>CM046882.1:531833900-532305674 GCA_025667525.1 Glebionis coronaria
GATCTTCAGGACCAAGATAAACAAATGTGTCCCTGAGATACTCAACTCTCTCAGCAAGAGATATGATAGGTTGAATCAGATCAAGGAGCAGTTAGGGATCACTGAGGATCTTCCCTTGGCTGAACATGATCCTTTAAAGACTCAGGGACAAAAAAGGAAAAGAGTTGAGCTTGAAGCTGAGACTAAGATTCCTGGGTTAGAATGCAACCGTACTCTCCCTGAACATGTTCCCTTTGTAAACAATATGGTCATATAAGAACCTGAGTGGGGTATCTTCTTCATTGATGTATTTGAGGACCAAACTTTTCAAAGAATGAATGACATTGAGAAATGTCCCACTAAAAGCATTCTCATCTTCTTTGTGATGGCTGGACAAGTCCAGACTGATGAGAATAAGAGATTTGCTGAGAAGCTCAGGGAGATAATTGTAAGGAGGCCTGATAAAGAAAAGGTGTTGAAGTCATCAAGGGTGAAGAGGGAAGCAACGGATTCCTGAATGATTGTAATCTTTTGTTTTATTTTTTTTTCTTGTATCAGATTATTCAGTCTTTGTAATGATGAATAAAAAGGAAGTACTTTGTTAAAACAAGTCTTTTCATCAGTAGAATAGTATGTGTAAGAAGAAGCCTCTTTGCTCACTTATAACAATTTCACTTAGGCATATTTTATATCCAAATAGGGGGAGATTGCTAGGTCAATTCAGTGCCTAATGATCTCACTGATGGATTTGAATAAAAATCAGCCTAAGTGAAATATTAACCTTGAACATAATAAAGTCAGTAAGTGAACAGTCACTCAGTGAGTTACCTTCGAGTTCCTAGACTGAGTCTAAAAGAAAGACTTGAGCATTCAGAGAGGCGAAGTTCAATGAATGATATCTAAGACGAAGAAGAAGGTAATGGGTTTAGTGAGTTTTGGCAATAGACTCACTGAACCCCATACGATCTCCCTGAAGAAACAAGCATCCTCCAAGACTAAAGTAAAGGCGGGATAAGTTGAATTGTGATAAGATGTTGTACATCACACAATTAGTGTGACTTACCCTTTTGGGATAGATAGGGTACTGACAAGTGTAAAAGGACTTATGTCCTAATACTTAGAATAGGATAAGACAAGATTGTACACTGTACCAATAAGACAAGAATTATGCATGGGTAATTCTTTGTCTTGTATCTACCTTTGCTTCTATAAATAGGATGGTTGTAAAAGGAGAGAAACAAGTTTTTGCACTAAATGCTTTAGACATTCACAAACAAAGTTCTCTCTTCCAAATACGATCAAACACTTGAGTTCTAAACTCTTATTGATAGAATCGTCAAGCTTAGCAATCGTTAGGATTGGACTAGCTTGTTAGTGAGGAGATCACCAAACACACATTGTCTATTCAATCCATATTGTAGCTTCACATACAATAGGGTATAATTCTTTAATAAAGCTAAGAGTTAAACGTTGAAAACCTTTTGTGTTATTTACTTTACTCTGTCTTGTGCTTATTTACATTACTTTACCATGAGTTAGGTCTATACTTAGTATTCTTAAGTATTGCACTAATTACAAGGGACCAACACTTTCTTACGTTCGATTGAACCAAACCACACACCAAAACCATATGATTTTTCCCATTAACCCTAAATTCACATAAAGTGTAAACATTTGCAACATCACTACCTTTTAGTACTTACTTGTGAAGTTTCTTAGCCTATACTAAACCCTTGATCCTCGTATCAAGGTTTTGGTCCCCTTGTTGGCTTGTCCGAATATAAACCCTAATTAGGGTTTCGGGTGAATTTTTCCATGTGTCTTGTAACGTTCTATAAACCGATCCTTACGCAATCCCACTTGGGGTTTTGGATATAGGGTTTTCTAGTTACAAGATAATCGAAGTGAAGTTACTACTAGCATCGTAGTGATTGTTCGGTTGACGTGTCGTGTGAGCAAACGTTAGAGGGCAGTTACTTTACCGTTATAGTTCAAGATCAAGGTCTATTAATTGATTGCTTCAATTGATTTGAGGTAGGTTTTAAATTTTTTTAATTATGTGTTAATCATGATTGTTTATACTAGATCCATTCCGCTACGTTCTCGTAGTTAATGGTTTAACTAGTTTCAAATCCCAACACCCGAGGCATATAGGGTCGAAATACTTTAATCTGAAAATGATTACACGATTCAAATTGATATCAAGATTATAACCATTCACACAACATATAGTTTTCCTACACATATTGCATGCATCAGAATTACATTTTAACTTTTATGATGAATACGATAAAACAAGTACCGTTGTCCATTCTTTAACCATACTTATCTCGACTCCAAAGTCAAATACAATCTTCTCGCATATCATAAATACATCATGTCAGATCACATCATGTATAGCAAAAAGAAAATTGTTGTCCAACTATTCCCAAATACATTCTCTTTATGGGTAGTGAGCCAAACCAAATGAATTACAATAAGATTAATTAGAAAATCAGATTCCATCTAATGCAATTTCATAAAGTGGTAACAAAGTACTTTTAAGGCAAAAATGTCACTAATGTAACTTATAAGTTATACATTCGCGTTAGATGTTTAATGTCATTGAACATTTTCCGGTTTCTAAAATAAATGGTGCAGTTATTTGTTAAGTAATGTTCCCTTTGATAATTTATTATGAGTAATTCTAGTTTAACGTCTTTTGTTTTCTATTAGTAACACTTGATGGAATAAGTCTATATATATGCCTCTTTTCTTTGGTAGTAGACATAAAAAACATTGTAGTTTTTTTCTGTTTCATTTGTGTTGCTATTAGCTATGTCATATAACCAACAATTTTGGTATCAGAGTAGGTTATTTTAAGAACTAGGCGTGTGTCTTTTCTTTGTGCATGAGAAATGCTAGCAACCTCGAGCAGTCTCAGTATCAGCCAACTACACGTTCCTGTTTTCGAATGAGACTCGTTGAATTCTGGAGCATCAAGATGGAAGTCATTTTCAAGTCCCAAGACCTTTAGGACTTTGTGAAATCAGGCTATGCAAAAGAAAGTGATGATACTGTTGGGAATAAAATTAGCTAAGTCACTTGAACGCTGACAAAAGGAAATTGGACGCTGACAAGAGTAAACGAGACGCTGACAGATGAGACGCTGATACGAATTATCAAGGCGTTGACAAGAAGAATCTTAAAGACAAAGACAAGGACTAAATCTGCCAATGATGAATTCTTCAAGCTGGTGGACAAAGTATGAAGATAAGAATTCAGAATATATTCTTAATGTTTAAAAAGATTTAGTCAATAAGTTATGTTTATCTTATGTCTTTTCCTAAAATAGTTGATCTTATCTTTTTGTACAAGGCTCCTTAAACCTATAAAAGGAGGCCTTAGGGTTAGACATAAGACACATCCTTTTCTACACCTCTTCTACACATATCATAACACTTTCATTGTAATCATTCATTGATATTATTAATCAAAGTGAAAGTTTGGTTTACTTTGTTTTGTTCTTTGTTCTAAGTGTTAAATTCCGCATAACACTTAGTTTGTTCAATACATCAAAAGTTTCTCTACGTGTATTACTTGATCTAATCTCGTATACACAAAGCTTAATCGATCTAAGTTTGGGATCAACAAGTGGTATCAGAGCTTGTTGAGGAACTTTGATTTGAAGAACGAGATCCAATATCGTGAGGTGAACCAAGCTAAGGAAGAAGGTGAAGAAGAATCTGATGATGTTTTCAGTTAAGGCCACGTCCACTTCAAGTTCCAATTCTTCTTCATGTTCTGATAATGAGGTATGTGATAACTCTTCTTGTCGTTTAAATACTGAAAAACTAAATAAGGAGATAGTAAAATTATTAGATGAGGCAAGTTCTGAAAGATGCAAAGTATCTAATTATCAAATTGCTCTCACCCAAACAGAAAGGACAGTAGCTGAGTATAAGAAAATGGAGTTTGATTTAAAGGATAAAATAAATATCTTAAAACATGAGTTACATCAAAGTAAAGATATTCAAGATATCACAAACAGGGTTAATCTTGATTTGATAGCTAAGTTAGATGAGGCTAACAAAAATAAAGACAATGTGAGTCTTAAAATCCAGAGATTTGATAAGGCCACACAAACCCTAGGAGAGTGTGTAGGTAAACAAAGGGATTCTAAGGATATGTCTGGGATTGGGTTGAAAGAATATGTTGCCGTTCCACCACCTGCTGGGGACTTCTATGGTGTCCAAAGAAAGGACTTGTCTTGGACTGGTATTCCAGAACTCCAAGAAGAGGAATTTATTCCTCCACCTAGAGTTCTTACCCCAGTAGAGGAATATCAACAAAAGGTTATTGACCTAGAAGAGTGGAAGAAAGCTAACCACACTTTGTTTGTTAAGGGAGGGTTGTTGTGTGAAAGTCCAAATGAGCCCACACCAATCACGAGCCATGATCCTACACCTATTAAAATCACACACCCAACCACTGGCAAAGCTGTTGACCTTGGCCCACAAACTATTAGAAAACCTAGTGTTAAGTATGCAGAGATGTATAGGAATACTAGGTCACCAAAAAGCCAAGTTAGTAACCATGGAACAGGCTTCTTTGCTTCTAGACCTAAGACTATGTCTAGAAAAGCTTGTTACTCATGTGGTAGCTTTTCACATTTGGCATACAAATGTGTCAACGCTTCCAATGTCAACGCTGATAGGAACCATTTCAGCGCTGACAAAAGTCAACATAGGTCAAACACTGTCAGACCCAAAACCTTTGTGAACAAAAGTTCACAAGTTGTTAGACCAGCCCCATTCTTTACTAGAGGGTCTAACACACATGGCCTAAGACCTTTTCAAAAGACCAACACTTGGTCAGACAGACAGTATGTTCCTGTAGCAAACCCTAATTTGGGCGCTGATAGGAACAAATTCAGCGCTGACAAGAAAAAATTCAGCGCTGACAGGAACAAATGCAACGCTGACAGCTCCAAGTGTTGTATGAGACCTTATTCTAGACCATATAAACAAAGATACTTGGTTAATAAGGGTCAATGGTCTGAAGCATCATCCCACTTAACATGGAAACCTAAACAAGCGCAAAACTCTAATTTTAATGGTATTTCAATGACTTGTAATAGATTCAAATATCTTGAGAAGGTCATTACTAGTCTCATTGGAACAAATTGGGTGCTTAGGTCACAAAGGGATGAACAGGCATTTATGGTAAAAAATAATACCACTCTAGTTGAACAACTAGACAGATCCAAGTCCTACAAGGCTTGGATCTCCAAAGAAAACTAATTTGTTTTCTTTTTGAGCAGCCTATCCAAAAGCAGGTTAATGATCAAGGATATCAGGATAGTGGATGCTCAAGGAACATGCCTTGTTGGTCTTTCCACTGATATTATTTGTATCCATTGACATGTTATCTCTACCCATTATTGTGGGAAAGGGTAGCCTCTGTTGGTGTGTGTTTTTGTGGTTTTTGTCTAACTATGCAGGAAAATGGAGCTACATTTGGATGGATACAGAATTGTAAACTTTTATTTATGATGGTTGGAGTGTTTACATTCCTATCTTGAGATAAAATTTTGCTTCTTCGTTTGATTTGTATGCTTCTGTTAAGGGGAGGTAAACCTCTAGGTTTTTGGGTACTCTTAGAGCACTCTTGCACGATTCTAGATTGTGTCCACTGGTGAGTGGGGGTTAGAAATAGTGAAGGCTCTTTCATTATGAAATTGTTGGAATTTCTAAACCTCGAGGCACTGTAGCATGCACGTAATTTATTTTGCATGCATGCTGCCAAGACTTTTGACCTAGAATTGGGTGTGGTCGTATGGGTGACTTGGGGTAGATATATTTTTGGGCTTACTTGGGGAGTTGCAAAGGTTTTATATGAGTTAACTTTCTCTTTGGGGCATTTGTGAACAAAGGACTCTAGAGTTCATGTGTGTCTGTCATGCTTTTGCATGAGTGTATGCATGAACAGTGTTTGTCATTCTTGCTTATTAGAGACTAGTTAATTTCCTTAGGATTATTACCTTTGTTTGTGTTTTAACTAAGGTTTTATGCATTCTCAAGTACATTTTATGCTATGCCATCTTAGCTGATGTCATTTTTTAAACTTCTGTATAGACCCAAAACGTTTCATCACCCTTACATTTTTCAAATTTTTGGATATCTGGAAGCCTAATGATCATTGAGATGTTTTTCCTAGTGATTGACATCTAGTAGCAGCAGAGATCACTTTCACAAGGGTGTATAGTGTTATGGAGATGGCTAAGACTATTGGCACTAGCTTTAATGCAGGTCAAGTCAGTCTTATCATCAGTAAGTCCATCCCCATGTCCTATGAATCAACATTGAGGATTCATTTCCCGAATGTGGATGAGGACAGTATGAAACCTTTGACATTAATGGAATTGACGAAAATATGTATTAGCTTGTAAAAGCATAATACATAAATTGTACAAATTGTCAAGGATTGTTCTTTTTGGAAGCTGATGCAAGGAGGATGTTCTTGGTTCTGTCCTTGTATATTGATCTTGGAGAGGAGTCTTAAAAAGGGGAGGAGCGATCGAATTTGAGTGACAAAAGTAATAAAGAAAGCTCCAAAGACTCTACAGGTGTTGAAGATAATTAAGACCAAGTGAAGACTGACTATACAAGTGATTTGAGTGATTGACTTTTCGAGATTTATTATTACTCAAATTCAGGGATAAGTATATTTGTAAGAATCCTCTCTGTATGTTTTATTCAGAAACTTGATTACTAGAGTAGATATCAAGTTTAGGAGAGGATTGTTGGGAATAAAATTAGCTAAGTCACTTGAACACTGACAAAAGGAAATTGGACGCTGACAAGAGTAAACGAGATGCTGACAGATGAGACGCTGATACGAATTATCAAGGCGTTGACAAGAAGAATCTTAAAGACAAAGACAAGTTCTTAATGCCAATGATGAATTCTTCAAGCTGGTGGACAAAGTATGAAGATAAGAATTCAGAATATATTCTTAATGTTTAAAAAGATTTAGTCAATAAGTTATGTTTATCTTATGTCTTTTCCTAAAATAGTTGATCTTATCTTTTTGTACAAGGCTCCTTAAACCTATAAAAGGAGGCCTTAGGGTTAGACATAAGACACATCCTTTTCTACACCTCTTCTACACATATCATAACACTTTCATTGTAATCATTCATTGATATTATTAATCAAAGTGAAAGTTTGGTTTACTTTGTTTTGTTCTTTGTTCTAAGTGTTAAATTCCGCATAACACTTAGTTTGTTCAATACATCAAAAGTTTCTCTACGTGTATTACTTGATCTAATCTCGTATACACAAAGCTTAATCGATCTAAGTTTGGGATCAACAGATACGTTTGAAAGAAAATCAAAAGCGAGACACAAAAGCTCTATTTTTCATCCAACAAGTTGTGAATGAATCAATTTTCTCGATAATAACACAACAACCTCAGCAAAACAAGGTTGGTCATTTTTAAAAACTGAATACCAATGATCAACAAAGGTGCTTACTATCAAAATTATAGTCTCTTAGACGTGATTTTGAAACTTCTTACATAAAAAACAATGATTCAACCCAAGAGTATTTGGCAAAAATTTCATCTATTGTAAGCCAAATCTTTTGGTGATTCAATAATTGATGAAGTAATTGTGGAGAGGGTATTAAGAATTTTAACACCTAAAATTTTGATCATGTGGTAGCAGCAATTGAAGAATCAAAAGATCTCTCTATGTTTTAATTTGATGAACTAGCGGGATCCTTACAAGTACATGAAGTAAGGATTAACAGGACATTTGCAAAAGAAGAAGAAAATGTATTTTAGACAAATGGGAGATAGATTCCTCGTCACATCGTGGTTGAGGAAGAGACTGAGGAGGATTCCGAGGTCTTAGTAGTGGTACAAGAAGTTTCGTACATTGCACTTTTTGTAACAAGTATGGCGACACCGATAAGTCTTGTTGTTTAAACCCAAATAAGCCAAATATGCATATGAGAATAAAGAGAAAGAGGACTTCTTGTTCATGGCTAAGACCGACACAGAGGTGGTTCAAAGCGATATTTGGTATATTGACAGTGGTTGCTCACATCACATTACCAGTAATAAATCAAAATTTAGGGACCTCGATGAATTTGTAAGATCTCATGTTAGACTTGGTGATGATAAACAAATTCAAATTAAACGTCGAGGTAATGCTAAAATCACTACAAGTGATCACAAAAGCCTCATCAAAGACATTCGTTATGCTCCATCCTTGGCTCACAAACTGCTTAGTATGGGACAATTAATGGATACGTGACACTATTTTATTTGATGAAGGTAAATATATAAAAATAAATAAAAATAAATAAAGCCACAAATTTAATTCTTGCATCAAGTGACATGTCATCTAATCGACTGTTTCCTCTTGGATTTTCTAAAGAAATGACTTTCGTGAATATAAAACTTGATGGAAGTGAGTTGTGGCACCTACGATATGGCCACCTACATATCAAGGGTATCTAACTTTTAAAAATAAAAGAAATGGTCAACAACTTGCCTCCATTACCGATAAGAAAAATGTTTGTGAAAGATGCATTCTTAGAAAACAGTCCAGGAAAGCATTTCTAGTTGGTAAATCGAGGTGAGCGGGTGATGTATTAGAGTTGGTTCATGCTGCCTTTGTTGTCCAATGAGGGTCGAATAGTTAGTAGGAAGTAAGTATTTTATTTTGTTCACCGACGACTATAGTAGAATGAGTTGAGTATACTTTATCCAACAAAAATCAGAGACTTTTGAGCATTTCAAAGTTTAAGGCGATGGTTGAGAAACAAAGTGGAAAAGATTTGAAGGTGCTTCGAACAGACTGTGGAGGTGAGCTTTAGTCTAAAGAATTTGTACCTTTTTGTGACGAGTACGAGATTAAGAGAGAGAGAGAGAGAGAGAGAGAGAGAGAAGAGAGAGAGAGAGAGAAGAGAGAGAGAGATGGAGGAGAGAATGAAGAGAGAGAGAGAGAGAGAGAGATGAGAGAGAGAGAGAGAGATAGAGAGAGAGAGAAGAGAGAGAACACCCCATACTCTCTGGAGCAAAACGATGTGGCAAAGAGGAAGAATCGTACTGTTAGTTGAAATGAATCGTTCAATGTGTTGTATAAATAAAGACATACAATATCATATTAGCAGTTTTAGTAATAGGGTGTTTGAGGTTATTTATTGAAGTGTGTTTTTCGCTTACTAAAGAGCATTTGAAAACAAGAATGTTAGATGCTTAATATAAGCTAATAGAGTAACTGCTTTTAAATAATCAATCTCAAACTCCCCCAAGTAATCTGGACCAACCCCTTAGTTACCCAAACACCCCTTAAATTAAAGCAAGTTGAATGTGTGCTTGTATGTGCAAACTTACTGAGTGCAAAAACAAGTGTGGAGAATGAAAACCAGAATATCATTCCAATGTGTTGATGAGAGGGGGGGGGGGGGGGGGGAGGGGGCTCAGAATTCTTTATTTACACGATGCTCAATAAACTATACCATAAGTCTTGTGTATATGAAACATGCTCTGGTTGTTATCCATAGCTTTTTTGTGGAGTCCAATGATCGTTAGACTCAATGGTTATGAACCATTATATCTAGGTTGATCATCATTCATATGATAACATAGCGGAATAAGAACAATGATCATAACAAGGTGTTTAGGCACAAGACACATAAAATACTCAACGATTGTTCATTATATTAATAACAAACAACCACTAGACGTGTATACATTGAATCCCACGTCTAGTGCGACACACACTTTAAGTTTACATTGTGAATGATAGTTATGAATAAAACCTAAGACTCTTGTTCCTTTTATAGTGGAAGGAACAGAATCTACAAGAGATAAAATCAAATAAACATCTAAATCTTCTATTTAGATAAACTATATATTGTGTATATCATAAATAATATACTCAATATATTCCCTAAATAGAATTCTCCATCAAATCTTCAATATGCATCAGCGTTTGACTTTTTGACTGCGTTTGACTTTTGTTGACTTTCTGTCAACGCCTGATTTGCTCTTGTCAACGCCCAGATTGCTCTTGTCAACGCTTGAACATATTACTTGATATTTTCTTCGATTTTGAGTTTCTGCCACATCAACTTTTTGACCCAACAATCTTCCCCTAGTTGATAGTGGCAAAACTCTATGTGTATCTCTTGTAAGTTGTACATGATCTTCAAATTGCTTCCCCTCAAGTGTAGCACGTATTTTCTTCCCCTTTTTGTCACATCAACAGGAAAGTAAACAATGTTGCAATGTTGAAGATTCTCCATATGTAGGCTCTGTGTAATGATCTTGAAAAATAATTAATATAATATTTTTGATGTAGAAGTAGAATAACCCAACCTTGTGTTCCATGTCTTGTACTATCCACGTGATAAAGAACTTATACTCCACCAAGTATAACGAGACCTCGATCTCTTGTCAATATTCTCATCCTATGTGAGACACTGAGTACGATAATGTAACTCCTTCAAGTGTTATGACAAGTCTTCATCACCAACCATGTAAGCACGAACAAGTTACCTTAAAAGTCCATGACTGGAAGTGCACGACTTTAAGATATGATAGAACACAAACTCGCGAAAATCTTCTTCAATCATCAAACTTACCATAAGAATTCTTCCCCTTAAGCTAACACCTCTTCATGACAATTCTTAATCTTCATATCATATGTAAAAGCCATAAGATGGATAACTCTTTTACAAGGCTACCCCGATTACATAATCAAATCCAATAAAATTCTTCATGAATGGTTGCTAACTTACTTAAAAATCATTAATCCCTTTCAAAATATCCGAGCCATAAATATCATCATGATATTCTAAATTAAAACGGAGATTCCATGTACCTTTGTGTGTATAATCCTCCTTTTTGTGTGCTTAAAACGTCCAATTTTCTCAAACAGCAGCCTTCCTTGTGTTGTCTAATATCCTTCACTGTCCAAGATATCAACACTGTGTGTTGTCCAATATCAGACAACACTTGTCAGCGTTTAAAAATGTATATATCGGACAACACTGTCAACCTATCAGCGTTGACTTATTCTGTCAGCGTCAAAATTAAGCCTGTCAGCGCCTAAATAACAAACATCAGCGCCAACTTTAAACCTTGTCAGCGTCACACCAACATCTATCAGCGTCTAAATAACTCCCATCAGCGGCTAATTGATCTAGGGTTTTATAAACCCTAAATCATTATTTCATGTGAAAATCCATAAACTGCAGTGAACTTCGACAGCAAATAACTTCTTCATAAATGCTCAGATCGAAGATCCCTTCTGTGAGATCCTAGACATATGTGTCAAGAACCTACAGATCGAATTTCACGACGATCCAACGGTTAACGAAGGAGAAATCGCGTTTTTACTATTACTGTTCACAGAAAACAGCATATGACCCCTGCTGACTTCGACGCTTAATAACTTTTTCTTGGGGATAGATCTCGACAATCCCTCCGGTGGATATCTAGATATATGTATGTAGAACACACATATAAAATTTCGTGGCGATCCAACGGTTCAATAAAAAGTTATGCCCTTCTGAATGCTGCTGCGCACACAAAAACGTCCAGAAAAACCCTAGACGGATTTTTCTTTTCTTCACCATACACGAACACCTCGTTGGACCTAGATATCAAGAGCCTTAGGCTCTGATACGAATTGTTGAGTCCAATGATCGTTAGACTCAATGGTTATGAACCATTATATCTAGGTTGATCATCATTCATATGATAACATAGCGGAATAAGAACAATGATCATAACAAGGTGTTTAGGCACAAGACACATAAAATACTCAACGATTGTTCATTATATTAATAACAAACAACCACTAGACGTGTATACATTGAATCCCACGTCTAGTGCGACACACACTTTAGGTTTACATTGTGAATGATAGTTATGAATAAAACCTAAGACTCTTGTTCCTTTTATAGTGGAAGGAACAGAATCTACAAGAGATAAAATCAAATAAACATCTAAATCTTCTATTTAGATAAACTATATATTGTGTATATCATAAATAATATACTCAATATATTCCCTAAATAGAATTCTCCATCAAATCTTCAATATGCATCAGCGTTTGACTTTTTGACTGCGTTTGACTTTTGTTGACTTTCTGTCAACGCCTGATTTGCTCTTGTCAACGCCCAGATTGCTCTTGTCAACGCTTGAACATATTACTTGATATTTTCTTCTATTTTGAGTTTCTGCCACATCAACTTTTTGACCCAACATTTTTCTCCAGGGATTTCATGAAGATCCATAAACTCTTCCTCTCATCCTTGATCGGAACAATCATTGCAACATCCGCTTCCGAAAATGACAGCGTGAAATCAACATGATCTCAACGATTTGCTAGGACAATATCGTCTCCTCCGTTGCATCGTATTTCTGTTACATTATATAACATAAACATACATTAGGATGAAACCTGTTTTTAAAAACTTTTTGTGTTGTTGTATTAAATCAAAGTATACGAGTTAATATTAATGAGATCATCTATTCATGAGATTACCCCACTAGAGATATTATGAAGAAGATCATCATTGCTTCTTGATGAGCTCTTTCCATCCAGTGTAACGAATGGCATGAATTTATATTTGACAGCGTAAGGCAAGGCGTCACCAACTTTAATAAACACATCCACACAAAATCCTGTTGCACAGGGGCATAGCCAAATTCCTTAATCTGGGGGCCAAACAATATTTAAAGTACATCAAAAGTGCAAGAAAAATCATAATATATACATATGTATAAATTGTTGCAACAAAGTTGCTCATTTAGCACTTTAGTTGCATATGACGCTCATCCGCATCACTAAAATCATCAAAAAGTGAATCTAAACTAAAATCCTTTGCTATATCTTTCTCAATGTAAAGAGCTAGACTATCATAAATGAACTCATCATCCATTTTACTTTGGAGTCTAGTTTTAACAATTTCATGGCCGAAAATGCATGTTCAGTAGTTGTAGTAAACACTGGGAGAGTTAACACAAGTCGAATCAATCTATCAACAAGATAATAGTGATTCGCTTTTCCTGACTTTGCTAAGTCTTGACATAGTTTAGCAATTGATGTTGATTTCTGTAATACTGAATGATGCTTGACATTAACTTCAAAGTGTTTCAACTGGAATTCCAAGCCCTCTATATCTTGTTTAGTAAAATCAAGAAAGTAGTATTTCCTTGTAGGTTTGAAAATAGAATCCACATTGAAATATATATAACCATATCTTGGGTCTAAAGCGGACGAGAGTTGTAGAAGATCGATAACTTTTTCACTAAACCTTGAATCAATTTCTTGTATCTGAATATCAACTGCTTCATTAAATAAATCAAAATGAAAGTGATGCTCGTTAGTAATATTTATTTCTTCCCCTCCCATCAAAATAAGGAGCACCAAAATTAGGAATATCAATTTCATGCTTATTACAGAAATCGATGAAAGTTTGAAGAAGAAAAATCCATTTATTATCTCTAAAATCTACAATTAACTATTTTGTATTAGATACCATTGTGATTGCACTTACAATGTCATGAGACTTTTTTTGTCGAGCTTGGAATAGGACATCAACGATCACTAAGACTTGTTTCATCATATGTAAGACGAAAACAAACTCAAAATATGTCATTCTTTTTAATGATGTACTAGCGTCCCTTTTCGTTTTGTAGTTAGACCCATTTCATTTAATGCTATAAAAAACTATACAAGTTGGATTTCACATTCGAATAAGACTACTAATAGAATTTAGACGTGAGCTCCAACGAGTATATCCAGCACGTGTTATAGTGACAATTTGATTAGCCCCTTTACCCGTTTCAAGTTCACCAATTTCAACCAGTTTTGCTATTTCAACAGCTTGGGCAACTTGTAATTCATCATGGCGTTTGCAAGAAGCACCAATAACATTAACAATAAAAGATAAATCTGGAAAAAAAACTCATGTACGAAGCATGCCTTTCTAGAGGATGCAACTAAAACAAGCTGTAATTGATGAGCCATGCAATGATAAACACATGTGCATTCCTTAAGGAATAATGCTTGCAATTCCTTTCATTCACCTCGCATATTACTAGTTCTATGATATCCTTGTCCGTAGATATTCTTGTTAATGCAAGTGATGCCTAAAAACATTATTAGTGTTAACTAATCTTTCTTAGTTTTGATCACAACAAACTATACAACACATTTAGTGTAAAACACAAAACGAATTATTTAACTAACACTATCATCAAGTTAATAATCATATCACTAACTTTTCTTAATCATACTTAGTGATCATCAAAGTGATTATCCTTAAAACTCACTTTTGTTAATATGACAAAATATTTTTTAATAAACTTTATTTTTAAGAAAATGTTTTATTAAAATGGAAAATGTAAATTTGAAAATGGCATATTCCATATGCCATAAGAATATCCTTTGAAGGATTAAAAAACCTCAGATATTCCAACCCTACTAAAAGATAAAAAAGGGAGCGGACTCTACTAGACGGTACCTTAAATAGCTAGGAGGTTCCTTAGCGATATGGAACCACCGGCTAGTTAAGGATCCACGCCCAGCTAGCCGTTGGACTTTGTCTTCTATAAATAGTGGATCAAATCTCATTTTCCAATAAGCCTCTTGGACGTTTTTCTCAGCCCCCTTTCTCTTTTCTATAGCATAATCATTAGTAAATGATCACTTAATGTGTTAAGTATGTTTACATATGATTATCCTCTTGATCCCCTCCTTTACCTTGTCCAATGAGAATATCACTCACTCACTAGTGTTGTGATAAAGATGAATCCATGAATTAGTCATGTTCATCATATTAGCCTTTTGTTTTTGTTGATCCATTTGTATTTATGAATACTTGGACTAGTTGTGTTCATCCAAGCTATTTGTGAATACTTGGATTTTTTGTGTACATCCATTGCATATGTGTTTGCTTGGATTTGTGTTGTGTAGATCCAAGCTACATGTGTGTACTTGGATATGTCTAGTTGAGTTGTAATAGATTTGTGTAGTAGTTCTCACTAAACTATAAAGTGATGTGGTCGTGTCTTGTGAGTTCTCACTAAACTTGAAAGTGATTAGTAGTTGTGTTGTGTGAAGTACTCACTTAGCTTCAAAGTGAAGAGTCGTGAAGATTGGTTCTAGCTTTGGATTAGAACTCGACATCTAGCCTTGTGTCGTGAAATGGTGAAGTAGGCAACGTCGTGAAGATTGGTTCTACCTTGAGATTAGAACTCGACATCTAGCCTTGTGTCGTTAAATTTTGAAGTAGGCAACGTTGTGTAGATTGGTCCTAGCTAATGACTAGGTCTCGACATTTAGCTTAGTGTCGGAAAATAATGTAAGCGACGATGTAAGGCTTTCTCCGCCAAGAAGGGAGCTTGTGGATATAGTGGAAATCTCGAGTAGGTGTACTCGAGGAGTGGAGTAGAAACGAGGATAGAGCCTCGTTGTCGAACCACTATAAATCTTGGTGTCTTGTCACTAGGTTGTCTCTTTCCTTACTCTTTACTTATTTCATTATCATTATACTAACCTATTACCATTGCTAATGCATTTGAATTGAACCTAATCATTATGCAACTTAGCTTCAAGTAAAAGATAGTTTTGATACACACTTAATTCAAAGTAATTTAAATTAGGTGACTAATAGAAGAGAAACTATTCAACCCCCCCTTCTAGTTTCTACAATTGGTATCAGAGCAATGGTCACTCAAGATCTTTGAAGTATATTGTACTTTAAAACTTGAATCAATCCATTGTCTCCTCAAATTAGAAGGTCAAGTTGTACTAAAGTTTCTCTTTGGTCAAAACTATTTTTTTTGGAAAATAGGTCTTTTAATTGGTAATATTGTATCCCTCTTAGATTAGTAGCCTTTATGCATTTTAGATCTACTCTTGAAATGTATCTACTAGTTTGCATCTTGCTTTGTGTAGGTACTCATGAAGATCAATCATTTAATTGGTTGTGGATTGAGTTACTTGCACTTGTAGAAGACTCATCTTCATTGATCTTCAACATCTTTGAATGATGATATCCAGATGATTGGGAATGATACTAGTCCTTGAAGACTTAGTACTCATCACAGTCATTGTTGGGCATTGCATTGATTCCTTGATGGATTGCTCTTTGTGGCCAAGGTACGCTTTCGTTCTTCCACACGCCCTTTGATCATTCTTTTGATCATTACTTGACTATGTTCTTGTTCTTGGCATCCTTGCCTTGAAACTTGTTCGTGGTTTGTGATTCTTTTCTTTTATCCTCTCAAACCTTCATTGCTTGGATACTTGACTCACTATGGCGATGTAGAGTGAGTTAGTAGTAGCTTAAAGTATCAAGCATGATTTCCATGGTTTGCACCCATACGGTTAGTAGGCCCTTTGTGGGAGAGAAAGTGAATTAATACCTTGCTCATATTTTTGGTTTAAACTAAGACTATTATTTAAAGTGATCTTAGTCTATGCATCAATATTTGCTTTGTTTTCATTTATTACCAAATCCGTTTAACATCTCGCCGGAAAGGCACGCCTTAAACCACTATATATGACACAAGCTCTTCGTCTCCACGATTTGAAGATTGTCATTAATCCCTTGAGCATTGATCTTAGTCTTGATTCACTTCCCTTGACTTCTCTCCACTTTGCTTTTTCGCTACGAGTAGTCGTTTGTCCGTTTCGGTTCTTTTCGATCTCGATTTAACTCGTAATCCTTCATTAAGGCATATTGCTTAGTGTTATGATGATCTAATGATATTCTAAAAGGTTTAAGATTTATTTTTAAGTATTTTAGAAAACTTGGTTTTCAAAATTTTGGCGTATTTCATTGATAAAAACAGCCTCTATAGGCGGTTCTTTATCTCTGGCGGCTCAAACCTGCGGTTCCTTATCGATAAGGTACCGCGGGCAGTAAAGTTTGTCAGAGCATCCGTTTTATTAAAATAACCTTTTTCAAACCAAACCCTCTCTCTTCCAAAAATATACAGCCGACGGTTTTCACCTTTTCCACCATTGTTGAAGCTTCAAAAACCTTCAATCACTCAAATTAATTGATTCCAAGTTGTGGGTTTCACTCATCCTTCATCAAACATCAATTAATAGTAAGTACTTTCTTTCAATTTCATCTATTTTGTTCTAGGGTTCATCCTTTCATAATTGGGGATTTTTAAAATTAAAATTAAATTAGAACCTTAATAGGAATATGGGTTGACATGGTTATTTTACTATGATTCCTTAGATTCATATTCATTAAGATTTCACTAAAACCCACTTGTAGAACAAATCCAAATTTTGGCTAAATGATTTTGGTTAAAAGTTGGAATTGAGATGAACCCATGAACAAATAGGTAGTTGCATTGTTAATGCTTACCTAAAAACCTTGTTTTGAAAAACCAATGCTCTAGTCCATTGTTGATCCAACATAGTTCATATGTTCTTGGTTAACAATGGAATAGATACATTGTGAGCATGAGAATGATATGGATTCAATCCTTTATTTGTCAAGAAATTGATATAACACATTCTCATATTTTTTAGTTTTGATTTTATTTTTCATATGAGTGATTGGAAAAATATTTTCTTGTATTTATTTAGGTACTAATCATGCCTTCACAATACCAAAAGGATCATCAACTCACCAAACAGTATATGCCCAACCTTTCCGACTTTTGTCACTCAACTCACCTTGCCCATACTTATTCCTCCCTTAAATCCCGTTGTTTTCATGCTGGTAGAGTTATCCAAAAGGATATTAAGGATTATGTCTACATCAAGTCTATGTTTGAAAATATTGGATTTGATTGTTTGTTGAACATTAAGGAAGACATCTATCCTCGATTCCTATTGGAGTTCTTTAGCACATACTCCGTCATTGAAAACGACGATGGAATATTTGTTAGGTTCATCTTGAAAGGTCAACTCATTCAATACTCTCTCGAAGTCTTCGGTCAAATTCTTGATGTCCCATTTATAGGCACTTGTCGCTTCACGGATAAATGGAAGCTTAGTGCTCTCCTTGAATCCAACAATTGTCCTCCAAATGATCATGAGGAAATTGATCTTGACTTCATTGTTGACATTGTCTCCAAAAAGCGTAATTGACCCGTTAAGAGAAGCCTTCATACTAAGGTACGTTCGGTGAAACGTCATGAGGTTCTCTTAAGCGACCTTAATGATAATATGGTCCAATGGACCAATATCCTTAGGGAAAATGTGTTTTGTCTTGGTGGAAACCAGGATCATGTTCTGGCGTGTTTAGTGCATATGTTATATTGCATCTTTACCAACACCAACTACAATTTGGCATATTTAACGCTCAACGGATCAATTATGCTATTCACAAGCCTAAAACAAACCTCCCTTACGCAATGCTTCTCACTCGCCTTTTTAAAAGGGTTGGCCGTGATTTTCCAAATCTTGATCTTTCTTAGTTTCAACCGGTCAAACGGGTCATGCTAGCTATTCAAGAGGTATATAAGAGAAAGACAAGATGTGATCGTAAATCCGACCAACAAGAGTCCAATGATGAGGACATGGACATGCCAACAAGTGATGGTGATGGCATTGGCACAAGTGCTCCCATTGATTCTTTGAGTACTTCTCACCACTCCACAAACTCATTCGTGGATGGTTTAGATGACATTGCTTCCCCTCCTCATCATTCCACTAGTGAAGTTTCTAATAATCTCAATTTGGAGGAACTTTACCGTCAAAATCTTTGAACCCAAGGTGATTTACATGAACACCGGGTTGAGTCAAGGAAGGGAATCAAGTACTTGGGAAACATGATCAAGGGATTGGGCAAGAAGAGAAGATGAAAACTTTGAATTGTTTCAAAGTATACATGTTGGTAAACATGTAATGTGATGTTGAACATTCGCTTCCTTTTACCTTATTTTGGTTGTGTACTAGCTAATACTACTTATTTGGATTATTTATTATTTTTATCCTAATGAATACCTATGCCTTTGTGATTATGATTTGCATAACTTTGTGCATCCTATGTGTTAGTTAGCTTCCTAGATTTTGGTCAGTAGTTAACTTTGGCTTGAAAATCCTTTGGTAAAAAATCTGGGCTAACCAAAGTTTGAGGAAGTACCATTTTTGAACACCACTAGTCGCGGTTCCTTATCGACCCGCAGTACCTTATTGATAAAGAACCGCCGCCCCTAGATAAGGAACCGCCGGCTACTGTGTTCGACAAAATCTTTGCTTTACACTATTTTCCTTAATCTATGTAAACCTTGCTTGATTCTTTGCAAAAACCTGCACATTTCCTAAACTAGGTTAGCTAAATTTATTGTTCATATAAAATGTTTTTAACCCATTACTAGTTTGGATCATCCCCTCACCCTTTTAAACCCACCTTGTTAGTCATGTTCTTCACACATCAAACCATTCTTCCTTAAACCTTAAACCTCTCATTTCAACCATGGTTTCTACAAGAAGCTCAAACTCATCCAAAACCTCCACCTCAAGGAAAAATCTTAAGATTAAGATTAAAATGCCTAAACCTAACTCCTCACCCTTTCACACACCCAAGAATGAGATTGTCCCAATTCTCATTTCTTCATCAAACTAACCACCTCTTGCTCCATGCAAGACTACCTCTACCCATGGAACCAACCATTCTCATGGTTCTACCTCCTCTTCATTCCAATCTAGGATGAATGAGCTTTCCTCACCCTTGACTCCAAGTAATCTCTTGGATGTGACTACCCAACCACAACCCATCCAAAGCATTCCCATTGTGAATGACTTTGATGATACCTCGGTGACTTCACCATTTACCCCTCCAAACTCACCCTTTTCACCCTTGGAGAGCATGCCTCCACACTCACCCACATCACCCTTGGAGAACATACCTCATCCACCTTCACCTCCCTTAAACACTCCAAACTTGGGCGATCCTAGCTTTTATAGGTATTTCATGCACAATGGCACTAATTGCCCTTGTTGCCTTAACAACTTCTATCTCCTTGATATTATTAGAATGGAGATGATTGGGGCTCACATAGAGTTGCAAAGCTTTTTGTTGCGTCTCTTTGCCAATCATCCTCCTAGGAGATAAATGATGATTTTTCCTAATAAGTTTTTCTTTAAACCAAGCCAAGGAAGATTACTAATCAAGACCTAGTTTTAATTTATCTTTAGTTTAGTTAATTATTTTTCTTTATTTCCTTTATGTATCTCTTTTATGAGTGTTTTATGAGAATGAATTATGGACTTAGCATTGTGTGTTTCTATATTTATGTGCACATTAATCAACTTTAATTCTAAATTAAAATTGGACCTAAATCTATCACAATCTCTAAAAATTGACTAAAATTGGTTCAAAATGTTACCTAAATATTTTGTCACCCTTTGTCAAGACATTCTTGGTGAATGTGTTGCTTTTATGCAACCCTAGCATATTTTAGTGCTAATAGAGGTAAAATTCCAAGATTTGCAATTTTTTGAAAAAGTCTTAGTTTTTCTCAAAACCCTAGAAAATCAAGTCCACTGCACGCGGCTCCTTAAAGTCGCGCGGTTCCTTAAGTGATAAGGAACCGCCAGTCCCTATAAGGTACTGCGGACAGAAAGTCATTTTATGGCTCGTTTTTGGTATTTCTTTATCACCCTATTCCCTGTCAAGATTCCATGTTTACTCAATTTGGCTAAACATTCCTTGACACTTTACATTTGGTTTTCAAACCCTTGCCTTGTATACTTTCTTCTTATACCCCCACCTTGAGATTTCATTCTCACACCTCAACAATGCCTAACTCTCCCTTTCATAACCTTGACATTTCATTGTCACAAACCTCCTCACCCAAAGCTTCCTCAACCAAGCTTTCCAAGAAACCAAAAATCTCGGTTAGACCTATTTGGATCATGAAAAATGAACCCTCTTCATCCAAACCACCCAAGAACCCCACCTTCTCTCCAATCAAGTATTGGAATGACACCTACTTCATTAACCCCATCACCAGAGAAAAGGAAAATCTCCCCCCACCACCAAAACCTTTTGACACTCCTCAACTCAATGACCTTTCAACCTTCCCCAACCCCACAAGGCATTGTGAAAACATTTCCTACCCACTCTCCTCACCTCCACCAAACCCTAGGTGTGATGGCCTTCCCCCATCAACCGAATTTGTGTTGCATCATGGATCCTCGTGTGCTTGTTATCGATTTCAACAAATTGAACTTGCTCATGTGTATGAGAAGTTAAATTTTCTTGAATTCCTCCTCACTCGACCTCCTCTCAAAGTTTTCGTTCCCGTGGACAAAACTTCGAATGATGCATCATCGTCTTATTTTTCCAACTAAAGGACTACACTCCCTTGGAGTCAATAAAACTTTAGTTGTTTTAGAGTCATTAGTGTTTTTAAGCAATCTTGGAAAATTATCACTATTAGACTAGCTTATGCTTTGTGGTTTATTTTCCATATTTTTGCTTTAGATACTCATATTGTGTGTATGTGTGATACCCGTGAATGTGCCATATGATGCTAAGTTATTGTCTCAAGAGCTGTTCAGTATGAGCATCTCTCTTAAGTTGCGACTCACTTGAGGATGTGATATCCCGAGCCCAACATCAATTATTTAATCCTATTTTACGAATATTTTTGAAATTTTTAAGAAATTTCGTTTGTTATATATTTGACGGTTTAAGTTGAAACCAACGTTTAAGGTCGTAATTTTAACATTTGACGATTTAAGAAGAACCGATGTTGACTACGATACCGACGGATGCCCAAAATTTATCTTTTGTTATCGGTTGATCAATATTTGAGTTTTTGAGATTTTATTTTTATTACGTGTTAAGTCAAGTCGGAACCGTATGTATACTCGTTTTGTGTGCGTTTGAACCATTTAAAAGTATTTTGAGGTAGCCGGGACGAAACCCGACTCCCGTAAATTTTTAAAAACCGACTACTAGCCATAATCCCGCTCTTTATATAGTTGTTTGCTAAAAGGCCAGAATATAGCTAAGTTGTCAATTTTGGTCCCTCCATTTTTACAAAAGGGAACTTAGACACACACACACAAATCATTTTCACCTCAAATTTTTTCACACATCTCTCCCTTTTCTCTCCTACCATACGGCCACCCATCACCACCCTTGAACCACCATCAAAAATTATTTTCTTGCAAATTTAATCAATGTCCCATGTTTCTAACATCATTGTAAGTAAAACCCACCACAAAAATCAAACATGCAACAACATTATTTTTAGATCTAGTTTTTGAAATATTTTGATAAAAACTATGTTTTGATCTAATTAAACTAGTGGGTTTGTGTTTAATTGTGTTTAGGATTAACCACTTTAATTATTCAAGCTTGGAATTTATATCCTTGGTGTTCTACAGCCCCAAAACCCACGAATTTGTGGGGGATTTGGGTGTTCTTGGTGGTTTTGATCCATTTAATCAATGTAAGGTTCCATTGTTATTGTTAATATTATTTAAATTGTTTTCATTTGAGTGCATGCATTTGTTTATAATTTTTGGTAAATTCATATTGATTATACATGTGATTAGGAGTTTGGGGATTGTTATGGATGATGAATATAGGTTAGTTGATGTATTGGTGAAGTGGGAAATGGGTCAAAACAAGTGTTGGAATGATTTTGAAGAAGGAAATTTTAGGCAGATTGTTTAGGCATATTTTTCGTGGGTTTAACTTTAACAGGTCATAAGCATAGGATGTAGTTATAGATCTTTGTCTTAGCTTCGTTTCGGTATAAAGTAGAGCTTACGACTCCAAACGAGTCAAAAGTTATGCAATTTTGAAAATACGTGTACCGGGAGATGAGAACCAACACAATCCGAATTTGTGTTTGGTTTTGGGTCAAATCCCGGGGACCATAGATAGAGTTTGGTAAATGATTGAAAGTTAATTTTTAGTTTCAAACCTGCACTTGTGAGTCTATTTTTAGACTTAGGTGTTGGATTGGTCAATGGTGTATTTTAAATAGGTCAAACAAGTCCAACATGGTCAAAGTGCAAAATCAGTCCTAAATGTGTACGTCTAGTAATGTGATGTGTAACGAGTCATAGAAGTGAAAACTTTTCATTGGATTAAATATGGGTTTTATACAGGTCATGAGGTATTTTTGTGAATTTTCTTGAAATTTATATAGGTGCTTAAGTCATAGCAAACAGCCCGTACTTTTGGTAAGTACCGGCAAATCTATAAAATGGGAATCAACTTTAATTACGTAGTAAATGGTATAAGTCTAGTAACAATTACTTGTTTGGTTTTGGCGTGAGTTTTCATAAGCATTAAGTGTTTTTATATGAGTGTGTTTAGTACAATAATGTACACGGAGTATCGATTTGGTTTACGTACCTTGATTTTAGGTCAAGTGTTAGATTTTCCCAGGCATCCACGTCGTCGGTGACATTTCTCGTTACGTCTTCGCTAGAACCACTACTACTAAGTCAGGTGAGTCTATAGCCTCGCTCTTTACTTATTTCAAACGTTTTTACCCGCGAGGGGGATGCATGCTATTTAAATGAAAATGAACATAAGTCATGAATGATTATTGGACCCGAATGTTGCCTTGAATTGTGTTAAGTCCCTAGTTGTAAAAGTCCCTAAATTCGTGAACTATTAACTATTGTCTTGCCCTTGTGTGGGTTGGAGATAGCCGCTTATACAATTGATAGTACTATGGGGTTGACGAACCTATCCGAGACGAGAGCTAGTACGTTGAGTACCCTCTGCGGACGGATAACTTGTGATAAGAAATAAGGTATGATTACAACTAATGCCTTTAGAAGGGGCACTGGTTTCACTTAAATCATGCCGGTAAATGTACGCGGGTGATTGAGTTAACGGATTAGTGTCACGAGCTTAAACACATTTATTAGCTAATGCTAATTATAATATCCTTGAATAATAGATTGTGTATACGACAATGCTATTGAATGGTCATGATTGGTTTTAAATACTTATGTTCAACTTATGATTTGATAAACCTATAGATTCGCTCAACCTTTGTGTTAACGATTTTAAGCATGTGTTTCAGGTAACCAAGATTGATAGCAGCGGAGCATGCGAGGATGGAAGTTGTTGTGGCTTGGCGGTCTACTTTGTTTTTCCTCCCTTTTTATCTCTTAAAATTTTTATATTATGTCATGTGAAACAAGTAATGTACTTTTGGGTTGAGATTCAGTGGGGACCTAAACGCAACTCTGTTTTGTATTATTTTTAGGATTTGGAAAACAATAGACTTTGATGTTTTAATCAATCTTTAACTTATGTTCAAATTTCTACGTCTCTTTGAGTCGTTCGAAATAGCTTATGTGTGATGATAACTGCCTAGCACCCAAATGTTGAAGTTCCGCAGCGCATAGCATTTGTTGGGGGTGTTATAGATTGGTAATCAGAGCCATGAGTTATAGAGAACTAGGTCATTTTGGAAAATCCTAAACTATAACTTTTGGTGTCGTAAGAAATTGTCCAAGCACACAACTATCCTGCATGGCTCCGGTAAGATTTCTTTAGCATTGCTTTATATTTTAGATGTATCCCTCAAAATTGATATGAATTTCTTAGAATTTAGTAAGTAAATACTATGATATATATTGAGATATATTGTTGTGTACGTCGAGTACTTAATATCATAATTTTGCAAATTCTTGTAAGATTATCTTATATGTTGCATGTAATTGGCATACGGGCTACATTACATTACATGGCAATACTGCGTTGTAATCCTACGTGTATGTAGGAATGATTGTATGTATAAGTATGTATATACTATGGTATTTTTAGGCATTGCACGTGAAGCAATGGTCCTTGCGTGATTGTCGTACATTTTACAATGCGGTTTTGTTGAGAATTCGGCCTTACCGCTAATTATCAATCTTGATAATTAATTTATTGATCGAATAACCGAGTGTGAACCTATTTTGATACTCTAGATACGTAAATAACGCCTCGTAACATATTGTATATTGACTAGATCGATCTCGATTGTCGTTATCGCACCGTAATGTGTTATTTTTGGGACTTCTTCTTTTTGGAACGTAATATACCTATATATATTATTTTATTTCCTTTATCCCTAATGGGTTTGATATATTAGTTCGCGTAAACTATAACAATAGACGAAGTATAATCAACGATGCGTGCATCGTAGCGGCGAATCATGTGTGTATATTATAAAACATGGTTGAGGCGTATCGCTATTTAATCGTTTTTATCATCCTACTTGGATTTAAATATGCGTTTTAAGGATAGACTAGTGTTGTGATCAATCGCGATAACTTGAAATTTGGTTGGTTTGTGTTAAATTTGTGGTGTACGATTTCGAGACTCATCCGAGGCCGATAACAAAACTTAGTTGACATACGTATTCTCGCTTCGTTTATTTCATTTTGTTTTGTTGTTTCATTATTTTGAAGTTAATATTTTACATGACGAGGTCCGACATTTGTGCCAGTTAAGTAAGCATCCAATTTTGTTGATTGAATGATTTAAACATAAAGTGTTTTACATATTAAATAAATGGTGAATGAAACTTTTGGATAAAAATGACTTATGATGTGTCTTGTAACAACTAAAAATAAGTGTAGAGAAGAAATGGACAAAGTGAAATTATTTTTTCTTCAACCTTGGTTGGTATATCATAATAAGTAATTTATATTACTCGTAACTCCTTGTAGTGAATGAATTGGGGCAAAAATCAGAATATACACTTTAAGTGAGAAATTCTAACGCTTGAAACAAATTATTAAATATTGATGGAACGTTATTTTATTTCCGCTGCGAGATGTGTTAATTATAAAATCGTTTGATAATTGGCTAAAGCTTTAAAATTCGAATTTTCTATATTTTAGAATTAACTGAAAAAAACACTTTGATTATTTATTTTATTATTATCGAGATTTAAGTGTCGACTAAAATCAGTAAGTTATCCGAAATAATACCACGTGAAACCTCTTTAGCATTTGAGTCAAATTGCGCAAATACGATTTAACAAATCAGTTTTAAGGAAGACATGTGTATAATAAAAAGTCAAGGTTGATTTTTAAGAGTTAATTGGACAAATTCGAGTTGTGTTGGGTATTTATATATGTGATAAGATAAGTCGTAATAATAATAACGTAAAACTTTGAAAAATTCTTACTATGTACGTTTTTGGTACTTAAGATATGAATATTATTAAGATTTTGACACAAGTATGGATATTTTCAAAACTAATGATTTTACCAATTATAATGACCGAGTGACCGCATCTACTAATGTTTATAATTACCTAGAGATTGTAATTTTTCCAGAAATAAAAACTTCCTAAACATTGAGAAATGAAAGGTATAAATTCTTTAATGGTGTAACCCAAATTAAAAATATGCAAATGACCGCTTTACAATATGCAAGGTAACACTAATTATAATACGCAACTGGATTATGCAACACACGCCTACTTGTATAATATTTTATAAAGATTTTTATCTAATGTTTTGAGTCACGATGGTTCGATTGTACGACATCCCTTCTTCGACTTTGCGAGTCTATATCTGAACTTGGGTAGCCCGAAATTGTTCATTTTAATATTGTCTATGGTACGAGACCATTATTTATTTTTAAATTGATACGTCGCTAGTACATATTAATAAGGGTATGTCCCCCGGTGTATTCTTGTCCTCTTCATGGACGCCGTGACTTTTCTTCTTTCGGTTAATGGAACCTAAAATTTTGTATTTACTTGAATGATGCTATAAATCTTCATTAAAGTATTTATTTGTTTATATTGAACAAAAGCGAGGAGGCGAAGCTGCTTTTCGAATTGTAGAGGTGAAAGAACTCGATCTTCCCGGTGAAATTGTTTATATTCGACCAGGTGATCCTTCTCCTCTCCCCGTATACCCTTGGTGGAATGTGTGTGCATCTCGAGACGATGGGAATTATGGTCGTTGTTTTATTTATGACGCTTGTGTTGATATTAAATTTTTACTCCATGTATTCGTAGATCGCTGTTGTTATCCCGAGACTTTTGTCATATATTTGAAGTATTTTCATTTCTAATGTAGTTAAATTTTAGTTGGCAATTATATTGCTCGTTTACCTCGTTCGATCTCATTGATTGTTTATTTTATTACTTGTTGTACTTGCAATGATCTTTAATCTTGAACCACCTTACCATTATTTGGTAAATAGTCTATTTTGAAAATATGTATTAGTGTGTGAAATGCTTCGTTTAACCAAATATAAATAGTGTCGATTTGTTTATTTAATTATTTATTTATTTTCCTCATAAAAAGGCAAAGTAATAGTATGTTTCCAAAGTAGATGAAGAATTTTTGATGTGATCTTTAAAACGATGGTAATAATATTTTCTCATTTCAAATGATATAATTATTTCAACGATTAGGTCGAAAAACTTTTCGTAGTCATATTTGGTGTGTAATAATAATGTTTGTGTTGTCACTCGATCCTCAATTATGCACAGCTTAGCTAACTATGCATAATTCAGGAAGAGTCCTGTTTTGTTGATTGTCGTTGCTTGGTCCTCAAGTATGCATGATCTAGCTAATTATGCATAGTTTAGGAAGGGCAATGTAGTGCCAAATTAATTGGTCATCTTTAAAACCGGTAGTGTTTTTGAGATGTTTGGATGAGAACGCCTTTAAAAATAGTGGATCCTTTTTGCAAGTAGTCGTATTCTCTTTGATTCCTAAAGAAAATTTTTGAATTTTCTCGTGTTCCTTGAAATCTTCTCCTTTTGTTTGGCGTTGACTTAGTAAGTAACCGTGACCGAGTAATTTTGGAAAAGTATTTTTATGTGTTGTGTGTAATGTGTGAAGTTTATCGGAACCGCTAGGGTATTGATGATATACCAAAGGGGTTCATACCGACACTGAGAAGGAATTCTAACAAAGATAGAAGACTGCCAAAGTAGAGAAAATCTGAGTTCGAGTAACTCTGAGGAAATGACGAAGACTTCTCCTACATCAAATGTATCATACTTTATTGATTATTCTTTTCTTGTTGTTTTGATATGTTTAACGACACGTGATAAACTGTTGAAGTTTACCAACTGTGCATCGGTAGTTGGAAGAAAATTCCATTGCCGTCTTCGTTTAATTAAGTGAGGAATCCTCTTTGCTTGACTCAACCATCCTTGATTATCGATGGTTAAACGATGGATAAACATAGTCGATGTTTTTATGGTGAACCCTTGTCTTTTATGTGTTTATGTTGTATGTGATCTAGTCGAGTGATCGAAAGTTGTGAGAACTTGAGAAGACATTGTCCAATGACGTCCGATCATGGACAACACGTGCTATGTAATATATTTTTAACTATGAACGATGATGCTTATTGAGATTTTGACCACGTTTGGGACGGAAGTGAGATGGTGTCCTTGTATTATATATATATATATATATATATATATATATATATATATATATATATATATATATATATATATATATATATATATATATATATATATATATATATATATATATATATATATATATATATATATATATATATATATATATATATATATATATAGGGTGAGGTTATTTTCAGAACCAAATAAATGTACAGAACTGCGAGAACCACCTTTTTACTCTTAATATGCACATGTATAATCATCGGGTTAGTTCATTAGGTAGAAATACATGAATTTTCATTGTCGTAGGTCACTAGAAACATGTATCCTTGGACCATGCACATGTATTTGTTTTGTATGTATTATAACTATCTTTTCTTTGGATAATATGAAAACACATGTGCACTCTTCATATCGCTCATCATACTCGAATCTATAACCATTAAAACAATTATTAAATGTTAATTTAAACATAATAATGAAAATACATACGCATTATTAAGAGTATAAAGGTGGTTATCGCAGTTCTGTACATTTATTTGGTTCTGAAAATAACCTTACACTATATATATATATATATATATATATATATTTGGGTATGGATCCGTGTGTGAGCACCATGCGATGGCATATGTTTGTATTTTATTTCTTTTGGATATGCATCCATAGCTAGCAAGCTCGTGAGCTTTCTTTAACTTGAAATTTTCTTTTGACTGGACACATCCGAAATCATGTCAAATATTCTTATTTTATCATGGCTTGGCTGATTAGCAAGCATGAGTTAACTTGATTGAACTGATTGACTAGGCATGGTTTGGCTATGTTGCAAACATGTCGTAATGTGATTGTATATGCTTCATAATGGCTTTTGTGTTTGATCGGATTGTGGTGTACTCTTCGAGAGAGTTATGTAAACGCCGAATGATTTTCGTATCGACGAATTCGTTTTTGATGAAATAGGTTCGTATGTACGTAATATTGCAATAAGGTAATTTTGTATGACTAGTATTAATTACTTCGTCTTGTATATTCTGAACGTTTTCGATGGGGTTATGTGTGACCCGTGCGATTTTATTTTGTGAGTAATTGTTTTTATGAGATGATGGACTAAGTGAAAGGACGATTTGAACGTTGAAAGACGTGCTCCGAGCTTGTGTGATTGATTTTGATAGCTGTTGAGATCGACACTTGCCGTTGGTAGTATCTTTGTACAACGACATTTACCATGGTAGCATTGAAGCTATAGAATTTGAAGAAATATGTTGATGAAAATGTAGATCGCCAGTTGGATAGAATGAAGTAGGAAAAAGTTAGTTGAATGGACTTGAAATGATTCGAGAGGCTACGGAAGAGACGGTGTAGATTAAGAATCACTTGCTAACCGCGAGAAGCTGTGAGAAGAGACGTGTCGATAACCGTAGGAAGAATTTGGGAAATTGAAGTGGAGATCAAGGATCGAGATGTTAAGAGATTGAAGCAAGGTATAATACTCATGGTGAAGGTGTGATGGAACCCGAAACGTGAACCGAAGTCCACATCGGAACGTGAAGACCCCTTTAGGAAAAAGTACCCTCATCTTTCTAGTAGTACGAAATGCGAGTATGAGAACCGGAGAGCGCCGGGACGTCACTCCCGTAAGGAGGGGAGGATGTGATACCCGTGAATGTGCCATATGATGCTAAGTTATTGTCTCAAGAGCTGTTCAGTATGAGCATCTCTCTTAAGTTGCGACTCACTTGAGGATGTGATATCCCGAGCCCAACGTCATTTATTTAATCCTATTTTACAAATATTTTTGAAATTTTTAAGAAATTTCGTTTGTTATATATTTGACGGTTTAAGTTGAAACCAACGTTTAAGGTCGTAATTTTAACATTTGACGATTTAAGAAGAACCGATGACGACTACGATACCGACGGATGCCCAAAATTTATCTTTTGTTATCGATTGATCGATATTTGAGTTTTTGCGATTTTATTTTTATTACGTGTTAAGCCAAGTCGGAATCATATGTATACTCGTTTTGTGTGCGTTTGAACCATTTAAAAGTATTTTGAGGTAGCCGGGATGAAACCCGACTCCCATAAATTTTTAAAAACCGACTACTAGCCATAATCCCGCTCTTTATATAGTTGTTTGCTAAAAAGGCAAAAATATAGCTAAGTTGTCAATTTTGGTCCCTCCATTTTTACAAAAGGGAACTTAGACACACATACAAATCATTTTCACCTCAAATTTTTTCACACATCTCTCCCTTTTCTCTCCTACCCTACGGCCACCCATCACCACCCTAGAACCACCATCAAAAATTATTTTCTTACAAATCTAATCAATGTACCATGTTTCTAACATCATTGTAAGTAAATTCCACCACAAAAATCAAACATGCAACAACATTTTTTTAGATCTAATTTTTGAAACATTTTGATAAAAACTATGTTTTAATCTAATTAAACTAGTGGGTTTGTGTTTAATTGTGTTTAGGATTAACCACTTTAATTATTCAAGCTTGGAATATATATCCTTGGTGTTCTACAGCCCCAAAACCCACGAATTTGTGGGGGATTTGGGTGTTCTTGGTGGTTTTGATCCATTTAATCAATGTAAGGTTCCATTGTTATTGTTAATATTATTTTAATTGTTTTCATTTGAGTGCATGCATTTGTTTATAATTTTTGGTAAATTCATATTGATTATACATGTGATTAGGAGTTTGGGGATTGTTATGGATGATGAATATAGGTTAGTTGATGTATTGGTGAAGTGGGAAATGGGTCAAAACAAGTGTTGGAATGATTTTGAAGAAGGAAATTTTAGGCAGATTGTTTAGGCATATTTTTCGTGGGTTTAACTATGTAAACAGGTCATAAGCTTAGGATGTAGTTATAGAGCTTTGTCTTAGCTTCGTTTCGGTATAAAGTAGAGCTTACGACTCCAAACGAGTCAAAAGTTATGCAATTTTGAAAATACGTGTACCGGGAGATGAGAACCAACACAATCCGAATTTGTGTTTGGTTTTGGGTCAAATCCCGGGGACCATAGATAGAGTTTGGTAAATGATTGAAAGTTAATTTTTAGTTTCAAACCTGCACTTGTGAGTCTATTTTTAGACTTAGGTGTTGGATTGGTCAATGGTGTATTTTAAATAGGTCAAACAAGTCCAACATGGTCAAAGTGCAAAATCAGTCCTAAATGTGTATGTCTAGTAATGTGATGTGTAACGAGTCATAGAAGTGAAAACTTTTCATGGGATTAAATATGGGTTTTATACAGGTCATGAGGTATTTTTGTGAATTTTCTTAAAATTTATATAGGTGCTTAAGTCATAGCAAACATCCCGTACTTTTGGTAAGTACCGGCAAATCTATAACATGGGAATCAACTTTAATTACGTAGGTAAATGGTATAAGTCTAGTAACAATTACTTGTTTGGTTTTGGCGTGAGTTTTCATAAGCGTTAAGTGTTTTTACATGAGTGTGTTTAGTACAATAATGTACACGGAGTATTGATTTGGTTTACGTACCTTGATTTTAGGTCAAGTGTTAGATTTTCCCGGGCATCCACGTCGTCGGTGACATTTCTCGTTACGTCTTCGCTAGATCCACTACTACTACGCCAGGTGAGTCTATAGGCTCGCTCTTTACTTATTTCAAACGTTTTTACCCGCGAGGGGGATGCATGCTATTTAAATGAAAATGAACATAAGCCATGAATGATTGTTGGACCCGAATGTTGCCTTGAATTGTGTTGAGTCCCTAGTTGTAAAAGTCCCTAAATTCGTGAACTATTAACTATTGTCTTGCCCTTGTGTGGGTTGGAGATAGCCGCTTATACAATTGATAGTACTATGGGGTTGACGACCCTATCCGAGACGAGAGCTAGTACGTTGAGTACCCTCTGCGGACGGATAACTTGTGATAAGAAATAAGGTATGATTACAACTAATGCCTTTAGAAGGGGCACTGGTTTCACTTAAATTATGCCGGTAAATGTACGCGGGTGATTGAGTTAACAAATTAGTGTCACGAGCTTAAACACAATTATTAGATAATGCTAATTATAATATCCTTGAATAATAGATTGTGTATACGACAATGCCATTGAATGGTCATGATTGGTTTTAAATACTTATGTTCAACTTATGATTTGATAAACCTATAGATTCGCTCAACCTTTGTGTTGACGATTTTAAGCATGTGTTTCAGGTAACCAAGATTGATAGCAGCGGAGCATGCGAGGATGGAAGTTGTTGTGGCTTGGCGGTCTACTTTGTTTTTCCTCCCTTTTTATCACTTAAATTTTTTATATTATGTCATGTGAATCAAGTAATGTACTTTTGGGTTGAGATTCAGTGGGGACCTAAACGCAACTCTGTTTTGTATTATTTTTGGGATTTGGAAAACAATAGACTTTGATGTTTTAATCAATCTTTAACTTATGTTCAAATTTCTACGTCTCTTTGAGTCGTTCGAAATAGCTTATGTGTGATGATAACTGCCTAACACCCAAATGTTATAGTTCCGCCGAGCATAGCATTTGTTGGGGGTGTTATAGTATGACTATCTACTTTGTTTGTCTTTTTCATATTTATGTAATATGAAATCTTTATGTTGTGTTTGTTTTCTTTATTTGATCATTCTCTCTTCCTTATGAGTTGATTGTGGTTTATTTTTACAATTGTTTATGGGTGATTCCATCAATTCTAAATTTTAACCCCTTGACAAATTTATCATCTTCATTGGTTGGATGTTTCTTTTCTACCTCCATTCCACCAATTGAACCTTGATTTTGTCATTTACCTCTTTGGACATACTTAGCAAATACATGCTTCTAATTTGAGATTTCTTCTCCTTCTCCCTCTCAAGTTACTTAGTAGGTAGTGATAATATATACATTGGTGTTTCTTTCCTTTCTATTAACCTTTGTGTAGCATGTCACCTTAGCTCATACACTTGGTGCCCCAAGCAAGGGGGAGCAACCACCAAGGGGGAGCTACAAGCAAAGTCCGGTTCTCTTCAAAGGCTTGTGCTTACCTTTTTGCTACGACAAAGGGGGAGAAATGATAGTAATAAATTCGTTAATAATTCGATATTTTGTGTTTCCCGTAAATGAGTTTATAGTTTGTCGTAATCAAAAAGGGGGAGATGATGCAAGTGATGCCTAAAAACATTATCAGTGTTAACTAATCTTTCTTAGTTTTGATCACAACAAACTATACAACACATTTAGTGTAAAACACAAAACGAATTATTTAACTAACACTATCATCAAGGTAATAATCATATTACTAACTTTTCTTAATCATACTTAGTGATCATCAAAGTGATTATCCTTAAAACTCAGTTTTTTTAATATGACAAAAGATTTCTTAATAAACTTTCTTTTTAAGAAAATGTTTTATTAAAATGGAAAATGTAAATTTGAAAATGGCATATTCCATATGCCATAAGAATATCCTTTGAAGGCTTAATAAACCTCAGATATTCCTACCCCACTAAAAGAAAAAAAAGGGAGCAGACTCTATTGGGCGGTACCTTAAATAGCTAGGCGGTTCCTTAGCGATATGGAACCGCCGGCTAGTTAAGGATCCGCGCCCAGCTAGCCGTTGGACTTTGTCTTTTATAAATAGTGGATCAAATCTCATTTTCCAATAAGCCTCTTGGATGTTTATTTCAGCCCCCTTTCTCTTTTCTATAGTATAATCATTAGTAAATGATCACTTAATGTGTTAAGTATGTTTACATATGATTATCCTCTTGATCCCCTCCTTTACCTTGTCTAATGAGAAGATCACTCACTCACTAGTGTTGTGATAAAGATGAATCCATGAATTAGTCATGTTCGTCATATTAGCCTTTTGTTTTTTTGATCCATTTGTATTTATGAATACTTGGACTAGTTGTGTTCATCCAAGCTATTTGTGAATACTTGGATTTGTTGTGTACATCCATTGCATATGTGTTTGCTTGGATTTGTGTTGTGTAGATCCAAGCTACATGTGTGTACTTGGATATGTATAGTTGAGTTGTAATAGATTTGTGTAGTAGTTCTCACTAAACTATAAAGTGATGTGGTTGTGTCTTGTGAGTTCTCACTAAACTTGAAAGTGATTAGTAGTTGTGTTGTGTGAAGTTCTCACTTAGCTTCAAAGTAAAGAGTCGTGAAGATTGGTTCTAGCTTTGGATTAGAACTCGACATCTAGCCTTGTATCGTAAAATGGTGAAGTAGGCAACGTCGTGAATATTGGTTCTACCTTGAGATTAGAACTCGACATCTAGCCTTGTGTCGGTAAATTGGGAAGTAGGCAACGTTGTGTAGATTGGTCCTAGCTAATGATTAGGTCTCGACATTTAGCTTAGTGTCGGAAAATAATGTAAGCGACGATGTAAGGCTTTCTCCGCCAAGAAGGGAGCTTGCGGATATAGTGGAAATCTCGAGTAGGTGTACTCGAGGAGTGGAGTAGAAACGAGGATAGAGCCTCGTTGTCGAACCACTATAAATCTTGGTGTCTTGTCACTAGTTTGTCTCTTTCCTTACTCTTTACTTATTTCATTATCATTATACTTACCTATTACCATTGCTAATGCATTTGAATTGAACCTAATCATTATGCAACTTAGCTTCAAGTAAAAGATAGTTTTGATACACACTTCATTGAAAGTAATTTAAATTAGGTGACTAATAGAAGAGAAACTATTCAACCCCCCCCCCCCCCTTCTAGTTTCTACAATTCTCATTCACAAGATGATAAGAAGATAGGATTTTACATATCAAATAATATGAAGTGGTTGATGATTTATCCTTTACATGTACAAGATCAAAAAACCTCTTTTGTATGAGCCCTTTAGTATCAATAAACCTAAGAACAATGGCCATTTGCTCTTTCTTACTTTCATTAGTTGACTCATTCGCAAGTATACAAAAATTAGAATCTATAATATCTTGAACTATCTTTCTTCGCAATTTCAACTAATAGAGACAAAATCTCTTTTTGAATATCAGGTGATGTGTACTTTGACCTTTTTAGAGCATTTCTACGCAATTTTTAACTTCCTTGTTGTATGAAGTGAAGGTTTATTAAAATTATAACAATTATATAAAACCCTAAATGAGATCAAAGCACACATATAACAGAAGCAATTTAACAAGATCATAATAACACAATTATAATTAATCGAATTAGGGTTACGTACCTTTACGCTAAAGCAAATCCACAAGATAAAAAACGAATCAAAAATTCAGGTTTATAACGAACACTACCAATATATAGTCTAAAGTAAGACTATATTACATTCTTGTATACACATAATACAACGAGCTAACCGTGATTCTAGCACGTGTAAACCGAGCTTCAACGTCTAGTGGAAAAATCTACCCAACAACCCTAGAGAGGGGATAAGACTAGATTATAAGCTAAATCGAAAAACTAAACGAAACCCTAAGGTTGGTTTGGTGTTACGATCGCAAGAAAGAGAGAAGAGAGGGATGGTATGAAAAATAATGAAGGATATGGGTGTTTATATAGGCCTAGAAAAAAACTTGTAGCCCAATCAAAACGAATAAAAGACAAGTTTTCTTCTCCCTTTTCCCTTGGTGTAGCTGACGGTCGAAACACCCCTTAGGTGTGTTCCGGAACCTTCTTTTCTTCTTCTCTTTATTCCACAACGTTCTATTAATTCTATAACGCTCGTTAATACTTAACTCTTAATTATTTAACGACCGTTAAAGTTATAGCTTGATTTAATTTAATAAATCTAATAAATATATTTATTAAATAAATTAACTCTTTACGTATTGAGTGCAATCCCGTAATCTCGAGTTCGATCCTATCACATGACTATTAAATATTGTTGAAGCATAGTTTGGATGGACGGGTTCGACGATTCTCCTAGGCCGTTTATCGCCTCTCCCGGTCCTGAGTAATGCTGCAAACAATAGAAAACCAGTTAGACGCAGACCCGAGGCCGAAGCCCTAGGGTCCACCTATGACGGTCAAGTTAGTATGATAAAGTATAAGAGTGGTGTAAGTATGAGAGATAACTTGATGTAGAATGAGCCCCATACCCTTGTATTTATAGGAGTAGGGTTTCTTGAAGGATAAGTAAGGTCTATGGGCCGCGGACCTGTTGGGACGCGGGCCTCTTAGGTCGCGGGCCTGTTAGGTTGGGGCTTATACCGACTATACGTCGACATGTCCCCTAGTCTAGTATGATATGGTTCCTGACCATGTTATGCTAGACTCATTCATATGTCACGCTTACCAAATAACCGCGTATGGCTTGCTGCTAGGACATCCTCGTGGTGGGATACCTTTATCAAAAAGATGATGGGAAAATATGCGAATAGTGAGCGCAGCCACTATACGTCATCATGTCCCCCCAGTCTAGTATGCGAGGTTTTCACCAAGGTTACTAGACTCTACACCATATACGCTACCTGTAAGCGTATCTACATCAAAAGAAATAGGGAACCCGTATACGTAAGACAGGTGGTTGTGCTAGAATGCTTGGTTTCCCTAGACGGTAAGGACCCCGTTAGAAGAAAACATGTTCTATAGCCGGGGTAACACTGGCATCAGCAAGGTATAATTCCTGTTCATCGCTAACATGAGGATGATAAGAAGGTTTTATGAAGATGAAGGTGGAACCCGTATGTTGTATCGTGAATACTTTGAAGACGTACTCCTTATACCCACTAATGATGCAGCATATTGCGAATATTGCATTCGGCTTAAGGCCAACAAAAGGCGTACATCTGTGGCAAGGTGATGCGGAATTTTACATCCGTCTTATGGCCACGACTTAGTTAATGACTTAAAAATTTCACGGTTGTTTATGAACTAAACGCAGTTGACCAGGCCCCGTCTAATTAGGTCGAACAATGTAATTTTTAGAAAAATCACTTCGTAGTCGGGCAAAGTAATTTATCGTAGAAGGCGTACTTCTATAACAAAGATATGAACCAACGGAAGACTTACTTCCGTGGAAAAAAGTATGAGCCAATGGAAGACCTACTTCCATGGCAAACGATGAGATAACGGAAGGCGTACTTCTGAGGTGAAGATAATAAAAGAGTGCGCGAAAGGAGTACTTCCACGACGAAAATAATGAGCGCGTGGAAGAATACTTCCACAGCGAAAATAATGCGCACGTGGAAGAATTACTTCCACGGCGAAGACAATGAGCGTGTGGAAGAATACTTCCACGGCAAAAATAATGAGCACGTGGAAGAATACTTCCACGGCGAAAATAATGTGCACGTGGAACAATTACTTCCACGGCAAAGATAATGAGCACGTGGAAGATATTACTTCCACGACGAAGATAATGCGCACGTGGAAGAGATTACTTCTAATACGAATATAATGCGCCCGTGGAAGATATTACTTCCACAGCGAAGATAATGCGCCTGTGGAAGAATACTTCCACGGCGAAAATAATGAGCGCGTGGAAGAGATGCTTCCACGGCGAAGATAATGCGCCCGTGGAATAATAATTCTACGACGAAGATAATGCGCCTCTGGAAGAATACTTCCACGGCGAAAATAATGAGCGCGTGGAAGAGATGCTTCCACGATGAAGATAATGAGCGTGTGGAAGAATACTTCCACGGTGAAAATAATGAGCGCGTGGAAGAATTACTTCCACGGTGAAGATAATGAGCACGTGGAAGAGATTACTTCCACGACGAAGATAATGCGCACGTGGAAGAGATTACTTCCACGACGAAGATAATGCGCCCGTGGAAGAGATTACTTCCACGGCGAAGATAATGCGCCTGTGGAAGAATACTTCCACGGCGAAAATAATGAGCGCGTGGAAGAGATGCTTCCACGGCGAAGATAATGCGCCCGTGGACGAATACTTCCACGGCGAGAGATAATGAGCCCGTGGAAGAATACTTCCAAGGCGAAAGATAATGCGCACGTGGAAGAATTACTTCCCCGACGAAGATAATGCGCACGTGGAAGAGATTACTTCCACGGCGAATATAATGTGCCCGTGGAAGAGATTACTTCCAGGGTGAAGATAACGCGCCTGTGGAAGAATACTTCCACGGCGAAAATAATGAGCGCGTGGAAGAGATGCTTCCACGACGAAGATAATGAGCGCGTGGAAGAATACTTCCATGGCAAAAATTATGAGTGCGTGGAAGAATACTCCCACGGCGAAAGATAATACGCGCGTGGAAGAATTACTTCCCCGGCGAAGATAATGCGCATGTGGAAGAGATGATTCCACGGCGAAGGAATAAGCCAACGAAAGAGATACTTCCGTGGTGCACAAATAAGCGCGCATAAGGAGTACTTCCGCGACGAAGGAATAAACCAACAGAAGGTGGATCTTTGCGGCAAAGGAATATATCCAAAGAATTCGCGTGACCTGCACGGAATAGCGGTATAATCATACCCTGGTAGCCCCCCAAGTTTGATGGTGCTACACTCGATTTAACAGTATTAAACTTAATCAAGTCCCGCTTTGTTTCACATTAAATTTATAACAAGACATGTTATTTATGAAGAATGTAATATCATAAAGGGTCCTTATGGGTGAGGCAAATTCATTACGTGCGGGCTTGCCGCTACTACCATAAGGACCACTAGGGGAGGCTGGTCTGTTGCTAGGTGTGCACGAGTGTGTCTTTAGTCAGTCACAGTGTACTGACTGTAAAACTTGCTATCGACGTCTTGATTAGCAAGGGGCCTAACAAGGATACATGATCCGTGGTTGATGGGGTTTCATCCCTCTTACACGACGAGTCTAATTAGTAGGTTAGACCCTTTCCTCTTATTCCGCCTAGGAACGATAGGTACATGTATAGCCCGACAGGGTTAAGATGTCCGAATGTATGGACTAGCATATATATATATATATATATATATATATATACGTATCATAAACAGTCATTTAAGATTAGACGTGCACGCATTTATCTAGGTATATATTGAAAGATGCGAATATTTATCGTAATAAAAGGAATCCGCACAAAGCTAAAGGATATATATAATATCTTGCTACTAAGTTAAGGGATATAGTAATATATTTTATTAATATAAAAAATATAACCGAACGCGCGAACTATCATCAAAGGACACGACTCATGACCGTAGATAAAAAATAAAATATGCACAAACGTGCGGACGTGTGCGGCTAGACATGCCATGACCGCAGATAAAAAATAAAATATGCCCAAGTGCGCGGATTATCACGGATGACCGCGAATACGAAAAAGTAAAGTAGGGTTAAATGCGCGGAGCAACGCGAAATGACGGGTCCGGGAGAAGTGGTTACTTCATCACCAGACTTATATTTTAATTTTTTTGTTAAAATAGAGTTGCCGATATTCCAAAACAGGGAAATGTCTTTTTTCCAATTTATCTCGACGTTTTTCGTTCAATAAAAACGAAAATATATAACGTATACTATCGTCTAAGTATAAAATAGTGTACTAATTTGTAGACAACCAAAACAAGGAATATATTCTGTTTTTAATACCATAAATTTTTTATCAGTGTATATTCAAGCATCATTTTAAGCGGTGCGAGAAAGAAGTAAATATAGTTTATATGTTCTACGTTTTCACCCAAAACAAGAAAGATATCCTATTTTTAATAATTGGGGTTTATGCGATAAAGATAGTACAATATCACAATTTTTCCTTTTAAGATATATCTTTACGACATTGACACATGAAATTAAATTGGTAGAAACTAAACTACACAAATCTTAGAATTACCATAGTTCGAAATTTTAGAATAATCCTTGTCCGGACATGCGAGCTATCGTAGAAGGACGGACCATAGCCGCGAATAGAGAGGTCGGGTCGCGATCCGATATTAGTGGACCGGGACGAAATTTTATAGAAAATATGATAATCAAATTAAAAAATATATATATGTAATATCCGTTTACCGATTTAAAAGATATATAAAATATCTTTTATTGATATGAAAAATATTATTATGAAAAATATTTATATGAAAAATATGGATAACATAATTTTTTGAATTTAAGGGCTATAGGTAAGTAATATCTTGTTACCTATTTAAAAAAGATATGCGAAATATTTTTTATCAATTTGAAAAGTATCAAAATATATCCTTACTAAATTTAAAAGGTAGACAATATCTTTTAGTAATTCAAATGATATGTGTAATATCTTTTGTAAATAATATATTCGAAGATACTGAAAAGTTAAATTAGGTCCGAATGTATAAACTAGCGCGAAGTAAACATACCTCGACCGTGAATAAAGAATAGGAATATTTATATGCATACCCATACATGTTGGAACACACAATTATTTTGTATTGTAATAAACATGCATTTTATGGCACTTATTTACGTACATGAGTGGATGAGCAGTTTCGTTTACGAGTTTTGAAACCACAGACAACCTTAACTATAGTATTCGTAGTAAAAATCATAGCAACATAATATTAATATTTTTTTCTTTAAGTTTTTGTTGTGTAAAATCTTTTCTTTTGAAAAAAGAAAAAGGATAAATAAGATATATTTGAAAGAGATTGTGTTGCGAATTCAGAAAAAATGAAAAAAGTAGTTTGAAGATTATAGTCAAACACTTATTTACTGTGTGGCGTGCCAAAAAAATTACTCTGACAAGAGATAGCAACCAATATGTAAAAAATAATGCTATATGATAGCTAGTGTGAATGTATTGATATTTAAGTGTATCATATGTTTTTCGCAATGGTTAAGTATCAATCCGTAGATAAGTAAGTAAATATGGGTCGCGGGCCTGTTAGGTCGGGCCTTATACCGACTATACGTCGACAAATATAAGTCCATAAACTTTCAGCTCCCACTTGGACATATTTCGAATATCGTGATTACATTGACTAGCGTGTAGTTATACTAGCAATGTCTCTAGTACAACTCGAGTAGGGTCTCCTGGATAAAACCTTTTAATGATTCATCATTATTATTATCCTTTTATTTCTAATACAACGTTAATAAGGATATGGATCTTAGTCATTCCTTTCATTAACCATTCTGTTTCTCGTTCATAGATTCAACAAGATTACCAAAACAAATTTGGGTGTGGCCACACAAGCATCTTACTAATCCCACGAGGGGCCCAGTTGTATTATACTCCAAAACGAAATTGGAGGAAATAAATTCCATATTGACTACAAGCAAAACTTATGAATTTTGCTACACTTTTGAAAATAATCCTTATAGCTACCAGTTACGTTTAGCGTTAGATTATTCCACAAAAATGCACTAGATTCAAAACAGTTTTCTAGTATCTTAGGTCTAAGGATAACTATTTATGATTTACTTGATGACAAAGATCCACAAAGTAAAATCATATAGTTGGGATAAGTCCAATATCCGATTCATCGAATATCATCCAAAATCGATCAATATACTTTCAAGTATAGTCTTTCGCAATTTTGATTTGTCTTAATTTAATAATATTCTCATATTATTATTTGCCAATGGAAATTTAACATAACAATTTACTCGTGGATTAAGTAAAACATGTAAAATAGGATACAAAATTAAATAATAAGAATAAATGAAACCTAATCTTTATTTTATTAAATGATAATGTATTAACATCCTTTATCCAAATACTAATCACATATTTATTGCATGAGTTCGCTAGCTAGTTGTAGCCCAATAGCCTTGGCATGCTTAACTGCCTTTGGTCTAGGCAAAGCCTTAGTAAAAGGATCAACTATGTTATCATCTGTGTGAACTTTTATTAATTTGATTTCACGAGCTTCAACTTGTTCTCGGACGTAGTGATGTCTACGCTTAAAGTGTATGGCGCCTTTCATGACTCCAAAATCATTGGCGAATATTATTGCGGCAGAATTGTCACAATATATATCAATAGGTTCTTTAATTGAAGGCATCACTCCAAGATCTCCAATAAATTTCCTAATCCAAACAGCTTCCATTGCAGCTTCTGAAGCAGCCATGTACTCAGATCGAGTAGCATGCATTGCAATCGTCTATTTCTTGCTCTTCTAGTCAACTGCTCCTCCATTTATAACAAACACGTAACCCGTCTGAGACTTCGTATCGTCTTTATCACATTTCCAGGACGCATCACAGAGACCTGTCACATTCAGTTCAGTGTCTAGTTTCCCTTCAAATACCAAAAACATTTCTTTCGTACTCCTCAAATACTTTAGAATATGTTTAACTGTAGTCTAGTGAAGCTTCCTAGATTCTGTTGGTATCTACTGACCCAGTTCTGAGCAAACGCCACATCAGAACTTGTGCATCTAATAGCATACATAATAGATCCTACAGCCGAAGCGTAAGGCACCTTCTGCATGTATGCCTCCTCTTCAGGAGTTGATGCATCTATCTCATGACTCAGATCGTGCTTAACTTCCATAGGTTGAAAACCTTTCTTGGAATTATGCATGTTATACTTCTTCAATATCTTATCTATATAAGCATCTTGACTTAGATAAATTAACCGTCTTTTCCTATCTTGATAGATCTTAATTTCCAGAATGTATGCAACTTCTCCTAAATCCTTCATAGAAAAACATTTACCAAGATAATCCTTAACAGCTTTAAGTCTTGGAATGTTACTTCCCATGATTAATATGTCATCAACATATAGGACTAGAAATACTACATCACTCCCACTAGCTTTGCGATATACACATGCTCATCACGATTTTGAATAAATCCAAACTTTTTGATTTCTTCATCAAATCGTTTATTCCATTGACGTGATGCTTGCTTCAAACCATAAATAGATCTTTGATGTTTGCACACATGTTTTAGATTCTTAAGATCAACATACCCTTCCGGTTGTTGCATATAGATGTCTTCATCTAAGCGACCGTTCAAGAAGGAAGTATTAACATCCATTTGCCATATCTCATAGTCATAGTATGCTACTATGGCTATGAAAATCCTAATAGCTCTTGAGTCTGCTACATGAGAAAATGTCTCCTCGTAGTCTACGCCAAAAGTTTGAGTAAAACATCTAGCTACTAAACGAGCTCTATAGGATTGTACTTTTCCGTCCATGTCGGTTGTTTCTTTTATATCCACTTATGTCTCACTACTTTAGCATTTGGTGGTGGATCTACAAGAATCCAAACATCATTAACTTTCATGGATTATATTTCCTCATCCATAGCAACCATCCACTTATCATTCTCAGAATCAAACATGGCGGATTTATAATTAGCAGGTTCACCAAGATCCCCTACTTCATCATCATCCTCTATATTAAGACATATATTGCTATTTGCATTTTTAATCTATTTGGATCTACACAGAGGAACTAATTTTGGTGGAACCGCCAGACTTTCTAGTTCTATAGGAATTATTTTGTTAGTGTTTTCAGAAGGCAATGTATCTATATGAATCTCTTCAAGATCATAATTTCTCCTACTGAATTCTTGATTTACAAGATCACTTTCAAGGAAGTCTCCATACCTAGAAACAATCAATTTGTTCTCAGGTGGATAATAAAAGTAGTAACCCATAGTTTCCTTAGGGTATCCTACAAAGATACATTTCATAGATCGTTGTTGGAGTTTGTCACCCGAGTCACGTTTCACATACGCCTCGCAACCTCAGACCTTTAATAAGACAAATATGGCTTCTTGCCATGCCATAGTTCATATGGTGTCTTATTCACCTTCTTCATAGGAACCATATTTAAAATGCAAACAATAGACTCTAAAGCATAATCCCAAAAAGGATAATGGTATAGTTGTAAGATTAAACATAGATCGTACCATATCTAATAATGTACGATTTCTCCTTTCGGATACACCATTTTTTTGTGGAGTATAGGGAGAAGTAAGATGTTGAACAATTCCATTCTCACTTAGGTAATCTATAAAATCTTGACTTAAATATTCACCACCTCTACCAGAACGAAGAGCTTTAATCTTCTTTCCTAATTGTAATTCTACTTCTGCTTTAAACACTTTGAATGTTTCAAATACCTCATGTTTATGCTTAAGTAAATAAACATAACCATAACGGCTATAATCATCCGTAAATGTTAAGAAGTAGCTAGCACCTTTCCTTGACACATGTCTAAGTGGTCCACACACATCAGTATGTATTAAACCAAGTAGATCAGTAGCTCTTTCAATATTTCTATTAAAAGGTTTCTTGGTCATCTTTCCAGAGATACAAGACTCACAATTATCAAATGATTCATCATCGATATTTTCCAAAAGACCTTCACGTTGAAGCTTTTGTATATGAGTATTCCCAATATGGGCAAGTCTATAATGCCAAAGATAAGAAGAGTTCTTGTCAAACTTTCTCTCCTTATTCATGCTAAAAATAGAATTATTGTTATTCTTTCATTCAATATCATGCATGTAACACCCCGTTTTAATAAATGGTATGTCACGCGTAATTATGGCGTGTCATCAAAACATGCAAGGTAAATGTCTTAAAAACATTAAATGACCATGAATGGAAATACCAGAAACAAACATCGATAGTCCAAATATAAGCTCATCACACATAAATATAAGTACTGAAATGGAAAAAGACTAAACAATGTCCAAAGAAATTAAGTAGCACAATATATGGAAAATGCATAAATTAGTGAAGGCTAGATAGCTTCCAATTCGTATGCACATACTCTTAAAGTCTATGAGCGCCCTTGAGTACCTGCCGTTTGGGAACATGAAAGGAAAACGGTTGAGCATAACGCCCAGTGAATGGATATACATGTATAGCATGATAAGACATAAGCATAAAAGACTAAAAGCAGTGAAAATGTATAAGTCCTAGATAACCTGGAACATGTTCATAAAACTAGTTTTATAGTTTGAAAAGACTTAGGTTTTTATGTAAAATCTGTATTAATTAGCCAGTAGCCCATATAGGTCATGAGGTTCCACCGTGCATGAATACTTGGAGGGGAGACCTCATCATACAATTAGAGGGGTTGCCTCTAATTAAATAGTCATGGTAGGAGGGATCAACTCCTTGTGAAGGATGCAAGGCACACATCGCACTCACCATGAAAATCCTGTAAAACATGTAACTAGGATGCACCCATACGCCCCACATGATAATATAATATAATGGCCAAAACTGTAATGGGACGCCACGAGCAATTACTCCGCCGTGGGGAAGTTATAACACTGGTGCCTCTAGTGTTATGGTTCTGGTACCTCCATAACTAGGTGACACTGGTCATGCATGTATATGGCTTAGGCATTTAATCTAACATAAGTAAACAAACATATAAAACAATAATGGGAAAACAGTTGGCTGCAAACGGGGAATCCTAATAAGGAAAGAATGTCCATACTAAATGACGGAAAATCCGTACCTTGTGTCCAGTGAACAAGGAAAGACGAAAGGATGAAAGTCCTACCCCGACCTCACCAATGCTACAAAAATAGGGGACATGTATAAGTATTCTGATTACTGAGTACGTAACTGATTATAACATGTCTTAGCTTGTTTTATATGTTCTTGTCTTGTTTTACTGATTTAAACGTCATGTTGTATCAATCATGTACTTCATGTATTCTGATTAAGTATTATCTTGTATTCATATATTATTATACTTGTTGTATAATAATAAGTAACTTTCTAAAAATAGCAGGTTTCCTAAAATAGAAAGTTTCCAAAAATAGAAAGTTTCCAAAAATAGATCAATTTCTAAAAATAGATTATTTCTAAGAATAGAAAGTTTCGAAAAATATTAAGTTTCCTGAAATAGAAAGTTTCCATATTTAGAAATAAGTTGAATTAATAAGCTAATAATATAAGCTTAAGTTTGTTGGTTAAATATCATAAGTCATGTAATTATTAGTATAGTTTAATAATAATATCATGTTAATTAAATAAACTATAGGTTATATGATTTAATTAAATATAAGCATCATTTAACTAAACTAAGGCATATAAAATACTTAGGTTAAATATGTATTAATAATTTATTAATTATAACCTAAGTCATGATTTATTAATTAAATATAGTCCATGTTTTTTAATAATTAATTAATACTATAGTCTAAATTAAACGGTAAAATACTTAGGTTAAAAACATGTATTATTTCTAAAATAATTATAACCTAAGTCCATGTTAAATTAAATTAATTACTAGTCATAGTTTTCATTAATTTAATTTTTTGAAAAATAACATAACTTGTAAAATTATATAACTTATAAAATTAACCCCGTGATGGAACCCGTGTTTTAATTTAGACCGAACATGAAATGGACCGGACCCCTTGAACCGGACCGAACCAGCTACCCTTAGTAGTGGCTACCCGGCCTAGCCGGTTGCCACTGCTCGAACAATATCACCACCGGCTGCAGCCGGTGGTTCCCCTGGTTTGTCTCGGCTACCCACTGCACGCAACAAAGTTCCCACCGACAATAGGCCGGTGGTTACCCCCTGATGCGCTGCGTGTTCCCATTGTTAAACCAAAGCAGCCACCGGCTTGAGCCGGTGGTGCTGCTGTGTTGCGCCGAGACCCAAACAACCACAAGGCCACCCCGACGCGAGTCGGGGTCCTTGTTTCTTTGTGCCGACCAAACCCAACCACATCGAGACTTGATGTCTCGGTTGGTGATGTGAACAAAAACAAGCCGAGAGCCATGGGGCTCTCGGTTGAGTGTCCGCCGAACCCAACCCAAACCCCCTTTTATGTTTTCTTGATTATTATCATGTAATATTATTTGTTTTTAAGATTTAAATAATCATGTGTTAATGATTCCATTAAAAGAATAAATAGAAAAGGTTTATGAGGTTACCGAATGCGTGAATCCAATGAGACTAAGAACACGAACACTAACACCCGAATATCAACAATCAAAACGAATCAAACACCCCTTTGGTGTTTTGTTCAGCCGACGGCAAGAGGAGGCAAGGAAGAAGCTAGGGTTTTTATTTTTTTGTAAAAATAATTGTGAATAATGTTTCATGTGTTTTCCCCTTTTCCAACTTAGTCAAAAACAAAATGGGCTTGGCCCTTTTCCTTCCTTTGTCCGTGGCTGCATAAGCCCATGGGGGTTTCCCGGTCTTTCTTCATGTTTAATTAATTACATGTTCGTTTACTAAAACATTCGTGTTAGTTCGTGGTTAATTATTCGTGTTATAATTAATACTTGTACGTAAACAATATTTATCGTGAAATAATAAGTATACGTAATCCACATGTTCGTGTTTTAATGTTCATGATTACATGCTCGTGATTATAATTATTATAATTAATAATTATCGTGTATTAATAAGTACTTAAATAATTATCATGCACTAACACGTATGTAGTTTCTGAATTTAATATTCGTGATACGTGTTCATGTTATAAAAGAAAAGTTTTAATTGGTACATATATTTACATACTGTACTGTTCATGGCATTAAGATGCGGGTTTTACAACTCTTCCCCCTAAAAAGAATAATTCATCCCCGAATTATAGATAAAGTAAACTGAAAGAGGAACATACCCAAATTCAAAACTTGAAATGAGGGTAAGAAGCCCATATAGACTCCTCTGTTTCCGAAGTGGCTTCCCGCTCGGTATGATCCCTCCAAAGGATTTTGACGAATGGAATCGTCTTCTTCCTCATGACTCGTTCTTGTCTGTCAAGAACTCGGTCGGGTTCCTCGATAAAGGTAAGATCTTCACGCATCTGTTCAAGTGGATACTGAACCATGTGAAGGGGATGATACTTGTATCCTCTGAGTAAGGACACATGGAAAACGTCGTGAACGTGAGAAAGCTACGGAGGTAACGCTAAAAGATACGATACTTCATCGAATCGATGATATCAAACGGTCCGATGAACCAAGGACTGAGTTTACCTTTGATTCCAAAACTTCTAACACCACGTGCCGGTGATACCTTAAGGAAAACATGATCTCCCACGTTGAAATGCAAATTTCTACGATGCTTGTCGGCATAACTCTTCTGACGTGCACGAGCTTCTTGTAATTTCGCCTTAGCTACAACGACCTTCTCGTTGGTCAACTCTATCATCTCTAGTCCTTCAAGTGTTCGCTCACCAACCTGATCCCAACTGATTGGGGCGCGACACTTTCTGTCACACAACATCTCAAACGGTGCACACTTGATGTTGGCGTGCCAACTGTTGTTGTATGCAAACTCTACCAAGCAGATATAATCGTCCCAATATCCTGTCCATTCCAAAGCACATGCTCGAAGCATATCTTCTAATGTATGAATGGTTCGCTCCGACTGTTCGTCTGTTTGAGGATGAAAAGCCGTGCTAAGCTTAAGTTTGGTACCCCAAGCTTTCTGTAGAATCCTCCAAAATCGCGAAGTAAACTGAGGATCTCTGTCCGAGATGATACTGGATGGAGAACCATGAAGTCTCATGATCTCCTTCTTATAATTGTCAGCCAATTTGCTAACTGGATCATCCTTGCGGATCGGTAAGAAATGAGCTGACTTGGTAAGACGATCAACGATAACCCAAATTGCATCATGCTTCCTCTTGGTATGCGAAAGACCGGTAACGAAATCCATGGTGATCTTGTCCCACTTCCACTCTGGAATGTCTAATGGTTGTAGTAGGCCACTAGACCGTTGATGCTCGATCTTAACCTACTGGCAGGTAAGACATTTGGAGACATAAGTAGCAACATCTTGTTTTATACCACTCCACCAAAAGTATTGCTTGATGTCGTGGTACATCTTGGTTGAACCAGGATGAATGGAGAATGGGGAGCTATGAGCTTTAGCCTAACGCTTCCCTGAGTGTAAGATCATCAGGAACACAAAGTCTAGTGCCATGCCATAAGATACCGTCGTCATCCAACCGAAACTCCGTCTGCTGCTCTAAGTTCTGAATGATTGCCCAAATTTCACCATCATCCTTCTGAGCTTCCTTGATCCTAGAGATTAATCCAGGTTCCACTCTAAGATTTTCCCAGTAATCATGTTGTCCACGTACCATGATCTCAATATCTAGTCGCTCCAAGTCTCGTATAATCTCTTCCTCTATTTTAATGCCGTTGATCATACCCGACTTCCTACTAAGAGCATTTGCCACTACATTCGCCTTGCCGAGATGATACTGCAGATTAATGTCATAATCCTTCAACAGCTCTAACCACCTTCTCTGCCTCATGTTTAGTTCACGCTGAGTGAATATATATTTTAGGATCTTATGATCTATGAAGATATCACATGATTTGCCATACAAGTAGTGCCTCCATATCTTCAATAGAAACACGACTACTGCAAGTTCCAAGTCATGTGTAGGGTAGTTCTCCTCATAAGGCATAAGCCGCCGTGATGCGTAAGCAATCACTTTCCCATGTTGCATGAGAACACAACCAAGTCCATTCCATGAAGCATCACTATAGATTTGAAATCCACCTGTACCAGATGGGAGAGTGAGAATCGGTGTAGATACCAGCCTCTGCTTTAGGTTTTCAAAGCTCTTCTTTTTTTCTTCAGTCCAGACGAATTTCTCCCCTTTCCGCATTAGTTTGGTCAATGGCAGTACTAAACGGGAAAAGTTCTCTACGAACCTACAGTAGTAACCAGCTAAGCCTAGGAAACTGCGAACTTCAGTCGCTGATGTCGTTCTTGGCCACTTGGTAATAGCCTCAACCTTTGCTGGATCCATGGTTATTCCTTCTGCGGATACTATGTGGCCTAGGAATGCCACTTTACTTAACCAGAATTCGCATTTGGAGAACTTGGCATACAATTGCTTCTGGCGAAGTATCTGTAATACTGTACGAAGATGGTCTTCGTATTCCTCCTTTGACTTAGAGAAAATCTGAATATCATCAATGAAGACAATGACGAACTTGTCAAGAAACTCATGGAAGATACGGTTCATCAAATCCATGAAAATTACTGGAGCATTGGTAAGGCCAAATGGCATGACTACAAATTCGTAGTGTCTATAGCGTGTACGGAAAGCCGTCTTGGCGATGTCATGCTCTTTAACCCGTAACTGATGATAGCCCGACCTCAGATCAATCTTGGAGAAATGTTTGGCCGCTTGGAGTTGGTCAAACAGATCATCATGCGTGGCAAAGGATATCGATTCCTGATGGTGATCTTATTAAGCTTACGATAATCAATGTAGAGACGCATACTGCCGTCCTTCTTCTTCACGAATAGAACCGGTGCACCACATGGAGATGCACTAGGGCGGATGAAACCTCGTTCCAAAAGTTCCTGTAGTTGTTCCTTTAACTCCTTCAGCTCTATGGGAGCCATGCGATAAGGAGCCTTGGAAATTGGCTCAGATCCTGGGATGAGCTCAATATTGAACTCTACTTCACGAGCAGGTGGTATGCCCGGAAGTTCTTCTAGTCGTGTGATAGGATCGAACTCGATATTACGGGATTGCACACAATACGTAAAGAGTTAATATAATTAATAAATATATTTATTGTATTTATTAATTTATTTAATAAATATATTTATGTATTTATTAATTTAACCGAGCAAGTAACTATATATCCTTAACGATCGTTAATTAATTAATAGTTAAGTTATAAACGAGCGTTAAATAAATATATAGTATGTAAACAAAAGGAAAGAAGTTTGGAAGATTCCGGAACACCCCTAAGGGGTGTTTGGTCGGTCGGTTATGGGCTCCGGGGGGGGGGGGGGGGGGGGGGGGGGGGAATTGTTGCCTTTTATTTATTTTGGGCTATAAGGGTTTAGGCCTATAAATACGCCTCCTAACTCCTCATAATTCACACAACAATAATCTTTCCCCTCCTTCTCTTCTTTGGTCGATCACAAGCCCCACCACGGAAGGGTTTCGGTTGGTTTTCTTGGTTGATCGATTGTGTACATAATCTAGTCCTAGCCCCTCTCTAGGGTTGTTGGGTAGATTAATTACAAGCGTTGTAGATCGGTTTTCACGTGCTAGAATCACGGTTAGCTCGCTGTATTATGTGTGTACAAGAACATAATATAGTCTTACTTTAGACTATATCTTGGTATATACGGTATTAACCCGAATTGGTGATTCGTTCTTCGTCTTGTGGAATTGCTTTAGCGTAAAGATATGTAACCCTAATTCGATTAGTTATAATTGTGTTATTAAATATGATCTTGTTAAATCGCTTCCACTATATGTGCTTTGATCTCGTTTAGGGTTTTATATATTTGTTATGATACTAATAAACCTTCAGTGGCATCGAGAGCCGTTTTAACATGTTATAATTATCGAAAATCTAAAGTTTTTTAACTATAATTGTTTTTAGTTAAAACTACATGTTTTTTTAGGTTTTTCATAAAATTAGGGTTTTGTTTTTTAAAAATTAGGGTTTTCACTCTATTTTTAATAAAACAAGGAATTGTTTTGAATCCCTAAATTACATGTGGAATAATTTTAGATTAAATTGCATGATTAATTGTTATGTCATGTATGGTTACGATCCGTCGAGATATAATTGTTATGATTTGTGGGGAATCCATGATTACGTGCATGTTCTCATGGATCATAAAATTATACGTTTATATGATTTTATGTGCTGCGTGATTATTTGATTCAATAAATCTAGAATTAGGGAATATTTTTATATAAAGATATAAAGACCTAGATTTGATAATTATTGAATAAATCGTATGCATGTGGCTATTTGATTTATTTGTTGCACATATAAATTGTTATTATGTGTTTATGATTTTGTTTTTTTACTTGTTTATATATAAAATTGTTGAATTGTTGTAAACAAGGGTTTTTTATGAAAAGAAATAATATGGAATAAATCATATTAAAAATAGTGATTTGTTAAAGATTTAAATTACATAAGATTACGTTGATTGATGAATTGCAATAATAATCTAACGACCTACTCAATTTGACAAACTATAAAGTGGGTATAGCGCACCGCTGGTCATGTACCCGATTAAGGAAGGAGGTGTTATGCCATTAGTCGCTGACCAAATTCCTGGCTCGCCTGTGCGTCAAATTGAAATTACCTACAATTATTATTTAAATTATACTTTAAGGGTGATTTATCACAAATTCACATCCGAACCACAATGAATAAGGGTATTTCTTTGTGCGTAGCCGAGTTCTAGCAAAGTACGATGTGATGAGTTGTGGGTAAATTCTTTAATTGGTTTAACTAATACCGCAACATAATCTATGAAGAAATTTAATCTCATGAAAAGTTTACTAAATGTTTTATTAAAATTATGCTATGGAGATTGTATGCATGCTTCTCCATACAGTGATTTTGACATCGAAGTTTATACCCTTAAAATTTAAGTCGAATGCTCCTAATTGACAAACACTTGAAATTACTTCGTCATCAAATGAGATTTTTGGATGATGTTGTGATGGAGAGAAAACCATTTGTAGAATGAGAATTCGTATGATGGTTTTACGTTACTCAGATTAGACGACTTAATTAAGTTACTCAGTGAGATCTGGAAACTTAATGCATTTAGAAGGGATGAAACATGTTTACAATGCAAAATGTTTTTGGCAATGTAAATCCCTTAAATATCTAGAAATTGAAAATTGTTTGTCAATTGAATTGTTAGACAAGTCGCTACGTTGAGTACATTCATTACTAGCAGATCAACTGATGTAATGGATCTATGTCAATGTAGTTCTAGAATTCAAGGAAAATAATATGGTTCTAATACCGGGGTAATTTATTTTCTTGAAAGTATTTTGTTATCGAAAATACTAATATTTGAACTTATTTTTGTAGAAATGGCTCAACCCACCAATAACACTATAAGTTCTGCATTCAAAGCTTTCTTTGAACGACCTGAACTTACTGGCCCAAACTTCAATGATTGGTACCGCTCGCTAAGAATTGTCTTGAGAGCAGCGGGGTACTATCGATATCTTGACTACTCCCTATCCGGAGGATCTTGCTGAAGGAGCATCTGATGCGTAAAGGCTTGAACACGCTGCTAATGTTAAGAAGCACTCTGAGGTGGCTTACTTAATGCTAGGAAAAATGGCTCATGCACTTCAACAGAAGTATGAGCTATTTTCACCAAAGCGAATGCTTGATGAGCTCAAGGCTATGTTCGAAAAGCCGCCAGCTGTGGAGATCTACGACTCGGTAGATGCTTTGCATAGCTGCAAGCAAGCTCTAGGAAAGTCTGTAAGTGCCCATTATTTGGAGATGAAGGGTTATATGGAATAGCTCATTGCACTAGGACAACCCTGTGATCATAATATGGCTATCAACTTGATCAATAGGTCCCTTAACAAGGACTTCAATGATTTCGTTAGAAACTATAATATGCATTGCACAAGGAATACAATTAATGATTTGCATGCAATGCTCATTGACTATGAAAAGGGGTTAAAAGACAAGGCATCTTAACCGCTACGCCTTCTGTACTAACCATACAAAAGGGTAGAGTGAGTAAGCCAAAACCGCAAGTGAACAAGAAGAAAGGCAAAGGCAAAGGCAAAGGTAATAAGGGCAAACAAGTTGTAACTTATTCGAAACCCAAGCATAACTTTGTCAAGAAGAGTCAATCTCAAAAGCATGAGACTTGTCACCATTGCAAGGCAAGTGGTCACTAGAAGAGGAATTGCCCTCTTTACCTCGAAGAATTACGAGAAATAAAGAAGAAGTCTGAGCAGAGCGTTGCAGCTTCAGGTACTTTATTTATGATTGAATTGTTCAATTTAACATACAAATTAAATTCCTGGGTATATGATACGGGATGCGGTATTAACATTTGTAATACGCTAGAGGGATTTAATCTGGAAAGGAAGCTTTCCTATGGGGAACAATACCTGCAAGTGGGCAATGGCGCACAAGCAGCGGTTGAAGCTATAGGAACTTTTGATCTAGTTTTACCTTCGAGTTTAGTACTGAGATTAAATGATTGTCATTATACACCTACAATTGTTAGGGGTGTTATCTCCTTTTCTTGTTTGTTAAATAGTAGATTCGTTCACACAATTGATAATAATGGAATTTCTGTATGAAAAAATGGTATTTTCTATTTTAATGGAATTTATGTGAATGGTGTATTTGAAATAGACATGCATGATAATGAATCCAAGAACGATAAATATGTATTTAGCATGAGTAAGAAGATAAAGTTTGACAAGAACTCTTCTTATCTTTGGCATTATAGACTTGCCCATATTGGGAAGACTCGTATATAAAAGCTTCAACGTGAAGGTCTTTTGGAAAATATAAATGATGAATCATTTGATAAATGTGAGTCTTGTATCTCTGGAAAGATGACCAAAAACCTTTTAATAGAAATATTGAAAGGGCTACTGATCTACTTGGACTTATACATACTGATGTGTGTCGACCACTTAGACATATCTCAAAGAAAGGTGCTAGCTATTTCTTAACATTTACGGATGATTATAGCCGTTATGGTTATGTTTATTTATATAAGCATAAACATGAGGTATTTGAAACATTCAAAGTGTTTAAAGCAGAAGTAGAACTGCAATTAGGGAAGAAGATTAAAGATCTTCGTTCTGATAGAGGTGGTGAATATTTAAGTCAAGAGTTTATAGATTATCTACGTGAGAATGGAATTGTTCAGCATCTTACTTCTCCCTATACTCCACAACAAAATGGTGTATCTGAAAGGAGAAATCGTACATTATTGGATATGGTACGATCTATGTTTAATCTTACAACTTTACCTTTATCCTTTTGGGATTATGCTTTAGAATCTGTTGTTCGCATTTTAAATATGGTTCCCACAAAGAAGGTCGATAAGACACCATATGAACTATGGCATGAAAAGAAGCCATATTTGTCTTATTTAAAGGTCTAGGGTTGCGAGGCATATTTGAAACGTGACTCGGGTGACAAACTCCAACAATGATCTGTAAAATGTATCTTTGTAGGATACCCTAAGGAAACTATGGGTTACTACTTTTATTATCTACCTGAGAACAAAGTAATTGTTGCTAGGTATGGAGACTTCCTTGAATCAGATCTTGTAAATCAAGAATTCAGTGGGAGAAACAATGATCTTGAGGAGAGTCATATAGATACATTGCCTTCTGAAAACACTAGCGATGTTATTCCTGTAGAACCAGAAAGTCTGGCGGTTCCACCAGAATTAGTTCCTCTGCGTAGATCCGCAAGGATTAAAAACGAAAAAAGCAATATATGTCTTAACATAGAGGATGATGATGAGTTAGGGGATCTTGGTGCACCCGCTTATTATAAAACCGCCATACTTGATCCTGAAAAGGATAAGTGAATGGTTGCTATGGATGAGGAAATGAAATCCATGACAGTAAATGATGTTTGGATTCTTGTAGAACCACCACCGAATGCTAAAGTAGTGAGACATAAGTGGATATACAAGAAGAAAACCAACATGGACGAAAAAGTACAATCCTATAAAGCTCGTTTAGTAGCTAAAGGTTTTACTTAAACTTTTGGCGTAGACTACGAGGAGAAATTTTCTCCTGTAACAGACTTAAGAGCTATTAGGATTCTCATAGCAATAGCAGCATACTATGACTATGAGATATGGCAAATGGATGTTAAAACTGCCTTCTCGAACGATCGCTTAGATGATGACATCTATATGCAGCAACCAGAAGGGTATTTTGATCCTAAGAATCCAAGACATGTGTGCAAATTCAAAGGTCCATTTATGGTTTGAAGCAAGCATCATGTCAATGGAATAAAAGATTTGACAAAGAAATCAAAAAGTTTGGATTTATTTAGAATCATGATGAGCCATGTGTATATCGCAAATCTAGTGGGAGTGATGTAGTATTTCTAGTCCTATATTAATCATGGGAAGTAATATTACAAGACTTAAAGTTGTTAAGGATTATCTTGGTAAATGCTTTTCTATGAAGGATTTAGGAGAAGCTACATACATTCTAGGAATTAAGATCTATTGGGATAGGAAAAGACGGTTAATTGGTCTATGTCAAGATGCTTATATATATAAGATTTTGAAGAAGTATAATATGCATAATTCCAAGAAAGGTTTTCAAACTATGGAAGTTAAGCATAATCTGAGTCGTGAGATGGATGCATCAACTCCTGAAGAGGAGGCATACATGCAGAAGGTGCCTTATGCTTCGGCTGTAGGATCTATAATGTATGCTGTTAGATGCACAAGGCCTGATGTGGAGTTTGCTTAGAACTTGGCCAGGAGATTCCAACAAAATCTAGGGAAGCTCCACTGGAATGCTGTTAAACATATTCTAAAGAATTTGAGGAGTACGAAAGAAATGTTTTGGTATTCAGAGGGTAGCCATATACATAACTAAATGTGGTTTGGATTAGGAATCTTATTGGAGATCTCGGGATGATGCTTGCAATTAAAGAACCTATTGATATGTATTGTGACAATTCTGCCGTAATAATATTTGCCAATGACCCTAGAGTCATGAAAGGCGCCAGACACTTTATGCGTAGACATCTCTACCTCCGAGAACAAGTTGAAGCTCGGGAAATCAAATTAATAAAAGTTCACACAGATGATAACGTAGCAGATCCTTTGACTAAGGCTTTGCCTAGACCAAAGGTAGTTAAGCATGCCAAGGCGATTGGGCTGCAACTAGCTAGCGAACTCATGCAATAAATCTGTGATTAGTATTTGGATAAAGGATGTTCTGACATTATTATATAATGAAATAAAGATTGGGTTTCGTTTATTTTTATTATTTAATAAGTGTATCCTATTTTACATGTTTTAATCCATGAATAAAAGTTATGCTAAATTTCCGTTTTCGATTAATAATATGGGAGTATTATTAAACTAAGACAAATCAAAATAGCGATAGAGTATACTTGAAAGTATATTGATCGATTCTGGTGCTGGTGCTGATTGTTAGCAGCTTGCACCTTGGCCCTGATTTCATTCCTCAGTTGAGGAAGCATGGCCTGCATCACAGCTTGAAATGCTGCATTTAGCTGCTCTTGTTCACGTGTGAGAACTGTCTGACCGTATAAAACAAAATGCATGATTAAACTGGTTAAAACATAATATATATATATATATATATATATATATATATATATATATATATATATATATATATATATATATATATATATATATATATATATATATATATATATATATATATATATAATATATATATATATACATGAAAAAAATTTATGCCAATAAATCATGAGAAAAATTTTATGCATGAATACAGTGTATGAATGCATGATGATGAAATAACATGGGTTTGTGTGAACGCCTTTGGGTCGGCTCACCTAAACAAAACGACATGATGAAGATGAACACCTATGGGTCAGTCCATCAAAACAAAATGATTCGATTAAAAGCACATGCGTACCAACCCTGTACCAACCCTTACTTAGTCAAAATTCCTTCAACAATGATAAATGAATAAATGCATGAAAACAACTATCAGTTCTAGGAAGACCATGGTGATTACCCACTAATCACATGTCATGTTTTAAGAGCCTACAGGTCGAAGTCTTGGCTCTGATACCATAATTGTAACACCCCATTTTGATAAATGGCATGTCATGCGTAATTATGGCGTGTCATGAAAGCATGCAAGGTAAATGTCTTAAAAACATTAAATGACCATGAATGGAAATACTGGAAACAAACATCGATAGTCCAAGTATAAGCTCATCACACATAAATATAAGTACTGAAATGGAAAAGGACTAAACAATGTCCAAAGAAATGAAGTAGCATAATGTATGGAAAATGCATAAAGTAGTGAAGGCTAGATAGCTTACAATCCGTATACACATACTCTTAAATTCTACGAGCGCCTTTGAGTACCTACCGTTTGGGAACATGAAAGGAAAACGACTGAGCATAATGCCCAGTGAACGGATATACAAGTATAGCATGATAAGACATAAGCATAAAAGACTAAAAGCAACGGAAATGTATAAGTCCTAGATAACCCAGAACATGTTCATAAAATTGGTTTTATAGTTTGAAAAGACTTATGTTATTATGTAAAATCTGTATTAATTAGCCAATAGCCCATAAAGGTCATGAGATTCCATCGTGCATGATGAATACTTGGAGGGGAGAACTCGTCATGCAATTATTGGGGTTGTCTTTAATTAAATAGTCTAGATAAGAGGGATCAACTCCTTGTGAAGGATGCAAGGCACACATTGCATTCACCATGCAAATCCTGTAAAACATGTAACTTGGATGCACCCATAAGCCCCACATGATAATATAATATAATGGCCAAAACTGTAAAGGGACGCCACGAGCAATCACTCCGCCATGGGGAAGTCATAACACTGGTGCCTCTAGTGTTGTGGTTATGGTACCTCCATATCTAGGTGACACTGGTCATGCATGTATATGGCTTAGGCATTTAATCTAACATAAGTAATCAAACATATAAAACAATACTGGGAAAACACTTGGCTGCAAACGGGGAATCCTAATAAGGAAAGAATGTCCATACTGAAGGACGGGAAATCCATACCTTGTGTCCAGTGAACGAGGAAAGACGAAAGGATGAAAGTCCTACCCCGACCTCACTAATGCTACAAAAATAGGGGACATGTATAAGTATTCTGATTACTAAGTACGTAACTGATTATAACATGTCTTAGCTTGTTTTATATGTTCTTGTCTTGTTTTACTGATTTAAACGTTATACTGTATCAATCATGTACTTCATGTATTCTGATTAAGTATTATCTTGTATTCCTGTATTATTATACTTAATGTGTAATAATAAGTAACTTTCTAAAAATAGCAGATTTCCTAAAATAGAAAGTTTCCAAAAATAGAAAGTTTCCAAAAATAGAAAGTTTCCAAAAATAGATCAGTTTCTAAAAATAGATTAGTTTCTAAAAACAGAAAGTTTACAAAAATAGTAAGTTTCCTGAAATAGATAGTTTCCATATTTAGAAATAAGCTGAATTAGTAAGCTAATAATATAAGCTTAAGTTTGCTGGTTAAATATCATAAGTCATCTAATTATTAGTATTGTTTAATAATAATATCATGTTAATTGTAAATAAACTATAGGCTATACGATTTAATTAAATATAAGCATGATTTAATTAAATTAAGGCATATAGAATACTTAGGTTAAACATGTATTAATAATTTATTAATTGTAACCTAAGTCATGATTTATTAATTAATTATAGTTCATGTTTTTAGTAATTAAATAATATTATAGTCTAAATTAAATGGTAAAATACTTAGGTTAAAAACATGTATCATTTCTAAAATAATTATAACCTAAGTCCATGTTAAATTAAATTAATTACTAGTCATGGTTTTAATTAATTTAATTTTCTTGAAAAGTAACATAACTTGTAAAATTATATAACTTGTAAAATTAACGCCGTGATCGAACCCGTGTTTTAATTTAGACCGAACATGAATCGGAACGGACCCCTTGAACCAGACCGAACCAACCACCCCTTAGCAGTGGCTACCCGGCCTAGCCGGTTGCCACTGCTCGAACAATATCACCACCGTCTGCAGCCGGTGGTTCCCCCTGGTTTGTCTCGGCTACCCACTGCACGCAACAAAGTTCCACCGGCAGTAGGCCAGTGGTTACCCCCTGTTGCGCTACGTGTTCCCACTGTTAAACCAAAGCAGCCACCGGCTTGAGCCGGTGGTGCTGCTGTGCTGCGCCGAGACCCAAACAACCACAAGGCCACCCCGACGCGAGTCGGGGTCCTTTTCTTGCTGCCGACCGAACCCAACCACACCGATACTTGATGTCTCGGTTAGTGGTGCGAACAAAAACAAGCTGAGAGCCATGGGGCTTTCGGTTGAGTGTCGGCCGAATCAAAACCAACCCAAACCAAACCCCTTCTATGTTTTCTTGATTATTAACATGTAATCTTATTTGTTTTTAAGATTTAAATAATCATGTGTTCATGATTCCATTAAAAGAATAAAAAGAAAAGGTTTATGAGGTGCATAATGACAATCATTTAAAATCAGTACTAAACCCAAGGGTAAAACTAAACTAAATGTTCCTATAGCTTCAACTGCTGCTTGTGCGTCATTGCCCACTTGCAAAAATTGTTCCCCATAGGATAGCTTCCTTTCCAGATTAAATCCATGCAGCGTATGATAAATGTTAATACCGCATCCCGTATCATATACCCAGGAATTTAATTTGTATGTCAAATTAAATAATTCAATCATAAATAATGTACCTGAAGATGCAACGCTCTACTCAGACTTCTTCTTTATTTCTCGTAATTCTTCGAGGTAAAGAGGGCAATTCCTCTTCCAGTGACCACTTGCCTTGCAATGGTGACAAGTCTCATCCTTCTGAGATTTATTCTTCTTGACAAAGTTCTGCTTAGGTTTCGAATAAGTCACAACTTGCTTGCCCTTATCACCCTTGCCTTTGCCTTTCTTCTTGTTCGCTTGCGGTTTTGGCTTACTCACTCTACCCTTTTGTATGGTTAGTACACGAGGAGTAGAGGTAGATGCCTTGTCCTTTAACCCCTTTCATAGTCAATAAACATTGCATGAAAATCATTAACTGTTTTCCCCGTGCAATGCATATTATAGTTTCTAACAAAATCATTGAAGTCCTTGTTAAGGGACCTATTAATCAAGTTAATAGCCATATTATGATCATAGGGTTGTCCTAGTGCAATGAGATGTTCCATATAACCCCTCATCTCTAGGTAATGGACACTAACAAACTTTCTAGGAGTTTGCTTGCAGCTATGCAAAGCATCTACTAAGTCGTAGATCTCCACAGCTTGCGGCTTCTCGAACATAAGCTCATCAAGCATTCGCTTATGTGAAAATAGCTCATACTTCTGTTGAAGTGGAGGAGCCATTTTACCTAACATTAAGCAAGCCACCTCCAAGTGCTTCTTAAAATTAGCAGCGTGTTCAAGCCTTTGCGCTTCAGAAGCTCCTTCAGCAAGATCCTCTGGATAAGGAGTGGTCAAGATATCAATAGTACCCGCTACTCTCAAGACAATTCTTAGTGAGCGGTACCAATCACTGAAGTTTGGGCCAGTAAGTTCAGGACGATCAAAAAACATTTTGAACGCATAACTTATAGTGTTATTGTCGGGTTGAGCCATTTTTATAGAAATAAGTTTAAATATTAGTATTTTCGATAATAAAATACTTTCAAGAAAATAAAATTACCCCGGTATATAAACCATAGTATTTTCCTTGAATCCTAGAACTATATTGACATAGACCCATTATATCAGTTGATCTGCTAGTAATGAATGTACTCAACATAGCGACTTGTCGAACAATTCAATTGATAAACAATTTTCAATATCTAAATGTTTAAGGGATTTACATTACCAAAAGAACGTTTTGCATTGTATACATGTTCCATCCCTTCTAAATGCCTTAAGTTTCCAGATCTCACTGAGTAACTTAATTAAGTCGTCTAAACTGAATAACGTAAAACCGTTATACGAATTCTCATTCTATGAAAGTTTTCTCTTCATTTCAACATCGTCCGAAAATCTCATTTGATTACGTAGTAATTTCAAGTGTTTGTCAATTAGATACCATTCGACTTAAATTTTTAAGGGCATAAGTTTGATGTCAAAATCAATGTATGGAGAAGCATGCATACAACTCCATAGCATAAGTTTAATAAAACATTTAGTAAACTTTTCCAAGAGACTAAATTTCTAAATAAATTATGTTGAGGTATTGGTTAAACCAATCAAAGAATTTACCCACAACTATTCACAACGTACTTATTCTAGAACTCGGCTAAAGCACAAAGCAATAATCTTATTTGTTGTGATTCAGATGTGAATTTGCGGTAAATCAACCTTAAGGTATAATGCAAATAATAATCATAGGTAATTTCAATTTGATGCACAGGCGAGCAGGGAATTTCGTTAGCGACTAATGGCATAACACCTCCTTCCTTAACCGGGTACATGACCAGCGGTGCGTTATACCCACTTTATATTTGTCAACAGGATTAGGCCGTTAAATTATTATTGCAATTCACCAATCAACGTAATTCTATGTAATTTAGATCTCAAAACAAATCTTAATTTAATATGATTTAGTCCATATTATTTCTTTTCACAAAAAACCCTTGTTTACAACAATTCAAACAATTTTAATATAAACAAGTAAAAAAAACTAAATCATAAACACATGTAACAATTTATATGTGCAATAAATAAATCAAATAGCCACATGCATACGATTTATCCAATAATCATAAAATCTAGGGTTTTATATTCATATAAAAGTCTTCCTTAATTCAAGATTTATTAAATCAAATAAACAAGTAGCACATAAAATCATATGAACATATAATTTTACAATCCATGAAAACATGCACGTTATCATGGATCCACCCACAAATCTTAACAATTAAATCTCTTCGGATCGTAAGCTCTAATTTACATGACATAACAATTAATCATGCAATTTAATCTAAAATTATACAACATGTAATTTAGGGGATCCAAAAACAATTCTTTTTGTTTTATAAAATTCGGCCAAAGCCTAAATTTTAAAAACAAAACCCTAATTTTTAAGAAAACCTAAAAAACATGTAGTTTTAACTCAAAACAATTATTAGTTAAGAAACTTTAGATTTTCAATAACTATAACATGCTAAGACGGCTCTCGATGCCACTAAAGGTTTATTAACATCATAACCCAATAATAAAAAACCATAAACGAGATCAAAGCACACATATACCGGAAGCGATTTAACAAGATCATAATAACACAATTATAATTAATCGATTAGGGTTATGTACCTTTACGCTAAAGCAAATCCACAAGATAAAGAACGAATCACCAATTCGGGTTTATAACGAACACTACCAAGATATAGTCTAAAGTAAGACTATATTACGTTCTTGTACACACGTAATACAACGAGCTAACCGTGATTCTAGCACGTGTAAACCGAGCTTCAACTCTAGGGGAAAAATCTACCCAACAACCCTAGAGATAGGCTAGGACTAGATTATAAGCTAAATCGAAAAACCAAACGAAACCCTAAGGTTGGTTTGGTGTTGCGATCGCAAGAAAGAGAGAAGAGAGGGATGGTGTGAAAAATAATGAAGGCTATGGGTGTTTATATAGGCCTGGAAAAAACTTGTAGCCCAAGCAAAACGAATAAAAGGCAAGTTTTCTTCTCCCTTTTCCCTTGGTGTAGCCGACGGTCGAAACACCCCAAAGGTATGTTCCGGAACCTTCTTTTCTTCTTCTCTTTATTTCACAACGTTCTATTAATTCTATAACGCTCGTTAATACTTAACTCTTATTTATTTAACGATCGGAAAAGTTATTGCTCGATTTAATTTAATAAATATAATAAATGTATTTATTAAATAAATTAACTCTTTACGTATTGAGTGTAATCCCGTAATCTCGAGTTCGATCCTATCACACGACTATTAAATGTAAGTCGATAAACTTTCATGAAGTTGTATACTTAAGTAACTCACAAAAGTTGTCCTGATTTTGCAATTCAACCCTCTCATCATGACCTCTGAAAGCATGAAATTGATAAGGTCATGCTTATCAATATGTCGTAGTTGATCCAACAAAGTATTACAAAACCTTACAACATTGTTACTTTGAGAATTTGGTCCATCTCCCATAAGTTTCATAAATGAGCAATAGTTCCCTTAACCTTGTGTTGGGATGCACGTAAGTCATAGTTAGTATTTTATACGGCCGAGAGTACGTGGGCCTAAAGGGTCACACACTTAGACATCGAGATCATCTTTTATTAAGTTATACAATATAATCTGGCTATATTTATTGTGTAGACTTAGTTTGATAAAAGTATATACTTATTTGTAAATAATTAATAAGTTAAAAGGTTTAACAATGATTAATTAATAAGACTTTAAACTTTAAGGCGGTTAATGTACTTACACTATAAGTAAAAGAAAGTCAAAACGTCAAACCAAATATCCCAAGGAGGGGTATTCGGCCGACCATAGGGGAGAAATAGACTTTGATTCTAGAAGATTTATTACTTGGAGGCTAAGTTGTAATCTTTACCTTAAATAAACCTAAGACTCAATTATATAAACATATTAGATTCATTGTTTCATAGCTTTAAACCAAAAAAATCTCTCCTCTCTCTCTTGAAGTCGACGACCAAACACTCCCCAAAGTGTTTTAGGGTTTGATTTTTATTAAGTATTTACTTAATCAAGATCTAGCAATCGAATGTGGTTGATTGAGGTGTTGTGTGAACTATCTTAGAGAAGCTCTAACTTGATCTTTGGTTTGTTTGGTGAATCGGTTTGGGGTAAGAAAAGTTAGATTTTGGTTGGTTGATTATTGTGTTCTTGATCATCCTTTCTTGGACTTAAGGTATGCTTTCTATATGTTTATGTTAATTACATTATGTGCATAGTTAATCGATCCTATCAGCTGTATTTACTCTTGATGCGTAAATATATGATTCATTATGTTGTTTAATTCCAGCACCTTGTTCCAATTTTTAAAACCGTGGAGTTTAAATGCGTCTTGACCATTATGAGTATTTGATTCTTCAAGAATAATATAGAAATAAAAAAAGTAGGCCTTATCTTTTGCTATAGAATACTCGAGCCAAGGATATTACGAATCCCATTTAGCGTGGAAGCGGCACGGGGTGACTTTTTGTAACAACCCAAAATCGAGGTCATTACTTAATCTTATTTTACGATTATTTTTGAAATTCTTGGATGAGTTTGAACAATATTTATTTTTGGAGGTTTAAGTTTAAACCGATGTTAGAAGGTCTATATTTAATATTTATTAAGTAAAAGGAGTATTAGCAAGCGTGTTGTCGATGGATGCCAAATATTTTACGTTTTATTGTCGGTTGTTCGATTTTTATTATTTTCGAGGTTTTATTTTAAATGACGTGTTAAGTCGAGTCGAGAGTCGATATTATTATTTTTTAGGTACGTTTTAAATTTTTAAAAGTATCTTTATGAAACCCGAGCCCCGTAAATATTTTGGAAATTGACTAATAGTTATTTCCCGCTTTTTAGCTAACTATTTACATTTCTAGCCACAACTTTCATTAAATTTCAACTTGGTCCCTACTCCACTATATATAAACTAGAAACTAACACACACTACATATTTTTACACTTAAAAAATTTCCACTCATCTCTCTCTCTCTCTCTCTCTTGTGTGCCGTGAACCCCCTCACCACCCAAAACCACCCTTTGATCAATTTTAACTCAAGTTTTATGATGTTTCAAGCTAAACTAACACTAGACCCAATATTATATTTGCATAAGGATCAGATTGGTGTAAGAAATCCTTACATGCAAGCAACTTTTTTTCTTGATGTTGGTAGGTAGGAGCTATGATCATGCATGACATTATCATGATGATCCATGGTGGTTTTTGCTAAAACTATTGTTAGAAACTTCATTTTGATCTTAATATTTTTATTTTGATTATGATTTTGATGTTGTGGTTGATGTATGATGATATTAGGGCATAGTAATGATCATTTCCATGGTTGGTTTTTTATCAAAAAGTTGATTTCATACAAGTTTTGAGTAGTCATTTTATAACAGTAAGTAAAAGGTAAAATCCGAATTTTTATGTTTTGAAAATGGCTTAACTTATAGCCTATGGTTGTAGATAATTTTCTTAGCTTCTATTTGATATAAGTTAGAGCTTCTAGCTCAAAACGAGCGCGAAGTTATGATGTTTTGAATGATCGTGTACCGGGAGACGAGTATCGGCACTACAAGTAGTTGTTGTCGATATTTGGATCGAATCTCGGGGAATCTAAATGGATGTTTTGAAAAATTTAACCTACTGATAATGAGGTGTTTATTTTATAGGTTGAGTTTACTTTAAAACCCGAGTGTCGGTTTTGTAAACGGAGTCGTTTAAATAAGTTAAAACGGTTGTATGAAAAATTAACGTAAATCTGTACGGATTTCGTAGTTTGAAAATGAGTTGGGTAAAGTACTTTAAAAGTAATTTAATTCGATAAATTTGTAAGAGGAATTTCTATATATAGTAAGTTAGTTTATCGAGTCGTTTCATAAACGGTTGACGAGTTTAAAAGGGGTAAATAAGCTAGTACATGTAGTATGTACCGGTGGACTTTGTGAAAAGTGTAAAATGGTAAAGTAAATGTGTAGTAAAGTATAATGAAGTTATTTATATCGTTTTCTCTCGAGTTTATCGTGACTTTATGAGTTTGAGTTTGATGTTGTTATGTATGATTTATTTCTCGAGTCATTATTAATGAACGCGCCTTATTTGATAGGTAGCGGTTCTCGTGTTTGAAAGGCATCCATTATCGTCGACGATCATCTCGCTAGATATCTTATACTAAGGTGAGTCTATAGCCTCGCTTTCTACTCGTTTTAATGATTTTAATACCCGCGAGGGGGATACATGCTATTTGAAAATAAATGAACACAAGTCATGAGTAATTGTTGGACCCGAATGATGCCTAAAGTTGATTTCATTGTATTGAGTAACTTGTTGCTAAAGACCCTAAATTCATGAGCCGATAACTATCTTCTGACTTGATGTTGTGAGTCGGGAATAGCCGCTTATTCTAATGATAGTACTATTAGGTTGACCACCCTATCTGAGACCAGGGCATTACGTTGAGTAACCCGCTGGGAAGGTTAATTTTACGTGAATAATATTGTGGTATTCTAGCAACTGATACCCTAGAGGGGCAATGGTTTTATTCTAGTCATGCCGGCATTTGGCGTGGGTGACTATTTGGTTAAGGGGTCGGTGTCATGAGCTTAAATACAATGTTTGTTTAATAATATCATTATTATTACTGCCTTGAATATAGGTTGTGTGTACGACAATTCTATAAATGATTATGATTGATTTTCTTCTTGTGTTCAAATGTGATTTGATAAACCTATAGTCTCGCTCAACATTATTGTTGACCCGTTTTATGCATGTATTTCAGGTAATAGGAAGTGATGGTGCATGGAGCTTTGTTGTGGAGGTTGTGGCTTGGCTTTTGGAAGAATGTTGGTCTAAACTGTTTTCTACCTTTTAATGTTGAACAATTTACTTTATGTTGATGTACTGTACTAAACTTGTTGGTTGTTAGTCGAGATCCATGGGACAAAACGCTTTACTCTGGTATCGTGTCAGTACAATTTGGGTTGAAATCTATGTTTTAGACCATTTATGAAAATCATGTTTGTATTTATGTGTAAACGTCTCACTGTTGAGTCGTTCAATATACCTTGTGTGATGATGCTTGTGTTTAGCACCCAATTGTGTATTTCCGCTGCGCAATGTAAATTGAGGGTGTTAGAGATTGGTAATCAGAGCTGCAAATTATAGAGAACTGGGTCGATTTTGAAAATTGTCCTAAACTATAACTTTGGTGTCGAAAGTATTTATTCTTCAAAAGCACACAACTCCTCTACAACGCTCCGGTAAGATCACTTTTAGTTTTGTTTTGCATTGTAGATGTATCCCTCATAACTGAAATGATTTCTCGAGTATTTATTAAGTAAATACTACGATATTGTATTGGAATTATTGAAAGTACGCTGAGTGCTTGTCAGTATCATATTTATTTTTTTGCGAGCATTGCATAAACATCATTTCCATTGTGTTGCATAGCATGGATAACGTATGACATTTGCATGAGCATTGCATACTAATTATTATTTTATTAACGATGACCTTAAGTATCCTTGAACTGTTATAATTGTAGAAAATGGCTGGTTTACCTCGTGAGGATGGATGGATTGATATGACTAATGTAGTAGATGGTGAGGATGTAGATAACTTTGGTGCTAGTGACGATGAGGAGCCTTTTGAATTTTTAGATGATGGGATTCCACTTACTGCAGTTGGTCAGACAGAGCCTGAGTTGATACAAGGTAGTTATGTTCCAAGGGTCAATGTTGTGCCACAGATTGTTCCAGATTGTCAGCGACTGGTTGTTCGTTCTTCGACTCCTACTTGTGATGCTTATATTAGTAGTTTGCCTGGGATTGCATTTGCTAGGGGTGATGTTCCTGTTGAGTCGAGTAGGGCTGCTAGTGCTCGATCTATTCATGATGGTATTCCTAAGGTTTATTGTCCAGGTCCCTAGGTCTTATGATGATATTTTCTCGTTTCTTAAGAAGTTTGATCGGTCTTTGTTTGAGAGGTATTTAGTTGAGACTCGCGTGATTAGGAGGTTTGAACAGAATGAGAAAAATTTTGACAGGTTTGTTGGTAGTGTGAGGAGATCAGAGTTTGTTAGGGCAAGGGAAATGGATGAGGTTGTTAGATTGAGATCTATGGTGCTGAATTTGAGTGGGAAAGTTGAAAGGTTGCGTAGGGAGAAAGAAAGGAATGCTAGGTTGAGTACGTGGGGTTTGCCGGTGAGATCTTTTCCTAGTCATGGTGTTGTGATTCGTGATGTGCTGAATCAGGATGAAGCTCAGGTGTCGGTGAAGCCGAGTGAAGGAGGTAGTCGTAAGGGGAAGGAAAAAGTGGAGGAAGAATCTGAGGATGATGATAGCAGCAGTGATGACGAGACGATGTACAAGAAGCTGCGGGGATCTGATGTTTAGTTCTTTCTGTTGTTTTTATTTGGTCTTGTTTTAATAGAACTTATGTAGACTCGTAATCTAGCTTGTGATGAAACTTAATGACTTTAAGTTGTTGTGATGAAGGATTGTAGTGACATTACTTGTCACAATTTTGTGGAGATTTTCCAAAGCAATCCAAAATTTCCTTCATGACTTATGATTTGTCTTATTAGGTCTTGTGTGAATTGGTTAATGATTCATTGTGAATTGTGTTGTTGGTGCATGTAGTATCCATGTTACATCTTGATAGAGAAATCCGTCTTCTTATCTTGATATGAATACTTACTTGTTCTTTTTCTGTTATGGTTACACAGGAAGGAGTTGGGAGGCATTTTTCTGACTTTACTAAACTATTGTTTGGTTAGTTTCTTGTAAACATGCCGCCTAAATTGACGACTGCTACTGTTAATACCATGATTGAGCAAGCTATCGCTAGAGATTTAGAAGCTGAACGTGCTGCGAGGAACCAAGAGGCTGAGAATAGGAATGATGCTGGTCAGGTTAGAGGGAATGTTGGAAATCAGGCTGGAGGTAATGCTGATGAACAAGCAGAAGGAAATGCTGCGAGACAAGTTGGAGGTAATGTTGCTGTTCAGCAGGTTCAGAAGGAATGTTCTTATGCTAGTTTCATGAAATGTGGACCTACCCAATTTCGTGGTACTGGTGGTGCATTAGAATTAAGGAGGTGGATTGAGAAGATAGAAAGTACTTTTGAAATCAGTGGATGTTCAGAAGCTAGTAAAGTAAAATTTTCTGCAACTACTTTTCAGGATGACGCGTTGAGTTGGTGGAATAGTCAAGTAGCTACTGTAGGGTTGGTTGAAGCTAATGCTAGAACATGGACTGTGACCAAGGGACTGTTGACTGCTAAGTTTTGTCCCGAGGAAGAGTTAGGTCAGTTGGAAGATGAATTGAGGCATTTGGTGTTGAGGAATAATGATATTGTAGCTTATACAAGGAGGTTTTCTGATTTATGTTTGTTGTGTCCTGATGCGTTTGCTGATGACCGTAAGAAGATGAAGCAGTATATTAGGGGTTTATCTAGTAATATCAAGGGAGAAACTACTTCGTCGAAACCGAAGTCATTTGATGAAGCTGTTCAAATGGCTCATGCTTTAATGGATGTAAAGCTACAGGATCGAAAGGATAGTATTGCTGAAGGAAATAAGAGAAAGTGGGAAGCTGCACACTCAAGTCAAGGGCAGAATCGAGGTGGTTATCGTAATAACAATAACCAAGGACCGAATAGGAATCAACAGTATAATTTGAGAAGGAATGATGGTGTTCGTGCTGCTACAAGAAATCAAGGTAACAAGGTGAATCCGAAGTATGGTTGGTTTAATCTGTATCATGTTGGAAATTGTCCACCTGCTTGCAACAAGTGTGGGAAGGCCGGACATAAGATGGCAAATAGTAGAAACAAGGGTGTAGCCACTAGGGCCAATGCTGTTAAGGTAGTTTACTGTTCTGGATGTGGAGGCCGTGGACATAAGAAAGGGAACTGTCTGAGGGTTGGCATACGACAGGGAGGAAATGTTGCTGCTGTTGCTGCTGGGATTGCTGCTCCAGCCTATGTCGTGGGAGATGCTGACAAACCTCAAGGGCCGAACGTGGTGACTGGTACGTTCTTACTGATGCTTGTAGCCAGTGTGTTATTTGATTCTGGATCCGATAGAAGTTTCGTAGATGTTAGATTCAGTCAGCTATTGGATAGAGAACTAGTGAGATTGACAACTAATTATAATGTGGAGTTAGCTGATGGTAAGGTTGTAAGCACTAGTTCTATACTGAAAGGTTGTTCCTTGAAGTTAGGTAATTATGTGTTTAGTATTGATTTGATGCCCATAGAATTAGGATCTTTTGACGTGATTATTGGAATGGACTGGTTAGTTGGTAATGGTGCAGTAATTGTTTGTGGAGAAAGATTAGTTCAGATACCGCTAAGGAATAGGGTATTGACTGTGAATGGTGATGAATATATGTCTCGTTTGAGAGTTGTTTCTTGTTTAAAGATGATGAGGTACATAGAAGCAGGTTGTGATGTGTTTCTTGCACAGATAAGTAATGATGGTGTGAATGAAAGGAAATTGGAGGATATGCCTGTGATTAGAGAGTATCCTGAGGTTTTCCCTGAGGAATTGCCAGGATTACCGCCGCATCGTGAAGTGGAGTTTCGTATCGATTTAGTGTCGGGTGCTGCTCCTGTTGCTCGTGCACCGTATCGTTTAGCTCCATCTGAGATGAAAGAATTATCTGATCAATTGAAGGAATTGATGGATAAGGGATTTATTAGACCAAGTTCATCGCCGTGGGGTGCGCCTGTTTTGTTTGTTCGGAAGAAAGATGGTTCTTTTAGAATGTGTATTGATTACAGAGAGCTTAACAAATTGACTGTCAAGAATCGGTATCCACTGTCGAGGATTGATGATTTGTTCGATCAGTTGCAAGGTTCTTGTGTATACTCGAAGATCGATTTGAGATCTGGGTATCATCAACTGAGAGTTAGGGAAAAAGATATTCCTATAACAGCTTTCCGTACTCGATTTGGACATTTCGAATTTCAAGTGATGCCTTTTGGATTAACAAATGCGCCTGCTGTATTTATGGATTTGATGAATCGTGTATGTAAGCCGTATTTGGATGAGTTTGTTATCGTATTCATTGATATTATTCTCGTTTATTCCAAGAGTGAAGAGGAACATGAGAAGCATTTGAGAACAATTTTGGAATTGTTGAAGAAGGAGAAGCTGTATGCGAAATTCTCTAAGTGTGAATTTTGGTTGAAATCAGTGCAATTTTTGGTGCACGTGATTGATAGTGAAGGTGTTCGTGTGGATCCTGCTAAGATTGAAGCAATTAAGGATTGGTCAGTGCCGAAGACGCCGACTGAAGTTCGCCAATTTCTTGGTTTGGCTGGGTATTATAGAAGGTTTATTGAGAAGTTTTCGTTAATTGCTAAGACGTTGACTAAGCTTACGGAAAAGAATTGAGTGTTTGAATGGGGATTGGAAGAGGAATCTGCATTTAGTATGTTGACGGATAAGTTGTGTTCTACGCCGATATTGTCTTTGCCAGAAGGATCTGAGGATTTTGTAGTGTACTGTGATGCGTCTCATAAAGGATTTGGAGTTGTATTGATGCAAAGGGAGAAAGTAATAGCGTATGCGTCGAGACAATTAAGGAAGCATGAAGAGAATTACACTACGCATGATTTAGAACTTGGGGCTGTTATTTTTGCTTTGAAGCTGTGGAGACACTACTTGTATGGAACCAAGTGTGTGGTTTTCACTGATCATAAGAGTTTGCAGTATATTTTGGATCAAAAGGAATTGAATATGAGGCAAAGGAGATGGGTTGAGTTGTTGAGTGATTATGACTGCGAGATTCGTTACCATCCTGGTAAAGCGAATGTGGTAGCTGATGCACTTAGTAGAAAGGAAAGAGATAAGTCTATAAGAGTTAGAGCATTGACAATGATGGAAAGTGTTGATTTGACAGAAGCGATATTGAAAGCCCAAACTAATGGATTGAAGGAAGAGAACGTTGAGGCATAAAATTTGGATAGAATGTTGAAACCTTTGTTTGAAGTGAGGCCAAATGGATTGAGGTATTTTAAGAATAGGATTTGGTTAACAGAAGATTCGTTAGGGGTGCGAGATTTGGTGATGAATGAATCTCATAAGTCGAAGTATTCAATACATCCTAGATCGGACAAGATGTATCAAGATCTTAAGAAAGTTTATTGGTGGCCGAATATGAAGGCATATATAGCACGGTATGTTAATAAGTGTTTAACTTGTGCGAAGGTGAAGGCTGAACATAAGAAACCGTCTGGATTATTAGTGCAACCTGAGATTCCTGAGTGGAAATGGGAGAAGATTACAATGGATTTTGTGACAGGTTTACCAAGGACTGCAAATGGTAGTGATATGATATGGGTGATTGTAGATAGATTGACTAAGTCTACTCACTTTTTGCCAATGAAGAAGACAGATAGTATGGAGAGGTTAACAACAGTGTATGTGAAGGAGATTGTTTGTCGACATGGTGTGCCTTTGTCGATAATTTCTGATCATGATAGTAGGTTTACTTCAGAATTTTGGAAGTCTTTGCAGAAAGCGATGGGAACGGAGTTATGTTTGAGTACAACATATCATCCGGAAACTGATGGACAAAGTGAAAGAACGATTCAAACGTTAGAGGATATGCTTCGTGCATGTGTGATTGATTTTGGAAATGGTTGGGATAAGCATTTGCCATTGGTTGAATTTTCGTACAATAATAGTTATCATTCAAGTATTAAAGCCGCCCCATTTGAAGCTTTGTATGGACGTAAGTGTAGATCTCTAGTGTGTTGGAGTGAGGTAGGAGAAAGTCAATTGACTAGGCCTGAAATGATATTTGAGACGACTGAAAAGATTGTGCAAATTAAAAAGCGTTTGTTATCTGCCAGAAGTAGACAAAAGAGTTATGCTGATAATAGAAGGAAACCGTTGGAGTTTGAAGTAGGAGACATGGTTATGCTAAAAGTATCTCCATGGAAAGGAGTAATACGTTTTGGGAAGAGAGGAAAGTTGAGCCCGAGATTTATTGGACCATTTAAGATTATCCAAAGGATTGGATTGTTGGCTTATAAGTTAGAATTGCCTGATGAGCTTAAGGCTATTCATAATACTTTTCATGTGTCTAATTTGAAGAAGTGTTTAGCTGAAAGGGATGTGGTGATTCCTTTGGAGGAAATTAAACTTGATGATAAGTTGCATTTTATAGAGGAACCTGTAGAGATAATGGATAGGGAAGTTAATAAGTTGAAACATAGTAGAATTCCGATTGTGAAGGTGAGATGGAACTCTAGACGTGGGCCAGAGTTTACGTGGTAACGTGAGGATTTCTTTAAGTACAAGTATCCTTATTTGTTTAGGAAGGATTAAGCGCCGCGGACGTCGCTTCTTTTAAGAAGGGGGGGGGGGATGTAACAACCCAAAATCGAGGTCATTACATAATCTTATTTTACGATTATTTTTGAAATTTTTGGATGACTTTGAACGATATTTATTTTTTGGAGGTTTAAGTTTAAACCGATGTTAGAAGGTCTACATTTAATATTTATTAAGTATAAGGAGTATTAGCAAGCGTGTTGTCGATGGATGCCAAATATTTTACGTTTTATTGTCGGTTGTTCGATTTTTATTATTTTCGAGGTTTTATTTTAAATGACGTGTTAAGTCGAGTCGAGAGTCGATATTATTATTTTTGAGGTATGTTTTAAATTTTTAAAAGTATCTTTATGAAACCCGAGCCCCGTAAATATTTTGAAAATTGACTAATAGTTATTTCCCGCTTTTTAGCTAACTAATTACATTTCTAGCCACAACTTTCACTAAATTGCAACTTGGTCCCTACTCCACTATATATAAAGTAGAAACTAACACACACTACACATTTTTACACTTAAAAAATTTCCACTCATCTCTCTCTCTCTCTCTTGTGTGCCGTGAACCCCCTCACCACCCAACACCACCCTTTGATCAATTTTAACTCAAGTTTATGATGTTTGAAGCTAAACTAACACTAGACCCAATCTTATATTTGCATAAGGATCACATTGGTGTAAGAAATCCTTACATGCAAGCAACTTTTTTTTTCCTTGATGTTGGTAGGTAGGAGCTATGATCATGCATGGCATTCATGATGATCCATGGTGGTTTTTGCTAAAAATCTTGTTAGAAACTTCATTTTGATCTAAAGATTTTTATTTTGATTATAATTTTGATGTTATGGTTGATGTATGATGATATTAGAGCATAGTAATGATCATTTCCATGGTTGGTTTTTATCAAAAAGTTGATTTTGTACAAGTTTTGAATAGTCATTTTATAACAGTAAGTAAAAGGTAAAATCCAAATTTTTATGTTTTGAAAATGGCTTAACTTATAGCCTATGGTTGTAGATAATTTTCTTAGCTTCTATTTGATATAAGGTAGAGCTTCTAGCTCAAAACGAGCGCGAAGTTATGATGTTTTGAATGATCGTGTACCGGGAGACGAGTATCGGCACTACAAGTAGTTGTTGTCGATATTTGGATCGAATCTCGGGGACTCTAAATGGATGTTTTGAAAAATGTAACCTACTGATAATGAGGTGTTTATTTTATAGGTTGAGTTTACTTTAAAACCCGAGTGTCGGTTTTGTAAACGGAGTCGTTTAAATAAGTTAAAACGGTTGTATGAAAATTAACGTAAATCTATCCGGATTTTGTAGTTTGAAAATGAGTTGGGTAAAGTACTTTAAAAGTAATTTCATTCGATAAACTTGTAAGAGGAATTTCTATATATAGTAAGTTAGTTTATCGAGTCGTTTCATAAACGGTTGATGAGTTTAAAAGGGGTAAATAAGCTAGTACATGTAGTATGTACCGGCGGACTTTGTGAAAAGTGTAAAATGGTAAAGTAAATGTGTAGTAAAGTATAATGAAGTTATTTATATCGTTTTCTCTCGAGTTTATCGTGACTTTATGAGTTTGAGTTTGATGTTGTTATGTATGATTTATTTCTCGAGTCATTATTAATGAACGCGCCTTATTTGATAGGTAGCGGTTCTCGTGTTTGAAAGGCATCCATTATCGTCGACGATCATCTCGCTAGATCTCTTATACTAAGGTGAGTCTATAGCCTCGCTTTCTACTCGTTTTAATGATTTTAATACCCACGAGGGGGATACATGCTATTTGAAAATAAATGAACACAAGTCATGAGTAATTGGTGGACCCGAATGATGCCTAAAGTTGATTTCATTGTATTGAGTAACTTGTTGCTAAAGACCCTAAATTCATGAGCCATTAACTATCTTTTGACTTGATGTTGTGAGTCGGGAATAACCGCTTATTCTAATGATAATACTATTGGGTAGACCACCCTATCTGAGACCAGGGCATTACGTTGAGTAACCCGCTGGGAAGGATAATTTTACGTGAATAATATTGTGGTATTCTAGCAACTGATACCCTGGAGGGGCAATGGTTTTATTCTAGTCATGTCGGCATTTGGCGTGGGTGACTATTTGGCTAAGGGGTCGGTGTCATGAGCTTAAATACAATGTTTGTTTAATAATATCATTATTATTACTGCCTTGAATATAGATTATGTTTACGACAATTCTATAAATGATTATGATTGATTTTTTTCTTGTGTTCAAATGTGATTTGATAAACCTATAGTCTCGCTCAACATTATTGTTGACCCGTTTTATGCATGTATTTCAGGTAATAGGAAGTGATGGTGCATGGAGCTTTGCTGTGGAGGTTGTGGCTTGGCTTTTGGAAGAATGTTGGTCTAAACTGTTTTCTACCTTTTAATGTTGAACAATTTACTTTATGTTGATGTACTGTACTAAACTTGTTGGTTGTTAGTCGAGATCCATGGGGACAAAACGCTTTACTCTGGTATCGTGTCAGTACAATTTGGGTTGAAATCTATGTTTTAGACCATTTATGAAAATCATGTTTGTATTTATGTGTAAACGTCTCACTTTTGAGTCGTTCAATATACCTTATGTGATGATGCTTGTGTCTAGCACCCAATTGTGTATTTCCGCTGCGCAATGTAAATTGGGGGTGTTAGACTTTTTGACCCACTTGTAGGATATTTAGCTAAGACTAGTTGTTGAGGTCCGAATCTTAAGTAAGCTCTTCTAATATGATCTTGCATATTAACTGAATATTTCCAAATAGGTAGATATAGTCCCAGATCAGGTTCTACTAAAGAAAATGTAGGATTCTCAAGTGGTAAAGACGCTAGAGGGTTCTCATCATCCGAAGACGATGAAGGATTGTCATCTGATGAAAGGTTTGTCGAGATATACGATCGTTTAGCCATCGAGAACAAGTGAGCCTATCGGGAGCACACACTCAACACGAAGACCACATTTTATTAATGTTTTATTTATATTAAACGTATAAAACTTCACTTAATTATTTAGTTAATTGTAGTTAAATTAGTTAATTGTTTATTAATTTAACGTGGGCGCTTAGTTAAATTTGAGGGGTCAAAAAAGTCAATTCTAGAACCTCTAAGGCCATATTTGGCCGAATATATCCATATGATATTTTATAAGGATTTTTGATTAATTAATATGGTGTATATTTACTATAATTTGGATAACTTAGAGTAGGAAACAAGAAAACTAAGGAGGTGTAGAGGTTATAAATACCCTCATAATCACCTCATATTTTTCATCTATCCCTTACTCTCTCTCACCGATTTTCGATACTCCTCCCCCTCAAAATTCTCTAAAATCACCTAAATTGTAAACCTTTTGAAGATCTACAGCCTTTTGGTACTCCCTTGTGAAGTAACTAAGCCTTATCCTAAACCCTTGATGCTCTTATCAAGGTTTTAGTCTTTTGTATGATCCCCTTGTTGGTTCGACTACCCCTAAACCCAAACTAGGGTTTCGTGTGATTTTAGTTATTATCTTGTAACGATCTATAAACCAGTCCTTACGAAATCGCACTTAGGGTTTTGATATAGGATTACTAGTTACAAGGTTCACACTAGTTGCTTGAGAAGTGAAGTTACTACTAGCATCGTAGTGATTTTTCATTTGACGTGTCGTGTGAGCAAAAAATATAGATGATAATTTAACCGTTAAAGTTCAAGATCAAGATAAAGCTTCACTAAATGATTTATTTAATTAATTAAAGTTTAGTTTTAAATTATTTTTATTATGTGTTTAATCATGTATGTTATCCTAGATCCATTTCGATGCGTACTCATAGTTAATAGTTTAAGTAGTCTTAAAATCCCAACAGTGGCATCACGGTCATCGTATGACATTCATGGGTTACACATAAAATGAACATGCTAGATCAGCTTAAATACTCGATTTGTTTATTTTTATGGCAATTACATGCATTTTTTCCATAAAGCTTTAATATTGATCTAAATCTATGAAAACTGGGTAGGTTTAATTGAATTGGTTAATAAACTACGATTGTGTTTATTCGGCCAAACACTTACGTGAACAAGTTATTTGATGCATGTTTCTTGGTTATCAAGAGGGAGTCTTTGGTTCTTCAATTGGGGAAGACTCGACTGAGATCTCGGATCTTATATGTTACTGCTTTCATATAGGGTCTGTCTTCACCTTTACCCCTTTTTTTGTCTGTTTTTATGTGCTTATATGTTTTCCATTATGAATTGCAAAAATATAATTAGCAAGATTCTAGTAATCATAAAAATAGATCTCCACTTATCAAAACAAGATTTAAAATATGTCTCATGAATTATAATATTTTTCCTTGTGAATCAGATATGTGTTATTTGTTAAAAATCATTTTTGAACAAAAAATTAATATGAACATAAGAACTATGAGTTTTATTTTAAGATTAATTGCTTTGCGAAATCATATTTTCACTTGAGTTAGGCTTACATACCGTAATGATAGCTTATAAACCATCCTCTCAACAATGTGATTTGCAAAATTAATTATCCTGTAATACTTAAATACAACCCCGTTTTGTGGTTTACTAAAGGTGTATCTTGCTACTACACTTAATGTACATAGTCAAGCCACCTAGGGTTTGAATGATGTTTAATTTTCTTCCATGTCACATAGATGTTTCGCATTTATGTATCCTAAGCACTTGTGCCTTTGGGCACATGAAGAGTAGGATATAGGGTTTGATCATTATTTAATTCATTCTGTTGTAAAACACGCCTAAAATAAAGTAGACAAAAGGTTTTTCTTAATTTATGCTAAAAAGACGGTTGCATGCATATTTTTACACGCTTTTAACATTTGTTTTCAAAACTTATGTGATGCATATTTGAATTTTAAGTCTATGTCATCCAAAGTATTAACACTTGCAATTGGTTTTTATCATCTGGTCAAACCTAGGATGAATCCCAACCCAAGGCAAATTTTATCATAGGTCGAATCTATGTCACTTTTTGCAAGCTCTACATTGGTACGAATTAAATCTAGTTTTTGGTTAGATATTGAACCTGAGGCAAAATGTGATATGAAACATACTCATGAACCTATTAATTGTGGAACAAGTTTGATTGGGATGTTCATTGGTACTCGCAAGAGTTGTGAGAACATCCCTTCAAACACTCTACAATAATAGAATTCATGAATCATCTCATAAATACTAAGAGTTGTACTTATAATGCAATTAACGTGCGATGCTTACCTCTTTACCTTCTTATTATTAGTTGGCCAGACTTTATAATAATGAGTGTAAGGACAAGTAGGATCTTAAACTCATAATGATTAATTGGGTAGTTAATTCTTTGAGAATGTAATTATCGATAATACTAATCTTTTGAACTCGTATTTTGTAGATGAATACTTCTACCCCTTTCTTAAACAGTTTGGTTGTTAAGTCCTTCCTAGAGAAAATGAAATTGACTGAAGTAACTTTTTCTACTGGTACCGTGCTCTTCGGATTCCGCTAGAGACCGACGACTTGTTTCCTTATCTTGAGCAGCCTATTTCTGAGCTCGCATATGTCCCACCAGGCCACGAAGGTCCTCAGCCCGACCAAGAAAAACACAATACTTGGATTAAGTGGTCTAAGGAAATTGTTGGACTTATGCTTATGACTATGCCTCCTGAACTCTAGAGAAAGCTAGAAGGACATGGAGCTTATGCAATGTTGGAGGAACTAAAGACTATGTTCTTCCAATAGGCAAATTAGGAACTTCTTGATGTTGCACAAGCTTTTCAGTCATCTAAACATGAAGAAGGACAATCTGTGAGCTCCTACGTCTTAAATATGAAGAACTACATAGAGAATTTGGAACATCTCGGTCATCCCATGTCTCTCAAGCTTGCTATGAGTCTAATTTTAGTCTCACTTAGCAAGGAATATGACAAGTTTGTGCAAGATTACAATATGCATGGCCTGAGGAAGATAATACCTGAGTTGCATGCCATGTTCATGTTACATGAGAAAACCTTACCAAAGAAGGATGCACATGCGCTCCATGCAATTAGAGCAGGAAAGATCCAAAAGCTTAATAAGGCTAAACCGTGTAGTGCTATGAAGGGGAAAAATCAAGGCAAAGGGAAGAAAGTTGCAAACTTTAGTCCCAGAACCAAGATTCCCCCTCCACCAAAGAAAGAGAATCCTGTTAAGGATGCCTCTGCCAAGAATGTGGTAAGACTGGTCATTGGAGAAGGAATTGTCCCGAATATCTTGCTAAATTGATGAAGAAAGAGAAGCTATCTCAGGATGCTAGCATTTCAGGTATCTTCACTATAGACCTGTATACTTTTCCTAATAAATCTTGGGTTTATGACACTAGTTGTGGTACTTACATCTATAATACTACTCAGGGACTAAGGGAAAGTAGAAAGCTGAAGCCAAGAGTTTGAAGGCTGTAATCTGACAATGGTCATCGTGTAGTTGTTGAAGCCATTTGTGTTTCCTTTTATGTATCTCGAATGGATTAGTAGTTACTTTAAATAATTGTCATTATGCACCTTCTATTTCTAGAGGGGATTATTTTTGTTTGATTTGTATGACGATGGTTTTGTTAACCATTTTGAGAATGATGCAATAATATAAGTTTCTAAAGATAATATGTTTTATTTTGTGCTATTCCCCATGATGGAATTTACGAAATTGATATGATTGATTCTTATAAAAATGATAGTTATATTTATGTTGTAAGTAAAAAAAGGGTCAAGTCTAACTTGGACTCTACACTATTATGGCATTGTCTCCTTGGCCATATAAGCAAAAAGCGCATTAAACAGTTGAAACATGATGGACTGCTTAAGTCAATTGATGATGATTTTTTTGACAACTGTGTTTCTTGTTTATCTGGAAAGATGGCACGTAAACCTTATTCACATCAAGTGGAGAGGGCTAAAGATCTGCTTGGACTTATAAACACCGATGTATGCAACCTACTTCGTCACTTTTACTAACGACTTTAGTCGTTATGGTTATGTTTACTTGCTTAATCATAAACATGAAGTGTTTAAAACATTTAAGGAGTTTCAAAAGGAAGTATAAAATCAAATCGGTAAAATTATAAAAGCACTATGTTCTGATCGTGGAGATGAATTTATGAGTTTAGAGTTTTTGGATCATCCAAAGGAGCATAGGATTATCGCCCATAGAATTTCTCCATATAAACCACAACACAATGGGGTGTCTGAGAGGAGAAATAGAACCTTACTAGATATGATTTGCTCTTCGATGGCTCTAACAACTATTCTAGAGTCCTTTTGGAATTATGCTCTTGAGTTTGTTCCACGCATTCTCAATATGGTTCCAACTAAGAAGGTTGAAAGAATCTATACGAAGTATGGTATGGGCAAGCCCATAAGTTGTCTTACTTAAAGGTATGAGGATGTGAGGCTCTTGTTAAGCGTGATACGCTTGATAAACCTGAAAATCTTGAACCCAGATCTGTTAAGTGTATCTTTGTAGGATACCCAAAGGAAACGATGAGTTACTCCTTCTACAATCTACCCGAGAACAAAGTTATTGTTGCTGCTAATGTTGAATTCCTAGAGAGCAATCTTTTGAATCAAGAAGCAAGTAGGAGTTTAGAAGATCTTAAAGTATTTCAAGATAAAGATACGCATCCTTCTGAAAACACTAGAAATTATGAAGAGGATGACCAAGAAATTGATGAACCTCAAAGTGATATAGCTCCCATTCGTAAGTCTATACGGACTAAATGTGTTGCACAACGGATGTGTTTATACATTGATGATCGGGAACATGAGTTAGGAGATGATGTTGAACCTACTAACTACAAAGCTGCATTGTTAGATCCTAAATCTGAAAAATGGTTGGATGCTATGAATGTGGAGATGCAATCCATGAAAGATAATGATGTTTGTATCTTTATGGATCTTCCTCCTAACGCTAAAACCGTTAGTGGTAAGTGGCTTTACAAAAAGAAGACCGACATGGATGACAATGTACACGCCTATAAAGCTCGATATGTAGCGATGGGTTTCACTCAAACCTACTGGGTTGATTATGAAGAAACCTTCTCTCCTGTTGCGAATATCAAAGCTATTAGGATTCTTTTAACCATAGTTGTGTTTTATGACTATGAGATTTGGCAAATGGATGTTAAAACCGCTTTCCTCAATGTACGTATTTACGAATAAGTCTATATGAAGCAACCTAATGCTTTTGTATATCCCAAATATCCAAACCGAGTATGCAAGCTTCAACGGTCCATTTATAGACTAAAGCGAGCATCTAGGCAATGTAATAAGCGATTTGATGATGAAATCAAGAAGTTTGGCTTGACTCAAAATCACGATGAGCCATGTGTATATATAAAAGCTAGTGAGAGTAATGTAGTTTTCCTAATCGTGTACGTCGATGACATATTGCTCATAGGGAAAGACATTCTAATGTTGCAAATTGATAAAACTTACATTGGAAAGTGTTTTGCTATGAAAGATCTAGGAGATGTTGCATATATTCTTGGAATCAAGATTTACAAAGATAGATCAAGATGGTTAATTGGTTTATGTCAAAGTGCTTACATAGAAAAGATTTTGAAGAAGTACAACATGGAGAATTCCAAACAAATGTAGAATCATTCCCATGCAAGCTGAACCAAAATTATGTAAGTCACGAGGTTCTTCTACACCTGCTGAGGTGAAACGCATGCAAAGAGTTCCTTATGCTCTAACAGTAGAATCAATCATGTATACTGTAAGACGTACTAGACTTGATGTCGTAATCTGACAGAACATGACCAACCAATTTCAGGAAAATCCTGGTGATCAAAACTGGATTGTTGTTAAGAACATTATGAAGTATCTTGGGAATACTAAGGACATGTTTCTTGTTTATGGAGGAGATATGAAATGGCAGCTTGGAGTCACTTGCTACACTGATGTTGAATATCTGACAGATGTTGATGACAAAAAGTCTCAAACTGGATATGTTTTTGTTTTGAATGGAGGTGTTGTTAGCTAGAAAAGCGCGAAGCAGACTATCCGTGCCATATCATCTACAGAGGCTGAGTATATAGCCGCTTCGGAAGCTGCGAAAGAAGTAGTTTGGATTAGGAAATTTATTTATGGGATCGGTGTTGTTCCCACAGATAAAGAACCTATGAAGATGTATTGTAACAATACCGGAGCCATTACTATAACTAATGAACAAGGATTTACTAAAGGTGCGAAACATTATCGCTCTAAAGTTGACTACATCCGAGAAATTATTGAACAAGGTGACATTACAATGGACAAAATTCACATAGATGACAACGTAGCTGACCCTTTTACGAAGGTTTTAGATTTCAAAAAGCATTCAATTCTCTCTGCGAACATTAGGTTTCTTCGAGCTAGTAGTCTAATGTAATATGTGTTATGATAGTATTTGGATAATTTGAATTGTAAGATAGTTATTATTTTTTGATGAATAAAGATACTTGATGTTTGTTTTCATTCATGTAATTACCGTTGTCTATATTTGTATGTTTAATCTTTGAATAGTTGATTATTATAAATATGTTCATTGTCGGTTAGCAATATAGGAATATTGCCTACATTAAGACAAAAGTGAGTGTTGGTTATATTGTTTGAATATATGGATTGTAAAACCCGCATAAAATACACGAAGCATTTAATGCACGAAAACACGGATTAATTTAAAACTTTATAATTAATTAAAAACAAGACATGTATCATGAATATTAAACTAATATATACAAGTATCACGTATATTATTTATTTATTTACGACAAGTAATTACGTATAATTAATTCACGACAAGCATTCAAGTATATTAAATGAACACGATACGCATTTACGTTTAGTTGATAAATCATGACACAGTAAAACACGTGCCCAAGTCACGAATATTAATACTCGAGGATTTAGGGGCTGTTTGTATCGGCTCATTAAAAGGAAACAAGAAAAGGGCTTAAAGCCCAACCCATGATCAACTATAATAAATACAGGAAAACAAACTTTTCATCCATTTTTCCCATTTTTACAAAACACAAAGAAACCCTAGGGTTCTTGTATATAGCCCCCGGCCAAGAAGCCATAAACAAGGGGAGAGCATTTTTCATCTTGAGAAATCACAGTCGTGTGTTCGTGGTTGCTCCTTTCTAAATCATTACGCGTTAGGTAATTTTCAATCTTAATCTTTTTAATACTTTTGGAGTAATAATGAATTCAATGGTCAAGATATAAAAACATGAAATCAATGTTAACATATGATATAAACCATGGTTACCAAGAGCCAAAGGCTCGTTTGGTTGTTTTGGACCAAACCGAGGTCCAAAAAAGGACTCTCGGTGGCTTATTTTGGCCAGCAGCCATAACCCAGTGGCTGTGGTGGTCAGTTAGCCGCAAACAACAGGATCTGCAGGGGGGGGGGGTGTTGGTTTGTTTTCCATATTAGCGACAGATTATGTGACAGAAATTCTGTCTCAGAATCCCATGAACAGATTCGCGACAGAAGTTTCTGTCGCTAAACAGTCTGTGGTGAGTTTGCAATGTTTCGGGCATGCCGAGACATGGTGTCACGGTGTGACTCGGTTCGGGGCCCGGGTACACACATGAACCACAACAAGGGTGTGTGGGTTAAATCTTTGCTAAGTTAACTTTATTAATTTTTATTTGTATATTAAATTAATCATGTTGTAATTAATTGTATTAATTTAATTAAGTATATTAAAGTAATCATGTTATAGCTAATTTAATTAACCAAGACTTAGGATATAATTGGTGGTTAATTATTCATGAAAAGTGATATGGTTATTTAATAAATTAACTTAGACTATAATAATTATTTTATATAATTATTCATGATAAATTTTTGTTTAACTAAATAGACTATACATTATAATAATCATGCATATAATTATTCATGCTAAATTACATGATACTTTTAAATTAATTAATACTTGGCATAAGCATTTAATTTCATGTTAACCATGGTTTAGTTAAATTACTATCTTACTTTAATTTAACTATACAATATCAAGTTATAGTAAAGTATTATTAATATAAGTCAAGTTATATTATTAATTAATAATTATTAATAAGCCATGTATTATAATACTAATTAATAATTATCATGTTAGCCTAAGTATTTATTAATTAATAAACTTTACTATATTATAACATTAATTAATCATGACTTATAATTAAACTTTAGCTTATATCACCATCTCATTAAACAAGCTGATTACTATTTATGAAAATATACTATTTATGGAAACATGCTATTTATGGAAACGTACTATTTATGGAAACATGCTATTTATGGAAACAAACTATTTATAGAAACTTTCTATTTTTGGAACTTAATAATTATGGGAACCTTCTATTTTTGGAAACTTACTATTTATGGAAACTTACTATTTTTGAAAAGTTGCTATATATGGAAACCTGCTATTTTTGGAAAGTTACTATACATAGAAACCCGCTATTTTTAGGAAGTTACTCATTATGAAACATCAAGTATCCTAACACATGAAATATGAAATACATTAATCAAGAACACATGCAAACACTAAGATATACATGATAAAACATGAAACAATAAAACAAGTCAAGATCACGTAAAACAAGTCAAGAACATGTAAAACAAGTCAAGAACAAGTAGAACAAGTAAACTAAATATTAGTAAGTTAAACATGAACACACGACTTATTCACGTCTTTTATTATGTAGCACTCATGAAGTCGGAGTAGATTCCTTCTGCCTTTCATCTTCTTCGTTACTGGACATAAAGTACAGATATTCCGTCCTTCAGTAAGGACATTACTTTTCTATTTATGATTAGGATTCCCGGTATACAGCCATCTGTTTTCCCAGTAGATTACATGTTATTAAACTTATCAGTAATTACCATGCCATGATTTAATTGCCTAAGCTATATACACGCATGCCATGTTTCACCTAGTTATGGAGGTACCATAACCATAACACTTGAGGCACCGGTGTTATGACTCTTCCACAGTGAGAGTGATTGCTTGCGGCGTCCCTTTTCACGTTTTGGCCAGTATTATTATTATCATGTGGGGCGAATGGGTGCATCCTAGTACATGTTTATCAGATTTACACGATAACTTTGGTGTGTGCTCTACATCCGTTACATGGAGCTGATCCCTCCACTCAGACTATTATAATTAGAGGCAACCCCTCTAGTTGCATGACGAGGTCACCCCTATATGTATTCATGCACATTTATACCTTACATGACCTATGAGCTTTTGGCATTTAAAACACGCTTTCACAATAAAACATAAGGCTTTTCAGACATAACCAGTTATAAAACATGAAACCAGGTTTTCCAGGACTTACATTATTCCGCTACACTTTCATGCTTTACTTATGTATCAGTTATTCATATCATGTCATTATATCCGTTCACTGAGCGCATTTCTCAGCCGTATTTTATTTCCATGTCCCATACGGTATGTACCCAAAGTCAGACTTGAGCATTTAAAGGACGTGCATAGGATGGGAACTACCTTATTCTTCTTTTCTTTTTTCACTTCATTTACTTTATGCATGTTTTGGGCTTATGTTTGGGAACCGATGTTTGATTCTGATTTTCCTTTTTGGTCATGTATGTTTTGGGACATATTACCTTGCATGCTTTGATGACACACCATAATTATCATGTAACAGTCCACTTGTCAAAGTGGGGTGTTACATGGACAGTTCCCGCCAAACTCATATGTTATTCATAAGGGATGCGTATTGGCCCCGAACTTTCGAATATTACTTTTGGATCCTTGTCATAAGTAAGATTTTGAAAATAGTGATTAAATCGTCCTTAGACTTGAGATGGAAACAAGTTTGTGCATGTGTGGATATCATTTCTTGATGGAAAATGAATTGTATGCCTAAAAGTTGAACCTGCAATTAAACTTAAACATGTGATTGGCGGATTTAAAAAATTTATTGGTGAAGAGTGATGAGAGAGAAAATGTGTATGACACTTGGCAAAAAGTGTATGGAGTAGGCATAATTTTAGGTCTGCTATGTAGGCATAAATATCACTACTCTTTCTTGATTATAAGTTAAATGCTATCCTGAATAAGGTAGTTATAAAGGCTATAATTGGAAGTGTTGTGAAGCAGCAATCCACAGACACTTCTAGTCAAAATAGAATTGGTTCCTCCACTTGATATTGTGCAGTTTAGTACCACTAGATCCTCTCAAGAATTAATTAGGTATATGTAGGTTGTACCTAAAGGGTGAAACAAGATGATTCTTGCTTACATTTGGTATATCTAAATTTAATTCGTTAACGAGAAGTTAAAGTTAAACTATATTGTAGAGTCCACGTATCTAGACTCATCTAGGATATCCTGACTATGATTAATGCAGAATAAGAACTAGAACAATCATGATCAAAAACAAGACTTTCACTAATAAAATATTACTATTAAAATGCTTACTAAGAAGCTACTAATAACCTAGGTGCCTTATAAGCTTGAAGCCTAAGGAACACACACACACCTTTGGTTTACATAGTGTTTGAATCAGTGAGTTATAACTAGGTGCCTACCCTCTTTATATAATAGAGGGACTAGGGTTTACATGCCAACCCTAGCTTATTTACTAAGATACTATTACACATTAAGTCCTTATATCTATTTTTTCGTATAATTCCCAACTGATTTATGCTAGTTGATAATGACAAAACCCATAAGCATGAGCTTCCCCTGAATCTAATATAGATGAAGACTTCCCTTTGATCCATGCGCTCTTCCCCTTTTTGTCTAATCAACTCAAATAAGGATCATCTTCCCCTTAAGAAGTGCATGTCGATGAATCTCGAATCCAGTAGGATCCATGGAGTGATCAATGATGAATAAAATCAAGTATAACGAATTTGATGAAGAAGTGGAATCTCCCAAACTTGTGTCTTATGTCCTACATTAACCACGTGACATCTAACTCAAATAAAATCCTCAAATTAATGAGACACTGAGCACAAAAATGTAACTCCTTTAAGTGATAGCAAATTTATGCATTAAGCACCATAAGATAGATCGTACCCCTTCGCTAGATTTATCAAGTCTTCGTCACCATACAAACCAAGCAAGTTATCTTAAAAAGGTCCTCCATTCCTTTTAAGATATGATAAGAACACAAAACTTGTGAAAATAAACTACAACATCAAATAAGTGATAATTAAGTGTCTTCTTCAAGTAATCTCTCAACAAAATGATAACGAAAGATAACTCCTCCCTCCCGTAACTGTAGTGACATTAGAACTGTCACTAAATCAGAGCAATAGTAATCTTACTTGACTAGTAGGGAGCAAAATTGACCAAAGGAAAAACATATACAACAAGATAGCAAGAACCATAATGAAGTCAGCAAGAACGTAAGCTTACGAGTAGGAACAAAACCTTACTAGCAGGAACGATAAACAATAAGCAGGAACCAAACAGTAGGAACCAATGATTCAACTAGATGGAATCATCCAGTATTATCAGGAGGAACGAAGAACACAACCATCATGAACATATATGACCAGCAGGAACCATCGACTAATACCAGTAGGAATCATGTACAAGCAGTAGAATTTTTTCTCGAATAATATCAACAAAAGTCAACAATAGAACCTGCTTTTGAGAACTTCTATTGTTGATATGTTGTTATACATTCAAACGATACTAAGAAGTATAATTGACCGGTACTTGTAAGGCCCATCCACATGAAACCCATACAAATTTACCTAGTCTATTAGAAACCCACGTAGGTACTGTTTGATAAGGACTTATAGACTCTTATTAAAAATAAGGATATAAATGAAGTCATAAATAAGTTGTTTGTTTTGTGCTTAAAATTAACTAATGAATTTCTAGAATAAGCCAAGAGGAGGAGACTTTCCATATTAAGTCATCACTTATTATCTTTATTTTACATATTTACCCTCTAATCTCTTCATTTATTTAATTTAAAAGGACATAATAGTAAATTTATCTGATTCAGACACTATATTCAGCATACAAAACAAACAGTCATATATCCGCTTACAAACAGACAACATATATTTTTACAGACACTTTAATTTTACAGGACTTCAGAAAAAAAGTAAACAAACAGGCCCGTAGACTATACCAATACTGTAAATAAGAGAATAAAACATGTATACTAGGATTCCTTTGTTTAATCGTGTATACTATAACTTCCATATAGGAATTGGTCAATGTCCTTCTTTTCAGCCAACAAAAACGCACACTATGAGTCACACCAGATTTATATTAAAACATGTAATATCTTCATAGTATTCTGTCTAACAACCCACGATGTGTATATCTCTACAATTTTGGCAACAATATTTGTACCACGCGTCTTTTCTAGTTAAGTACTCAAAACTTGTTCCAATATTTTTGTGGCATATCAACCGTATCCCAAATATTTGCATCTCATAATATATCACATATAAAGAAACAAAATGCAATATCTTACCCAAAACTGTTGGATCCCATAACTAATCTCTGATAATCTCATACATGTGTATGAAACTTATGAGTACAACTTGACATAGTATCCTTCCCATACACACAATACAAACCTATCATGATCGAGAGCCACGAGGCTCTAATACCACATGTAGAGTCCACAAATGTAGACTCGTTTAGGATATCCTAACTATGATTAATGCGGAATAAGAAATAGAAGAATCATAATCAAGAACAAGGCTTTCACTAATAAAGGATTACTATCAAAATGCTTACTAATAAGCTACTAATAACCTAGGCGTCTTATAAGATTGACGCCTAGAGAACACACACACACACATTTGGTTTACATTGTGTTTGAACCAGTGCGTAATAACCAGGTGTCTACCCTATTTATATAATAGAGGGACTAGGGTTTACATGCCAACCTTAGCTTACATACTAAGCTACTATTACACATCAAGTCTTTCACCTATTTTGTCATATCAACTCAAACTATAATTCCCAACATATATGGAATGAGTCATGATCCATATCTATGGATAAACGGTACTAGTAATAAAGGGATGATTATTAACAAGTCACATAATCGCATATCATTTTACTTTTGAGATATTTTCTTGAAACTATACCTCAATCATTTCCGGTTATAATAAAGTGTTGTTAGATACTTTATTATGAACGTACTATGTATTAAACTCTCACAAGTGGGAGCTGTTAGGGTTGGCGATCGATTATCCATCGGGAATGAGTGAGTCTATCGAGGGTACACACTCAACACGAAGAACCACTTTATTAAATGTTTTATTTATATTAAACGTTTTATAAAACTTCACTTAACTATTTAATCAACCGTAGTTAAACTAGTTACCTGTTTAACTAATTAAACGTGAGCGCGTAATTAAATTTGAGGGGTAAAAAAAGTCAATTCTAGAACCTCCAAGGCCATAGTCGGTCGAATATATCCATAGGATATTCTAGAAAGATTTTTGATTAATTCCTAAGATGTATATTTACTCTAATTAGGATAACTTGAAGTAGGGAACAAGAAAAATAAGGAGGTGGAGAGGTTATAAATACCCCCATAATCACCTCATATTTTTCGTCTATCCTTTTCTCTCTCCCACTAATTTTTGGTGCTCCACCCTATTTAAAATCTCTAAAATCACCTAAAGTGTAAACCTTTGCAAGGTCGACTACTTTTTGATACTCTATTGTGAAGTAACTAAGCCTTATACTAAACCCTTCATACTCTTATCAAGGTTTTAGTCTTCTGTTTGATCCCCTTGTTGGTTCAACTACACCTAAACCCAAACTAGGGTTTTCGTGTGATTTTAGTTATTATCTTATAGCGATCTATAAACTGATCATTACGCAATCCCACTTAGATTTATGGATCTAGGATTTATAGTTACAAGATTTACACTAGTTGTTCGAGAAGTGAAGTTTACTACTGATATCATAGTGATTATTCTTTTGACGTGTCGTGTGAGTAAACGAGAGAGACGGTTATTTAATGATTAAAGTTCAAGATCAACATAAAGCTTTATTAATTTTTTTATTCAATTAATTAAAGGTTGACATTAAATTATTTTTATTATGTGCTTAACCATGTATTTATACTAGATCCATTTCGCTGCGTAGGTTTTCATCTGATTGAATCGGTGAAGGATCCTTTGAAGTTTCTTGATTTTCTTCTTCTAATGTAGGTTTATCTTCAAGTATTGGCAAACGTTTTGCAAGAAAAACAAATTTATCTTTTTCGCTTCGAGCTCATGACTGTCTACTCATTCACTCTACCAACTTGACAAATCAAAAAAGTTAATCTAAATATCTATATATATAAATTTAAAAATAAAATAAATTATAACTGATTTACAAAAGGAAAATGAATTGTATGCCTAAAAGTTGGACCTACAATTAGACCTAAACATGTGATTGGTTGATTTAAAAAATTGATTGGTGAAGAGTGATGAGAGAGAAAATATGTATGACACTTGACAAAAAGTGTATGGAGTAGGCATAATTTTAGGTCTCCATGTTAAGGATAAATAAAATAAATTATAATTTAATTTATTGACACAAAACTAATTTTAGCCGAGAAGCTCTCAAACACTTAATCAAAGTATCAAATAACTCAATCTGCTATTCTATTGGATTTAATCACATATAAAAGTGAAATTATTTGTAATCTAGATTGAAGAAAGAATGAACTAAAACTAATTAAAGCTAATATGTGATATTGGAAACCTAGATTGGTAAATCAAAATTTAAGATACATACGGAAATTAATATGAGAAAAATAAAACTTAACAAACGTATAACCTTTGATGATGGATCTGTAGAAAGTAGAAACGCAAAACTGGACTCGGTGTGGTTAAATAATCAGATCTTTTGCCTTATTAATTTTTTTTTTTGAAAGGCAATGCATTAGAAAAAAAAGAATACAAACCAAGGCACGTAACTGAAGTTAAGTAAGACACTTAGCAAAGATCAGGACCCAAAAGAAAACTATACAACAAAATCAGCAGTAAAACATATCAAGCCAAAACACTCGAAACAGCACAAAACAAACAAGGCTCCTTTAGCCATTAACGAACACATGCTACCTGAATACCAGAGATGCCACTAAGATGAGAAATACTAGTAAGGAATTACTGGACTCCAATAAAGATTTTATGAAAGAATGAACTAGTAGGAGTAGTATTGGGCTTCATAAAATGACAAATATATATAAACCGCTAGAACTTGTGGGTGACACTTACGTTTTTCATCCTTAAACTTTGTAATAACTACACATGTGGTACGGGAGTCGTCCTCGGAGGGCCTTCCCGAATGACCATACCGAGAAATTCTACCGTACTCCGTTGTTGATGAGTTTATACATGCCTACACCGATTCTCAAACCGCAGGGGCGTAGCCTTGTGGGGGTAAGGTAGGCCATGGCACACAAAGTATATGGACGACTTTTTGTGATCTTAAAAAATTTACGTGGGCCCAAGCCCGAATAGTAAAGAACGTGTTGGCCAAGTTAGGGTTAATTTAAGAAGAGTACAAAACCACGTCCCATAATAATCTTCCTTCCATTCCCAGCCGATTTTCATTTTTAACCGTATAGAAAAAAAAAAAAAAAACCATGCAGATCTTCGTGAAAACATTGACAGGGAAGACAATAACCCTTGAAGTGGAATCCAGTGACACCATCGACAATGTTAAGGCCAAGATCCAGGACAAAGAAGGTTACAATAATAATCATCCTTATACTTTTTAATTTTTATAATGTTTTTTCCATTTGATCTATATAATAATTATGTTGAATGATCATATAGGTATTCCACCGGATCAGCAGAGGTTGATATTTGCAGGGAAACAACTTGAAGATGGTCGTACTCTTGCTGATTACAATATTCAGAAAGGTCCTTATCTTCTTCTTTTTTAAGATTCATTAACTTTTGTTTCATATAAATGTATGACCAGTGGCAAGACAAGGGAGGGCACAAGGCGGCCCTAGTTAAAAAATTATAGTGTAAATCTCCGACGATAAGTGTGACTCTCCGCCACTGGTTATGACATGATTATTATTAATTCATTTACGGGAAATATATTGTGTTTCTTAAATATATGGGTTAAATTGTTTATTATTCAACACTCTTTTGTTTTATATAAATGTTATGACATGATTATTGTAGTTGGTTTAAGGGAAAAATAGTTTAGGATTGTGTTTCTCACATATTGTTTATTATTCTAACACTATTAGTTGGTTTAAGGGAAAAATAGTTTGTGATGTAATTGTAATTTATGAAAGGAATTATAATGTGAATAAATTGTAATTTGAGTTGTTAAAATTTGACATGTGTTTGGTTGTCAAAGATAATGTAATCGAGTACCAATTTAAAAACCATACCTGATTATAAACGTGGCTTACAAAAAATTACAAACACAATCTAGCAACACAAAACCAACTGTTAAGTATAAAGGCTAATCACCATGGAAAAAAACATAAAGATGATCGAATCTAACCTTTTTATCATCAAAACAATTAAAAAGAACGCCATCTAATCCCTTTCCCTTTATTACTACTAGTAGATATGAGCTGGTTGATAGAAATTAAACCCTTTATTACTCCGAGTAGATATGAGCAGGTTGATAGAAATTAAAGAAATTAAGTTTTATAAAGGATTTGTTTAAAAAGGATAAGTTGAATAAAAGAGAAGATTATATAAATGGGATATACGAATGGAACCCAGAAAATGGTTAAGAAAAATATGAAAGAAAGGATACGGCAAAATAAAATAGTATGGTTTTGTGTTGATTCGGTTGTTTATGTAAATTTGTGTTAATTCCATTGTAATGTCAAATTTTCCTCCACTGTAGGTATGTAATTGGGATTACATCAAATATGACTACAATTGCACATATTACCCAACCAAACATTCTATATAATTGGAATCTAAATTACGTTACATTAAATTACAACGAATGGGCCTTAGTGATTTACTAGTGACTTTTATCCATGAAGTTCCTGATAGTATAATTTTAAAAAGTAGATTTGACGTATTTCATATTATGTTGTGTTGTTCAGTTTCTTATTTTGCATTGTATTGTATTTTCAGAGTCGACTCTTCATTTGGTCTTAAGGTTGAGGGGGGGAGGTATGGGTCCGGCCAAGGTCGCTCCTAACCTTCTGATTTTGGCTCAGAAGTACAATCAAAACAAGCAAATTTGTCGCAAGTGAGTTGTCTCTTAAACTATTTCCTATGTGGATTTCTTTTATGTTTCATTTCACTTGCTTTCTTGGTCTTTTTTAATTTTGAACACCAAGAGATTAATTGAGCTTCTGTAAGTATGATTATCGTTAAGAAAGTTATTGTAACCATGTTAAGGTCATTGTTGATTATCTTGTTATTGCAAGTTGCAACAATGATATGATATCATAAGCTTGAATGGATTCTTTAATATCTGTTTCCAATTATTTTGTGTATTGTCTAAGTTGTTCATCACCTTCTTTGTATTGAATTTGCTTATTAGGTGTTATGCCCGTCTTCCCAAAAGGGCTACTAACTGCAGGAAGAAGAAGTGTGGCCGCACCACCCACGTAAACTTTCTTTAAATTCATTTTGATTGTTTAATCTGCATTTGATTAGAATATAATTTGTTGTACTTTACTTTCACCGATTAACTTGTTTTATTTTTGTGGTTGCAGCTAAGGCCAAAATCTGTGTTTTTGAGCAAATCTGGTAAAAATAACTAGTTACTAGTTCTGGATTGCAGCTAAGGCCAAAGAGCATGTTTATGAGAAAATCCTCTTCTAAATAGTTAACTTGTTTTGTTATTTCTAGAACGTTCGCATCTTTTTTAGTCTCTTTTGTTTTAATTAAGTACTATGAACTTAAACTTGATGAATTGTTTGTTTGATACAAGAATATTCTTGATTTGATATTGTTATTTTTGTGATGATCTTTGAAGCACGATATGATTTAAGTTAGATATGAATGAGACAAGGTTGTATGTGCTCAACTTATTGGGATGATGGCCGTAGGTTTTACCTATTTTAGATAGCTTATCTGTGAGTAGTTTTTACTTATCTTAGATAAACTTATTGGATAAAGCTATCTATATAGTGAGAACATATTATATGAACACACATCAATCGTCATCAAACACACTTGAAACATATAACTCTTGAACAATCTTATTAACCTTTAAACATAAAACCTAATAATAGTCATAATCTAAAAGGAGTTAGGTTCACCTTCAATTCGAATCGCGTCGTGAATGAGATGATGATAAAGGATTTGCATCATTCTTGCAACGGAGTTGATCCATATCGGTTAGTGGTTGCTTTGAATTAATTATCAAATATGTGTGAAATCAGGATCAAGAATGTTAAAAAAATCCATTTATTTTGAAGCAGTGTACTTCTGAGGATGAATTTTGCTGATATATGTCAAGAAGCAATGGACAGGCTTAGCGGGAAGCCAAGATTTGTCAATGGGGAGCGCAATCTAAGCAGCCCAACTGCATCTGTTTCAGCACAATCAATATCATCCATCAGATCTCATAGACGTTTGTAACGCGATTGATTCTGCTCGTGTATATCTGAAATCTGCATTTGTTTTGTAAACATAGAATTTTACGTTTCATTTGATTTATTGCTTTGTCTTTCTCTTACTATCATTGTGCTACATATTGTTTCACGACTTTAGGAATCCTTTTGTGTTCATTTATAGAGGAAAATCTTAGCATGTAAATTTATCTTTTTTTTTTTCCCACCTTTTGAGTGCAAGTTTTTTGGTATCTTTTGAGTTTCTGTCCCAGATGGATAAAGGCATCTCTAATGTTAATGAGTAGATGCAAATATTTTGGTGTTACCAAGTGAATCTACAGATTTTTTTTTGAAAGGCAATAATAAATGTATAGAATATGATTAGATTTAGCTAGCGTACGGTAGATTTAGGATCTTAATCTTACATTATACTTGCGAGTTAGTTGTTATAATAAAACTGACTAAAATAAAACTTGAGATCAACTTCTGTTATGCAATGAATGGCTATGAAAATAACATTACCATTATGCACATCTGGATGTATATAATTACGGGGGTACCATCAGTACAGCTAGGTCTATATGGTAGTTTCTACGACTAATACTGTGTGATGAACTGGCGTCCCGGGATCAGTAATGGAAACCCCTTCACCATGGGAGCAAACTTGTGCTCCTTCTCGGGCTACAGAAATTTCTGGAGTATTGTTAATATCGACCTCAACTAATTCAATATCTGGTGTCTCTGGGACCGTCTCTTTGGACTCATTACCCTTAAACCCATCAAAGGTTGTTGCAATTGCGGCGAGCTTTTGGCTTACTGAACCTCGTGACATAATTAATTCTTTGTTTTTATACAAATATATGAAGATGAAAATCATGAGAGCAGAGGTTGACGATAAACCAGCAATGAGAAAAAGGCCCTTGAAGCTATCGAGCGAGAGTCTATCAGATGTCATAGTAGCTTCCCTCTCCTGAATACAATTTGCTGCTTCCCCAAACCATTGTGTTGAAATGTTCATCATCCGCTCTTCTGTCACTTGCATAACTGCTCTAGAAAAATACGGGACTAAAGGAGACCCTTTTGGAAATGCCTGTATTAAACAGTAGAATCATGGTCAGAACTCAGAAGCTATGAAATGCCGAAAGAGAATGAAACAGTATGAAACGAAACTCACGAAACCAAAGCCAACGGTATTGTAGATGGGGTCAGTTATCGTATAGTTAGTACAATATTAGATAAGAAACCCCTGATATAAGGGCGCTCGTCCACAATAGCGGAAACTCCTCCATTTTGACTTCCTTTTTTTAGGGCGGTGTCCATCTGCTCAAAGGTGCTGTAGTTTTTCAACGTGCTATGGTCAAAATTCATCTTCTTCAATATATTAACAACAAATGAACCCTCTTGATATCCTATTGATTCTCCTTTATCTTTTGTCTCAGAGATGTCGGTGTATGTAGGTCGAAGTTGTTGGACTGTCAACATGGATGTCAAGCTTGCAGTGTAGCTTGAGGTCAACACCAATACCACAAACACCCACACGATAACCACAAATCTTGATAAGTTGCTTATCAATTTCTCCCCTGAAAATATTCATTTCCCTTTTTTCAGTAAGCTTATTTTACTCACAAATAATAAGATAAGCAGTCCTCAACACACTAAAAACTGCTCATGTGCTGTGTAAATAAAGTCATACAATAAGTTATCAGTTTAGCAGTTTTAGTAATAGGGTGTTTGAGACTGCTTATTGAAGTGCCTATCTTGCTAACTAAAGAGCATTCGAAACCAAGATTGTTAAATGCTTAATATAAGCTAATATAGTAAGTACTTTTTAAATAATCAATCTCAAACTCCCCCAAGTAATCTTGAACCCCTTAGTTACCCAAACACTCCTTAAATTAAAGCAAGTTGAATGTGTGCTTGTGTGTGCAAACTTACTGTGTGCAAAAACGAGTGTGGAGAATGAAAACCAGAAGATCATTTCAATGTGTTGATGAGGGGGACCTCGGAGTTCTTTGTTTACACGATGCTCAATAAACCATACCACAGGTCCGGTGTATATGAAAAATGCTCCGGTTGTTATCCTTAGCTTTTTCTCCAGGGGTTTCATGAAGATCCATGCACTCTTCCTCTCATCCTTGATTGGAACAATCATTGCAACACCTGATTCAGAGAATGGCAGCGTGAAATCAACATGATCCCAACGATTTGCAAGGACAGTAACGTCTCCTACTACAGCATCGAAATCCTGTTACATTATAAAATATAAACATTAGGATGCAACCTTTAATTAACCTTTTTGTGTCGTGTCGCGTATCAAAGCATATGAATTGATATTAAATTATTCTATTCGATGAGATTGAAAGTTTATGGACTTAAAAATCGATTGTCGTGTGATAGGATCGAACTCGAGATCACGGGATTGCACATATTACGTGAAGAGTTAATTTGTTTATTAAATATATTTATTATATTTATTAAATCAAACCGTAGCTAACGATCGTTAAGTAATTAAAAGTTAAGTATTAAACGACCGTTATAGAAGGTTAAAGAAGCTAAAAGAAGGAGTCGGAAAAGTTCCGGAAACCTCTTTTGGAGGTGATGTATATCCGGCCTAAATGGGAGACAAAAGAAAAGGGGAAAAGATTTTGTGGCTTTATTTTGTTTAACCTTGGAAGAGAAGTTTTCCAAGGTGTATATAAACAAACCAAAAGCCTAATAATTTTCACCTCATATCTCTCTTTCTCTTGCTCTAAAAACCGGCCAAACAAACACCCTATTAGGGTTCTTCTTTAATATTTATTAAGCTATTCTAGATCTAGTCCTAGCCCCTCTCTAGGGTTGTTGGGTAGATCTTCCATAGACTTGGAAGCTCGGTTTGTTCCTGCTAGACTCACGGTTAACTCGCCGTATCACGTGTGTACAAGATCGTGGTGTAATCTTGCTTTAGAATACATCCTGGTGGTGTTCGTGATCTATCTCTACCGGTGACCGTTCCGTCAACTCGTAGATCTTGCTAGGATAAAGGTATGTAACCCTAGCCTTGATTAATTATAATTGTGTTAATTAAAGATCTTGTTAATTTGCTTCCGCTGTGTGTTCTTTGATCCATATTAGGGTTTTTATAATTGTTATGATAAACATAAACCAACAGTGGCATCGAGAGCCGTTTTAACATGATTTTAATTATCAAGATCTAAAGTTTTTTTAACTAATATTGATTGGTGTTAATAATTACATGTTGTTTTTTAGGTTTTATAAAATTAGTTTTTTTTGTTTTTTTTAAATTCGGATCTGCCGAATTTTTATAAATTTTTTTAGTAAACCCTAAAATTACATGGTAATTAAACTTTAGATATTTTGCATGAATTAATTGTTATGTCATGCGTGGTTACGATCCGTAGTTTTTAATTGTTAAGAGAATGTGGGAGATCCGTAATAAACATGCATGTTTTTTTACGGATCATATAATTTTGATGGCTATTTGCTTTATTTGATTCAAAATTTTAAAATTAGGGAAGACTTTTTATGTTCATAAAAAACCCTAGATTTAATGTTCTTTGAATAAATTGTTATGCATGTGGCTATTTGATTTAGTTTTTTTTTGTACTACTTGTTTTCATGCGTTTTATTGTATGTTGTAAACAAGGGTAGTTTTTTTAAGAAAAATAATATGGACTAAATCCTATCAAAATTAATGAATTGTTTTGAGATCTAAATTACATATGATTTGTATTGATTAGAATTGCAATAGCAACTTAACGGCCTACTCAATTTTGACAAACTATAAAGTGGGTATAACGCACCGCTGGTCAAGTACCCGGTTAAGGAAGGACGTGTTATGCTTCAGCGCTGACCAAATTCCCGGCTCGCCTGTGCGTCAAAAATTGGAATTACCTACGGTTGTTATTGGTATAATTCTTTAAGGTTGATTTTAACTACATTAATTCACATCCGAAACACAATGAATAAGGTTATTGCTTTGTGCTTTAGCTTCGTTCTAGAAAAAGTACGGTGTGAATTTAGTTGTGAGTAAAATCTTTAATTGGTTTAACCAATACCTCAACTTACAAATATATGATGAACTTTTAGTCTCACCAAAAATTTTACTAAACGTTTTATTAAACTTATGTTATAGAGATGTATGCATGCTTCTCCATACATGATTTTGACACCAAAATCTATACCCTAAAGTTTAAGTCATATGCCCTCTAATTGACGAACACTTGAAGTTACAATTGTCGTCATATAAGATATCGGACGATGTTGTAATGGAGAGTAAACTTCATGACTGAATAAGATTGCACATGAAGGTTTTACGTTCTTTAGATTAGTCGACTTAATTGAGTTACTCAGTGAGAACTGGAAACTTAAGACATAAAATAGGGATAAAACATGTTTACAATGCAAATGATTTTGGCAATGTAAATCCCTAACATATCTAGAAATTGCAAATTTGTTTGTCAATTATTGTTCGACAAGTTACTGTGTTGAATACATTTTTCACTAGCAGATCAACTGATGTGATAAATCTATGTCAATATGGATTCTAGTTTTTCAAGGAAAATACTATGGTTTTATTACCGGGGTAATTTTATTTTCTTGAATTGTATTATCGAAAATACTAATGTTTGAACTTATTTATGTAGAAATGGCTCAACCCGAAAACAATCTGACAATAAGCTCGGCGTTCAAAGCTTTTTTTGAACGGCCTGAACTTACTGGCCCTAATTTCAATAACTGGTACCGCTCACTAAGAATTGTTCTGAGAGCAGCGGGTACTATCAATATCTTGGAAACTCCTTTTCCGGAGGATCTTGCTGAAGGAGCAACTGATGCAGAAAGGCTTCAACACGCTGCTAACGTTAAGAAGCACCATGAGGTGGCTGCTGTAATGTTAGGGAGAATGGCTCCATCACTTCAAAGGAAGTATGAGCTAGCTTCACCTCAGAAAATGCTTGATGAACTCAAGGCAGTGTATGAAACGCCGCAAGCTGTAGAGATCTATGATCTAGTTGATGCTCTACATAGTTGCAAGCAAGCTCCTGAAAGTCCGTAAGTGCTCATTATATGGAGATGAGGGGTTATATGGAACAACTCATAGCACTAGGACAACCCTTTGATCATAATATGGCTATTAACTTGATCAATAGGTCCCTTAATAAGGACTTCAATGATTTCGTTCGTAACTATAATATGCATTGCACGGGGAAGACAGTTTGCATGAAATGCTCATTGACTTTGAAAAGGGTTTGAAAGATAAGGCATCCACTGCTACTCCTCAAGTACTTCATGTACAAAAGGGTAGAGTGTCGAAACCAAAACCGCAAGTGAATAAGAAGCAGAAAGGCAAAGGCAAGGTTGATAAGAGCAAGCAAGTTGCGACTACATCAAAACAAAAGCAGAACTTTGCTAAGAAATCTCTGAAAGATGAGACTTGTCACTACTGCAAGATGACTGGACACTGGAAGAGGAATTGCTCTCTCTATCTCCATGAAATGTCAGAACATAAGAAGAAGTTGAGCAAGCTGCTGCAGCACCATCTTCTGGTAACTTTTTTATGATAGAGTTATTTAATCTTTCATACAAATCAAACTCCTGGGTATATGATACGGGATGTGGTATTAATATTTGTAATACCCTGCAGGGATTTGAGTTGAAAAGGAGGCTTACCTATGGGGAACAATTTCTGCAAGTGGGCAATGGCGCACAAGCAGCGGTTGAAGCTATAGGAATATTTAAATTAATTTTACCTTCGGGTTTAGTAATGTTTTTAAATAATTGTCATTATGCACCTACAATTGTTAAGGGTGTCATTTCCTTTTCTTGTATGTTGGATCTTGGATTTACTCACACGATTGATAATAATAGAATTTCTGTTTTCAAAGATGGTTTATTCTATTTTGATGCAACTTCTGTGAATGGTGTTTTTGAAATTAACATGCATGATAAAAATTCCAAGAGGAAAAATAATTCTGTTATTAGCATGAATAAGAAGAGTAAGTTAGTCAAGAACTCTTCCTATCTTTGGCATTGTAGGCTTGCCCATATTGGGAAGACTCGCATTCAAAAGCTTCAACATGATGGGCTTTTGGAAAGTATCAATGATGAATCATTTGATAAATGTGAATCTTGTATCTCTAGAAAGATGACCAAGAAACCTTTTAATAGCAATATTGAAAGGGATACTGAACTACTTGGTTTAATACGTACTGATGTGTGTGGACCACTTAGACATGTGTCAAGGAAAGGTGCTAGCTACTTCTTGACGTTTACGGATGATTATAGCCGTTATGGTTATGTTTATTTACTTAAGCATAAACATGAGGTATTTGAAACATTCAAAACGTTTAAAGCCGAAGTAGAGTTACAACTAGGAAAGAAGATTAAAGCTCTTCGTTCTGATCGTGGTGGTGAATATTTAAGTCAAGAGTTTAAAGATTATTTAAGTGAGAATGGAATTGTTCAGAAACTTACTTCTCCGTATACTCCACAACAAAATGGTGTATCTGAAAGGAGAAATCGTACATTATTGGATATGGTACGATCTATGTTTAATCTTACAACTTTACCATTATCCTTTTGGGATTATGCTCTTGAATCTGCTGTTCGTATTCTAAATATGGTTCCCACAAAGAAGGTTGATAAGACACCATATGAACTATGGCATGGCAAGAAGTCATACTTGTCTTATTTGAAAATCTGGGGTTGTGAGGCGTATGTGAAACGTGACTCTAGAGATAAACTCCAACAACGCTCAATAAAATGTATCTTTGTAGGTTACCCTAAGGAAACTATGGGTTACTACTTTTATTATCCGTCTGAGAACAAAATAGTTGTGGCTCGGTATGGAGACTTCCTTGAAAATGATCTTGTAAATCAAGAATTCAGTGGGAGAAATTATGATCTTGAAGAAATTCAAGAAGATACATTGCCTTCTGAAAATACTAGCGAAGAAATTCCTGAAGGAACAAAAAGTCTGAGTGTTCCACCGGAATTAATTCCTCCACGTAGGTCTCAAAGGACCATACGTGCGTCGGACAAACTATGTCTTTACATAGAGGATGATGAGGAGGAAGTAGGGGATCTTGGTGAACCTGCTAACTATCGGTCCGCATGATCCAGAAAAGTCAAAATGGATAGTTGCGATGAATGAGGAAATGAAATCCATGGAAATCAATGATGTTTGGATTCTGGTAGACGCACCTAAAAATGCTAAAGTAGTGAAAAATAGGTGGATCTATAAGAAGAAAACTGACATGGATGGTGATGTACAATCCTATAAAGCGCGTTTAGTGGCTAAAGGTTTTAATCAAACTTTTGGCATAGACTACGAGGAGACATTTTCTCGTGTAGCAGACTTACGAGCTATTAGGATTCTCATAGCTATAGCAGCATACTATGACTATGAGATATGGCAAATGGATGTTAAAACTGCCTTCTTGAACGGTCGCTTAGATGAAGACATCTATATGCAACAACCGGAAGGGTATGTTGATCCTAAATATCCAAAGCGCGTGTGGAAACTTCAAAGATCTATTTATGGTTTGAAGCAAGCATCACGTCAATGGAATAAGCGATTTGATGAAGAAATCAAAAAGTTCGGATTTATTCAAAATCGTGATGAGCCATGTGTATATCGCAAAGCTAGTGGGAGTAATGTAGTGTTCCTCAATTCTATATGTCGATGACATATTAATCATGGGAAGTAACATTCCAAGACTTAAGGAAGTTAAGGATTATCTTGGTAAATATTTTTCAATGAAAGATTTGGGAGATGCTGCGTATATTCTGGGAATTAAAATCTATCGAGATAGGAGTAGACGGTTAATTGGTCTTAGCCAAGATGCTTATATTGATAAGATATTGAAGAAGTATAACATGCATAACTCAAAGAAAGGTTTTCTACCGATGGAGGTTAAGCATGAGTTAAGTCATGAGAAAGATGCATCAACACCTGAAGAGGTGGCTTACATGAAGAAGGTGCCTTAGGCTGTAGGATCTATTATGTATGCTGTAAGATGCACAAGGCCTGATGTGGCGTTTGCTCAGAACTTGGTCAGTAGATACCAACAGAATCCAGGAAAGTTCCACTGGACTGCTGTTAAGCATATTCTAAAGTATTTGAGAAGTACGAAAGATATGTTTTTGGTATTCGGGGGTAAACCAGACACAGAATTCAATGTAACAGGATTATGTGATACGTCCTGGCAATAAGATAAAGACGATACGAAGTCTCAGACGGGTTACGTGTTTGTCATCAATGGAGGAGCAGTTGACTGGAAGAGCAGTAAGCAGAAAGCCATTGCTATGCATGCAACTCAATCCGAGTACATGGCTGCTTCAGAAGCTGCAATGGAAGCTGTTTGGATTAGGAAGTTTATTGGATATCTTGGAGTGATGCCTTCAATTAAAGAACCTATTGATATATATTGCGACAATTCTGCTGCAATAATATCCACCAATGACCCTGGAGTTATGAAAGGCGCCAGACACTTTAAACGTAGATATCACTACGTTCGAGAACAAGTGGAAGCTCGAGAAATAAAATTAATAAAAGTTCACACAGATGATAACGTAGCTGATCCTTTTACTAAGGCTTTATCTAGGCCAAAGGTAGTTAAGCATGCCAAGGCAATTGGGCTACAACTAGCTAGCGAATTCATGCAATAAATCTGTTGATTAGTATTTGGATAAAGGATGTAAGACATTATTGAATTGATGAAATAAAGATTGGATTTCGTTTATTTTCTGTTATTTGATTTTGTATCCTATTTTTCATGTTTTAATCCGTGAGCATTGTGATTTTTCTAAATGTCCGTTGTCGATTAATAATATGGGAGTATTATTAAACTATGACAATTCAAAATAGTGACAGAGTATACTTGAAAGTATATTGGTCAATTTTGGATGATATTTGATGGATCAAATATTAGACTTATCCCAACTATGTGATTTTACTTTATGGATCGTTGTCATTAAGCAAATCATAAATAGTTATCCTTAGACCCGAGATGCCAGAAAACTGCATTGAATATAGTGCATTTCTGTAAGGTAACCTAACGCTAAACGTAACTGGTAGTCATAAGGGTTATTTTCAGAAGTGTTGCAAAGTTCATGTGTTTTGCTTGTAGTTAAAATGGGATTCGTTTCCTTCAAATTATTATTTGAAGTGTAAATACAACTGGGCCCCTCGGGGGAATAGTAAGATGTTTGTGTGGCCACACCCAAATTTGTTTTGGTAATCTTGCTATATCCGTAAACGAGAAACAGAATAGTTAATGAAGGAATGACTAAGATCCATATCCTTATTAACAATGTATTTGAAATGAAAGGATAATAATAACGATATAATCATTAAAAGGTTCTTGTCCAGGAGGCCTTACTCGAGTTGTACTAGTGACATTGTTAGTGTAACTAGACGCTAATCAATGTGATCACGATATTCGAATTTTGTCCAAGTGGGAGCTGAAAGTTTATGGACTTAAAAATCGATTGTCGTGTGATAGGATCGAACTCGAGATCACTGGATTGCACATATTACGTGAAGAGTTAATTTGTTTATTAAATATATTTATTATATTTATTAAATCAAACCGTAGCTAACGATCGTTAAGTAATTAAAAGTTAAGTATTAAACGACCGTTATAGAAGGTTAAAGAAGCTAAAAGAAGGAGTCGGAAAAGTTCCGGAAACCTCTTTTGGAGGTGATGTATATCCGGCCTAAATGGGAGACAAAAGAAAAGGGGAAAAGATTTTGTGGCTTTATTTTGTTTAACCTTAGAAGAGAAGTTTTCCAAAGTGTATATAAACAAACCAAAAGCCTCATAATTTTCACCTCATATCTCTCTTTCTCTTGCTCTAAAAACCGGCCAAACAAACACCCTATTAGGGTTCTTCTTTAATTTTTATTAAGCTATTCTAGATCTAGTCCTAGCCCCTCTCTAGGGTTGTTGGGTAGATCTTCCATAGACTTGGAAGCTCGGTTTGTTCGTGCTAGACTCACGGTTAACTCGCTGTATCACATGTGTACAAGATCGTGATGTAATCTTGCTTTAGAATACATCATGGTGGTGTTCGTGATCTATCTCTACCGGTGACCGTTCCGTCAACTTGTAGATCTTGCTAGGATAAAGGTATGTAACCCTAGCCTTGATTAATTATAATCGTGTTAATTAAAGATCTTGTTAGTTTGCTTCCGCTGTGTGTTATTTGTTCCATATTAGGGTTTTTATAATTGTTATGATAAACATAAACCAACAGAGATTACCCCACGGGAGAGATTCTGAAGAAGATCATCATAGCTTCCTGATGAGCTCTTTCCATCCAGTGTAACAAATGCTATGAATACGTATTTGACAGCGTATGGCAAGGCGTTAACAACTGCTTTAAACACGTCCACACAGAAACCTGTTACAATAATTTGTTGGGTTTGAGGATCGGTGTAGGCATGTATAAACTCATCAACGAGCCCCACTTTTGTAGGAACCCCGATTCTTAACAGGTTCTCATCACTGGTCGGGGTCTCCCAGCCTTTAGGGGCCACAGGACTGTCACCGGGCCATGTGATAGCCCTAAGACCCTCTTTACTTCATGGTTCTTGAAGATAGTACTGTTTCTAGGAGTCCAATACCCTATAGTGTTGTCACGCATTTCAATTATGTTCACTATTTGGTAAACCGATGATTGTAATTGTCCATTAACAACATGAAAATCACCACTCAGACCTTTGAATCTTAGGTTTCGGACCCATGGAAGGATTCTTGGTCCCATTTCCGAGGTTCCATTCGCATCAAAATCTGTTTTGCACTCCTGTTGTCGTTGGAAACTAGTATTCATCTCATTCCCGGCCTTTTCGAATGCCATTGCTAGCGCAATCACTGTATCATAAGACCATTTCCCGAACATGTCTAGTTCTGTCACGTCATCCTCGGGATTCTGAATCTGAAATTCCCTTTTCCATCGGTTGGAACTATAAATGAGGTTTGCAAGTTTTTGAAAGGTTGAGTCAAAGTGTATAACTAGTCTATGCAGTGACTAAAAGTAAAACTTATTAAGCTTCTGATATAAGCTTATGAAGTAGAAACATCCCAATTGTGTATGTGTGTATGACTGACAAAGTCAAACAAGAAACTAGGAGAGTGGGGTGGATTTGGATCGATGGCATTCGTAAAATGCAACCATCTCCCATGATCCTAATTTTTTTGGCTTGTATTGAGATCATGCTGTAGACTCATCATACCCTTATAAAAGGATGAGAATAACATTTCTTGAAGATACACAACAAAATAAAACACACATATCACTGTTTTAGAGAGCTTCAAATACCATGCCTCATCATATTAGTGTTGTATTGTGTTATTTTGCTCCACCAACATCATTATGTTGTATTCGTTCGCTGACGAAAGGCAACATGGGTCTGCATCAATCCTGGGGTCGTTACGTATGAGGCTTGCAACGAATCGAGCACGTAAGCACCTTTTAAGGATAGGGAACGTCTTCCTGTGCAGAGCCTTCGGTTTGTTCAAGTTTCATCGGTGTGGTTCGAGTAGTTATTACCATCCCATTATCATCAGGTTATAATGCTACTTGGTTCTTATATTTACCGTTATGTGGTTTTTCTTTGTACAAGTTGGTGCATTTAAATGTAACAGTAGGATACCTCAAATATCCAACAATCTTAAAAGGTGTTTATCTTACACTTTTAAAGAGTTTGTGTAAGAGCCATAATCTGATGTTGAAGTCTTGTAGAACTCGTTTTAAAATCAATCTCCAAACATGTTAATATATTATATAAGTTCGATTCTGGTACAATCTTATTATTATATGCTGTCATAATTAAGGAGTTTTAAAAGTGGTGAAAGCTAAATCATTTTAGTCTTAACACTGTTGTATGTGTTTGTAAAACATGTTTACATCTATCAGAGATAGAAGTGTGATTTCTATATATCTTTAAATCATGATGCATTGGTTATATACATTAAATGGGATAAAGCCAGTGTGACTTATCGATCTACATCGGAAGGATTGAGTTGTTAATGGAGGCGTTTTTGTGTTGAGAAACGTACTTCATAACTCTGTTACGAGTGAGGATATAATCTCAAATGTCCAGCAGCGAGTTGGCTCACGTATAGCTTTTCAAGTTACCGTTCCGTGTTCTATCGTTCTTGATGCTAAATCACGCATCCATGAAGGGTGGGTTATTTGGACAGAGGCGTTTCGCGACTTGAAAAGAGGCGGTGAGATATTGACAAAAATGATGTCTAATTAACTTCACTGTTAATGTTGTTTTCTTGCTTTTGATTCATTTTTTTATCAAAGAAACTATGAATAGTTGTTAGCTTTGACTTTGCTAGTCAATATATATTTGATTCAATACTCAAGTAAACTTTCAAAATATTTGAGTTTTTATTGTTTACAAATTAAAATGGACTACTTGGCCATGGAGAGGTATATGAACAGATATATTGAGAATGAGAAGCATTTGATAAACTAAATAACTAGTAGTTTAACTACTGCCATACCGAGTGGCGAGTACTAATACCAACATAGAGAACTCAGCAGTATCTAGCATAGTGGTAGTTTTTTTTTCAGTTTTCGAATTGATAATAGTGGTTCGTTCTTTGTTTAGCATATACCGAAAATGTTTTTTATTGAATGTGTATGTTCCGACTTCTATTTGAGCCAAGTGTTATTGCATAAACAATTTTGTAGACTCTGTGAAAGGAACTAATGTATATGCTTGCCCAAGTTCTGATTATTTCAAAACGCATGATTAAGATATGCTAGAAGAAGTTCTCACATATTAGACTCGAATACTCGGTCTTGTATAAGATAGTTTAAGCCAAATTTGAAGTTTGACTTATAAACTAAACCGAATGGCCAGTGGTGTCGACCAAGTCAATGAAGCAAGTTGGCTCGTTGTAAAATCTCATAGAGTTATTACTCGGGCAGGAATGATGTGTAGGTCCATATTTTCTTAGAATTAAGCAATGTATGAATTATCTATTGAATGGAAGGGAATGAGGAAGAACTAGAGAGAGAAAGTTAGAGAGATAAAAGAGAGAAATAAGAAGAAAGATAGAATGTGTAAATGATCAAGTGTTCAACCCCCCCTAACATGCTAGGAGGGGGTTTATATAGCCCACCCTACATGTGAGCTATATGGGCTATATCTTAATACATTGGATCACGAGCCCAATACTTGTATCTATCTTTGGAGTGACCGATCCTTTCTAAATACGTAAAAACGTATTTCCAACAATCTCCCCGTAAGGGAGGTCACTCCAAGTTACAATGTCCTAAATAGTCTATAGCTCGTGATCTATGCTAACAATGATGTGACCGAGACTTTCTTTGGAAAAACGTATTTCCAACAATCTCCCCCAAAGGGAGGTCACACCATTTTACAAAATCTTAAGCCTAGCATACTATGCTTGAGTCTTCGATCTTGTTCTTGTGAATATGCTGATGAGATCTTTGACTTTGGTCTTGAGCATCTGTCCTTGCTTTGACTTTTAGGTTTTCTTGAATTTGTTGAAGTTAAGTTCATAAAGTATAAGCATGCGAGGACGACTTCTTTTCGGATAGTACACCACAATGCCACCTTCTTGTTACGCTGCATAAGACAGTTAGCAACAAAACATATACACAGATTAAATGGCTTTGAACATTTCATTCTAATTCGGTAGCATTTTACCTCCGGTCGGTGAAGACCGTTGGACGATATAAAATATCGTACTTGTGGTAAGTAGTTTCAATTAAGAACCTCCTTGACAAGATTTCGCGGGTAAACCCGTTCTCTTTATTCGACCGTCCAAAGATGACTGCGAACATAAAGAGTGAATCATTTGGATAATATTATCCGCATGATTTGAAGCCATCAATTCATGTTCCTTGAACAAGTGAAGTTCAATTAAGAACCGCACCATCGTTGCTTTCCAGTTGTCATGAGCTTGATTCGTACATAATCTTGCAAGTTACCTACCAAGTGCTGTTTGAGGTTAACACTAGAAGGATTTCCACTCATCACTGTGAACACTAAGGTATCACTCTGAGTGTTCTAGCAAGATCACTAAGATATTGCGTAGAGGCCTGGAACGTGTTTAAATTCAGTTAAGAATTAAACCACTGTTGCTTTCCAGTTATCACAAGTTTGATTCATAAAAAATCGCACAAGTCACCTACCATGAGCTTTTTGATATTCGCTCAAGAAGGATGTCCATCTTCATTGTAAATACTTTCGTATTACTCGGATGTTCAGGCAAGATCATGAAGATTTTGCGTAGGACTCTTAAAATCTTTCTTACTTTTCACAGTGTGTGAAGAAGCAAGGAATTATGAAAGTGTGTCCTAGTGAGATATTTGATGATCTCAAATGGCTCTAGAATCGATCATGCATTTTGGATTTTAGTGAGCGGAGGCTGGAGAGGAGTGCCACCATTTCAATACCAATTTATTCGGACTGAATAAATCAATAGATAATGTGTTGTCTCTGTGTGATTAAAACAAATATCTTTTAAGAGATATCTGAGTTAGCTGGGTTGGGTTATGCATTGCATCACTGGGTCCATGATGTTTATCTTCAATATCGAGCATCATTAAAAAATGATCTGAATAGCATATGTGTTGACCCGGTTTCTTCCTAAGTTGTAAGGAGGGCTTCTTTCTTTTCACCCTTTATCTTTACAATTCTTTTTTATTCTTCAACCCCTTCAATGCTTACCAATACGTCATAATTAGCACCTTCTTGTGATTGTTCTAGTGCTAACTTAAGTACTTGGTCGGCATTCAGCTACGTTCACAATCTTTCTCCATCTTTCCTAAGGACTACTATTTCTAGCTATGGAATGTCATTGGGATGATTCCTCCGGTTTTAGAAGAATCATTGGACTTAACCTATCCTACCATCCTTATGTCACCACAATCGTCACCGTCGTGAATAGAGATGTTGTGGGTAAGTATATGTCACCATGAAATCCGTTTTGATATCCAAATCCATTTTGCTCCCCCTTAACATATGCCACGATATTTGAAACATTTCGCACATGTCGGGATGAGCCAGCACATTAAGTCAAACCATTAAATTGATTGATCTCATTATTAAATCATATTTTCTCCCCCATATTAAAAATATTAACCCAGTCAATGTTTTTAATATCAATTGATTTAATAGCATTTTAAGAAAAAATTTGGGAAGAAAAATGGCAAATCCAATTATCTTCATGAATTACACAAGCTCCCCCTCAAACTAATGAGGGTGTACTTGAAACGTAAATTAAATACATTTTCAACACAAGTGTAAGGTATTTATCACGTGCAAAAATCATATATGATAATGTATTCACAAGATTAGCAATTTACGAGGTTCGACCTGAATGATGGAGAACATCATATGATAGAATCACATGGTTCTTGTTCACGAATGTTGGTCGCCTCGTCATGTCTGAAGTTATCTCTTGACTCCATGTGTACGATTGATATCGTTGTCTTGACACCAATATGTGAACTTGGCACCTTCGGCGTCAAAGATTCTGAATGCTGGACAATTGCTCCCCCTCAATTGTTGACCCGTGTTCTATTGAAAGAGCTGTAGTCACCGTTTGAGTAGTCGCATCGTCGAGTATGTAGATATCAATTGTAAGTTGCTACGGTTGGTGGAGATCAGGGCCGTCTCGTGGATTTGAGATGCCCTGTGCGAAAATCTTGAAATGGGCCCTTGATATCAAAAGTTAAATGTATGCAAGAGTGACTTAATTTGGATTTCCTTGTCGATGCTTGATATAGTCTTAACGACAACTTTAAATATTTTTAGTTAACATCTAATTTTTTAGTAAAAAGTATTAAATTTTTAGGAACTTTTTGACCGTAATTTTATATTTATATTTTATATTAACGATAGCAGATACATGTTGAAATAAGTTTTCTTATAAAAGTTATAGTTAAATAAAGAAATGAATATTTACATTCTGGTATAGTTTTTAGATATACATGTTATAAAGAATTTTTAGATACTCACTGATCTAAAGTTCTATTTCGTTTTTGAGTTAAAAAAGTATAAAGTTAAAAGGGGAACATAAACCTTTAAGTAATAATGAGGGTATAAAGAGAAATAACTATTAATTTTGGAGGGGTAACATGGCCATAACCTTAAGTGTGTTGTCTTCCCCACGATCCACACCAACAAAATACCAGATTCACGCCATTAAAACATGCTTTCAAGATTATTTTTTATAATGGCTTACATGATAATTTCTATGCGAGTAAAACGTCATTTAAGAGTCGTAAATCATCTCAAGCTTAGTTATATATTGGTCTGTACATTTTAAAATTTGGGGCCCTTCAAAATCGGAGGCCCTGTGCGGTCGACCACCCTGCACATGCTTAAATCCGGCCCTGGTGGAGATGATAACTTCATAAAAACAAGATTTCTCTTGTTTTAACAAATAAATGTACTGACACGTACATAAATTTGTGTTAGATTGTGTTATTACATAAACACAATCCCTTACATGGTTATAAAGTAAACCATGCCCGAGAAAATTAATTCCCGTTGTTGAGTCAAAGCTTTCCGGTGAAATGCTTGACTTGAGTATTAAAAACGGGTTACTATCTGAAATAATAGCAAACCATTTTGAGCATGTTTTAAAACGTTTGAACTTCTGCTCGAACTTTATTTTCAAACCCGTGTCATTATTGAATGACATTTCTAGTATCGTAAATATTATTGATTCCAGAAGACATGCTCTTTTTATCAAAACATTTTTGAACACACAATTTTGAAAGAATTAGAAAAACCTCTTGAAAAATTCTTGAAAATTTGTGTTCAACGTTTTAGAAATCAATTACTTGAGCTTAAGATGTTGAATATCTTACAAAATGAGCTCAAGTCCGAGAAGTTGTAAACTTCCCGTTGTTAAGGATAAGTTAACATCGGCGATAAACTTCCCTTTTAACTGAAGAACGAGTTCTAAGCCGACTTTTACTTAGAAGTCGTGTTCATGAGCTTGAAAAATTTGGATGTTTTAACGGAAAGCTCATGACCAAGAATGATGAATTTCTCGTTATGAGGAAAAGTCCTCTTATTTAAAAGATACACTTTCCTTTCTGAGCTTAAAACTTGGATTGTTTTAATACAAGCTCATGACCGAGAAAATTTAATTTCCCGTTACAAGGATAAGTTATTATTAAAGATAAGCTTTCCTAAAATTGAAGTCCGAGTTACAGTATGATATTTAACTGTAACTCATTATGCATGAGCTTAAAAACTTCGAATGTTTTTAATATTAGCTCATGCCCGAGAAAAATTAATTTCTCGTTGTAAGGATAAGTTTATCATCGGTGATAAACTTTCCTTTCTTTGAAGTCCGGGGCATAATCTGTAATATAATTATACGCCATTTACATGAGCTTAAAACTTTTGAATAGTTTTAATGTAAGCTCGTGTCCAAGAAAATTTAATTTCTCGTTAACGAAGATAAGTTTATTATCGGCGATAAACTTTCCTTTATTTAAGGAACGGGTCATTGTCTGACATTTAACAATGAACCATATACACGAGCTTAAAACCTTTGAATAGTTTAAATTTAAGCTCGTGTCCGAGAAAATTTAATTTCTCGTTTTTGAGGATAAGTTTGTCATCGGCGATAAACTTTCCTTTATTTGAAGATCGGGTCATCGTCTGAAATTTAACAATGAACCATATACACGAGCATAAAACCTTTGAATAGTTTAAATGTAAGCTCGTTCCGAGAAAATTTAATTTCTCGTTTTTGAGGATAAGTTTATCATCGGCGATGAACTTTCCTTTATTTGAAGTACGGGTCATTGTCTGACATTTAACAATGAACCATTTACACGAGCTTAAAACCTTTGAATAGTTTAAATGTAAGCTCGTGTCCGAGAAAATTTAATTTCTCGTTAATGAGGATAAGTTTATCATCGGCGATAAACTTTCCTTTATTTGAAGAACGGGTCATTGTCTGACATTTAACAATGAACCATTTACACGAGCTTAAAACGTTTGAATGGTTTTAGGATAAGCTCGTGTTCGAGAAAACTTATTTTCTCGTTTTGAGGGTAAGTTATCGTTGCGTAGATAAACTTCCCTTTCTCTGAAGTTCGGGTCACAGACTGTGATTTGACTGTGAGCCATTGTGCATGAGCTTAAAAAACTTGGAATGTTTTGAATATAAGCTTATGCCCGAGAAAAATTAATTTCTCGCTAAAAGGATAAGTCTATCATCGGCGATAAACTTTCCTTTCTTTGATGTACGAGTTACAGTCTGTGATGTGACTATAAGTCCTTTTGGTAAGCTTAACCATGAATCCAGTGAGACACTTGTTTCTCTGATATCTGCTTCTTCAGCAACCAAACTCTAAGAGTATCCTTAGTTGAACGATATACAATGATTGGACCGCTTCGTTCTTTTGGAACATCAACTTTGGTACCTGCATTCTCATTAGGAATTTTCATGCTTTGATATGGGTTAGCGATATCTATCTTAGAAGCAAGTGGGGGTTCACAATTGTCTTTTCTTGTGCCAAAGGCGACCTGAGTGGATGATTCACTTGTCTTAGTTGGCGAACGTTTCGTTTATAGAAAACCTTAAGTTCAGGCTTATGTGATGTATCATCCTTTTCAATTTCCTCCCTAGCAGTCTTAGTAGAATCAGATATTATCCTAGTTCAAGGGCACTCATTTCCTACAAGAGTGAAAGTTCTACCAGTGGGGCGCCACATTTTACCAAACGGTTTGATTTTAGCAACCCACTGGGATTTAAGTCTAGCACGGGAGTTCACCTCATTAAGTAGTTTCTTGATACAAGAATCATGATTTGCCGTAAAGACACATTTTCTACATGTTTTACAAGTAGCATATTTAATGTCCGAGTAAGATCTAGAATTCCTGGACGATTGATTGATGCTCCTAGGATTTGACATGCTACGGTTAGCAGTGTTGGGTAATCTAGAAGGCATCTATCTAGGTTTGAAGTTCCTATCTCTTACTTGTGTCTTTTACTTAACTTCCCTCATACCAGATTTATGGTGATCGTCATTTGAACTAGTTCTAGACGTGGTCTTGGTATTTTTAGAGAAACTAGAGGCAATCATGTGATTAGGTCTTGCTAAAGTTGTTTTGGTCACATTGGGCCTAGTTGCGGGAGTGACTGGTCTAGAAAGATGAACCAAATCAACTTGGGAGGCAAACCGCGGTCTCGAGGATTGTGGTCGCTCGGATCTAAATGCAGTCGGTTGTCTAACAAATTGATTTGTAGGCAGTTTCCCCAAGATTGATGGTTTTTCAAGCTTAGTGTCCACACTAGTTCCTTTGGTTTTCCTCAATTCGTTTTTCAACGCAGCTATAGCAAAGACCTTTTCTTGTACTTGAGCCTTTAAAGTCTCATTCTCTTTGAGAAATTCATCTTGGGATGCGAACTTAGATTCAAGCAACTTAATTTGTTTCAAAAGATTATCCTTTTCAGCTTTAGAATCTAGAACTGTTTGATCCAATTTTCGTTCAAGAACAACATTTGACTTTTCAAGTTTTTCAAAATATGTTTCAAGTTTGTTCGTTTTCTTCGAAAATTCAAGATTGGCATCCTTAAGATCTTTAGATTGCTGAGCTACGATCGTTTCGAGCTCTTTAATCTTGGAATCAGATTCAGTCAATGAAGCAGTTATAAGACAATTATCATGATGTTTAGCATTTTGAACACTTTCTCCCCCATTATGACTCACATCGGATGATTCAGAAGTGGTATTTCGATCACTCTTTTCCATCGCATGTTTGTCAGAATTGGGTTTAGAATGCTCAATATGCGGCATTTCATCAGCATATACATCATACACAACATTACATTTTACCATGTTCGCAGGCTCTTCGTCATAAACGGGTAAGATGTCATCAAAAGAGAGCTCGGGAACATTCCCTGACGTGTCACTGGTATCATGTTGTCCTCCTGATTCAGTGCTCTTGCCATCGTTAGGCTCCAAGTTGTCAACCGTATGACCATTCTCCTCTTGCATCTGCATCATAGATTCTTGCACTCCATTATCATACGCTTGCTGAAGTTTGGATCTTTCATAAATCAAAGATGAAACTGATGACATAAATTTCAATAGTTTATCACGGAAGTCTTTAACCTCGTTCTGTGTGTATTGAAAAAATGAGCGGCATATCCCTGAATTGTCAGACTTGATGATATTGAATTGGAGGAAAGGCGTGAGTTGTGTCACAAGAGCCTGATATGTAGTTTCTGATGCAGAGTGATTAATATCTTCTTTTAGAAGTTGATCAACAAGTTGGTTCAAGTTGAGGAATAGTGAATCGATGAATGTATAATGATTTTGACCAAAGAGTGTCACAAATTCGCTTCCTCCTTGAACCCATGAAATTGTCATAAGATGTGACTGAAGTAGTCGAAATGAAGTGATACCACTTTCTCTAGCTATGTCTTGCATTAGATGCAATTCTTCCTCTTGAAACGTTGAAGTCAACGAATCCATTGAAGTTTGATGAAAGATAATTGTGGATGTGGTTGTCGAAAGACCAATACGAGATTAGACAAGTCGAGGAGAAACCGAGAAGTCGAATTTGCGAGATTTTACACACCAACGAATAAACCGTAACACTTTAATTCGTTTTTGGTAAGATGTACCTTTTTCTCGTCACCTTGTCACTTAACTTTCTTCGTGTCGAAGCCCAAATAAAAATCAACTATATCTTTGTCGGTTAAGCACTTTTTGTTCGAAAATTAAAAATTAGCTGAGTTCTTTCAAAAAACAATACCCGTAAATTATTTCAAAACCCGATTTACTTTGAAGAAAGGAATAACTGTTGATTTCGACCTAGCTAGTTTGAAATGCGTCACTCTTGTGGAAAAATAATAAAAAATTAAAAAATAAAAATAAAAAAATAAAAAAAATGGTAAAGGAAAATATAGGAAAGCACTCACGTCACAATCGCAGTCATTTCAAAAATGTCCCTCACTTTGACCATGACCCAACTTATATAACTGTATCTTTTTAATACTATCAAGACGTGGCAATAACTAGGAGGAAACTTTTGAGATCAACAATAATAATAAAAAAATTTGGTTGCTTCCTCCACTTGACTAAATCAAACCCACGTCGCCTATACGTGGCCCATCATAAAAATGATAAGCAAAACGTGGCAGCAGTCAACTATTAAAATCCTAGAAAAACCCAATGATAAATTTGGGATTTAACCCTAATTTATCTCCTCACAAATAACTTCCTTGTTTCCTCCTCCAATAAAAAACACAGCCACCAAAGAAAAACTAATCTACCAGCCACCAAATCCCACACCAATCCAAGAAAGAACGACTTCAAGATCTTTTAGGGTCTCGGGTAGGTGCCCTTTTTGATTGCAAATAGGTTTGCTTCGTTTGTTTTACAAGATTAATTCATGTCGGAGATTGATTTTAACAAATCAAAGAAATCTTTTTTGAATTTAAACAAAGTTAAAAACCGTACAAAAAAATTAATGATGAGAGTTTGGTTTCGTTCAATAAAAAATTAATGATGAGTCTGTTGAGAGGTTTTGAGTCAGTCTTTTTGGTGAGTCTTGAAATGAGGAGAGTTTGAGTCTCGGTGGGTCTTAAGTTGTTTTTACGTGAGTCTGTGTCTATGAGTCAAGTGTTTTGTCTTGGTCTATTGGAGTCGTGATGTTGGAGTCGTGATGTTTAGACAATCAGACGTGACGAGGCGATTCTAGGTGTGGAGTCTGTTGGTTTTGTTTGAGTCAGATTTGTCAAAGTTTGAGTCATGAGTAGTGGGTTTTGGAATGAGTCTTGTGCGACGAGGGTGTAAGTCAAATGGGTTGTTGAGGTTGTGAGGGTTGTGTTTGTTGTGTGAGACTGTGAGTCGAGTGGTTGTGTTCGAGTATGGTCGAGGGAGAAGTGAGTTGAGAGTCACGTCGGGGACAATAGGTCTGTTTGGTTGTGAGTCGTTGGGTGTCTTAGTTAGAGTCTGTTTATTGTGAGGCTGTTTTGTGTTTGGGTTTTGTTTGAAAGTTTGAGGCTGTTGGTGTGAGTTTGTGTGAGTCGAGTCTGGTCTGGGTCCTATTGTTTTGGTCAAAACGCGTCTAGGTTTAAGTCCTGTTGGTTTGGTCAAAACGAGTCTTGGTAAGTTATATTTCCATCGCAATATTTTTCATTCTATCGCAATATCAACACACTCACCATCGCACTATCTATAGTTCTCATCGCAATATTCAAGCCAACTCCATCGCAATATCCAAAATATTTCTCATAGCAATATCTAAAAACTCACCATCGCAATGTCTAAATTTCCATCGCAATGACACGATCGGAATGCGGACAGAGTTTCGTCGCAATGTTCCTTAATCCCGTCGCAATCACGATCGCAAAGTGCTATCGTAATCCACGTCGGAATAAGGGTATCGGAATAAGTGATCGCAAAGTAGAACCCTAGGGTTATTGCGATCGATGTGTACACATATCGGAATAAGGCAACTTTCTATCGGAATATGAAAAAAAAGAAATGCATCGGAATGACCATCTGAATGTGAAAACCTTTTCCGATTAATAAAATGGATAAAAAGACAAAACAGAAACTTTTTATAAAAAATGGATAAAAATGGATAAAAAGTTGATAAGAATCAGTGTTAAAAATGTATAAAAATGACAAAATGTGAAAAAGTTGATAAGAAATTAGTGTTAAAATTTTGATAAGAGACAAAAGTAAAAGAAAAATTTGAAAAAACTGATGCTTTTTGAACGAAACCAAAATTTATAATATGAAAACCAATTACTTTAAAAAAAAAAACTTAAACTTAAAGAAAAAAATTAGACGAGAGAAAAAAAAATTGTGAAGGAAGAAAATTTTACCACCAAATCAATAGATTAAAACACGCAAATCCGAAGAATCAACCAAGGCTCTTGATACCAATTGTAGGTCCATATTTTCTTAGGATTAAGCAATGTATGAATTATCTATTGAATGGAAGGGAAGGAGGAAGAACTAGAGAGAGAAAGGTAGAGAGAGAAAGGAGAGAAATAAGAAGAAAGATTGAATGTGTAAATGATCAAGTGTTCAACCCCCCTAACATGCTAGGAGAGGGTTTATATAGCCCACCCTACATGTGGGCTATACGGGCTATATCTTAATACATTGGATCACGAGCCCAATACTTGTATCTATCTTTGGAGTGACCGATCCTTTCTAAATACGTAAAAACGTATTTCCAACATGATGCTAAATGGTGGGGGTATATAATGTATATTATATGTTTAAATTAACTTTAAGTAAGTTGAAGTCTATACATTAGCATGAGTCTATACAGTAGCATTTTGGATGTGACAAGTTGAGCCTGAGATGTCACTAGTATATATTTCGAGGTAATGACTCTGGTGATACAGTAGCATTTTGGATGTCACAAGTAGGTGAATACATATAACTATATAAGCACAAAGTTTTGTTTGAAGGTAAAAAATTTGTGTTTAATATTACTTCGTGAAGGAAGTTGACTTACCGCTTATTACACAATTATGTTTGCAAGAGGTTATATAAATTACAGATTATATACCTCTAAGAATTCCATATGTGATGGAAAGTATAAGGAGATACTTGAGAATGGCCAATTATGAAATGTTTGTCAAGTTAACTAGAAACTTGAGTTTGACACTATTAAGTCTCTGACAAGAGACTTGACGAGTGTATGTGATCGATAAGCAATGTAGTAGCTTATCGAAATTTCTCCTATAAGTTTCTGACGAGAGACTTATTGAGAGATGCTAGTGGCATGAGTATGAAACCATATGTGAATCGGTTAGTGATGGAAACCCAACTTGAATGTAGTGCTCCTACCTCTCAAGTTTAATGGGTAATAACGAAGTCACCTATCGATAGAAGATGCTATCAACGAATTGACTCATGAATAGCAAAGATAGCATGGCGTTGCCGAGCATAAGGATGAAATATTCTCTTAACAAAGCTTTTGAGACGTCTTAGCAACGAAGACATTATAGTAGCTTTGCCTATATGACCTAGAGGTGGTGCCGCCTTGAATGGAGAGTTGTGGTTTCTCTCGTAGAGGGTTATGAAACAGGATTTAAGCGCATGGCCATATTCACGCTCAGTTTGAGAATGATTTGGTTACAATGGGAAGTGTGTAGAAGTATGTAAGGTGTGATCATTACGATTTGGTGGTTTAATTCCTTTGGACACCATTGAATCGATTTCACTTTATATGCTTCGAGTAAACGAAGTTTTAACCGTAATGACACTTTCGTGACACAACCTATTAGAGTATAGCAGAAATTTTCCAACTTGGTGGGGGATTGTTGGAACTATAAATGAGGTTTGCAAGTTTTTGCAAGGTTGAGTCAAAGTGTATAACTAGTCTATGCAGTGACTAACAATACAACTTATTAAGATTATGATATTAGCTTATAAATCAGAAACATCCCAATTGTGTATGTGTGTATGACTGACAAAGTCAAACAAGAAAATAGGAGAGTGAGGTGGATTTGGATGGCATTCGTAAAATGCAACCACCTCCCATGATCCTAATTTTTTGGCTTGTATTGAGATCATGATGTAGACTCATCATACCCTTATAAAAGGATGAGAATAACATTTCTTGAAGATACACAACAAAAGAAAACACACATATCACTGTTTCAGAGATTTTCAAATACCATGCCTCATCATATTAGTGTTGTATTGTGTTATTCTACTCCACCAACATCATTATGTTGTATTCGTTCGCTGACGAAAGGAAACATGGGTCTGCATCAATCCTAGGGTCGTTACGTATGAGGCTTGCAGCGAATCGAGCACGTAAACACCTTTTAAGGATAGGGAACGTCTTCCCGTGCAGAGCCTATTATCGGTTTGTTCAGTTTCATCGGTGTGGTTCGAGTAGTCATTACCATCCTATTATCATCAGGTAATAATGCTACTTGGTTCTTATATTTACGGTTATGTGGTTTTTCGTTGTACAAGTTGGTGCATTTAAATGTAAGAGTAGGATACCTCAATTATCCAACACCATCTTCGTTCAAAATTGGTTAGCTTGTTGGAGGTTGGGATATATGACTTGACGCCAAGTACTCCATGCATTGAATCTATGTCATTACGAATTACGATCTAGAGAATGTAAACGACTAGTGAGCAGTTCTGTTATGATCCAAACATACCCTTCTTCCATCATTCCCACTTCATTTACTTTCTTGAAAAAACGTGTAGCTAATGATGGTAAGGCATGTACTATGAAGACACGAGTTTGCATCGTCTTTAGCTTGTAGTGCTCTTTAAGGATCCAATCATCTGAAGCGGAAGGATATATGACTGTGTGGTACTTGAGTTTGGTACCAAAAGTTAGCATGACATCTGAATAGAGGCTTCTTCCGTACTCACCATCTTCATAAACAAACACAACTTCCCTCCATTCAAAATGTTTGACCAATTCTACTATTGTTTTGAGTTGTGAGGATGAATTGTGTGCCATGTGGATGAAGTAAGGGTTGTCATTCTGTAAAACCCACATGCTTTTACCATGAATAGTACCCTTAAGATCATACGTATTAGATTAAAACTTTCCTATTATAGCATGATTACGAGTACGTGTTAGGATTTTACGTATTACGTACGTGTTAGAACACGACAAGTATTTACTACGCACGAGCACGCAATAATTACTTGACAATAATTAATCACGAACATGCGATCATGAAATCATGAACGTAATTAAATCACGAACTATTATTAATTACGTATATATATTTATTACGAGCGTAAATAAATATATTAGGTCACGGTAATTATTTAACGAGAACACATTAAACGCGAACACAAACAATCACGAACGAGTAATTAAACATCGAGACACGGAAAACGGTACGGGTACCATGTGGGGCCCCTACCCGCGGCAACAAGGGAGAGATGGGCCAAGCCCATCTCAAAATTTACTAAGAAGGGTAAAAGGAAAAGATCACTACTCATTTTCACTTTTACAGAAGATTTTTATAAAACCTAAAAAAAGTTCTTCCTTCTCCTTTTCTTTTCTTTTTGGCCGCCACCCATAAACACACCAAAGGGGTGTTTATTTGATCTTTGATCTTGGTTTTGGTGCTAGTGTTCGTGTTTGTTCATCCTTGTTTAGATCCACGCATTCGGTAATTCTTTTAACCCTTTTCTTTTGATTTGATCTTTTAAATAATTAAGAACATGATGTGTTTTTTTTTAAAAACCTAATCCAATCATAGATCTAACATGAAATTGGTTTTGGAATAAATCAAAAGAGTGTTTTAGGGGTGTTTGTTTTTGGCTGGCGCCTAAACTGAACCCCGAAGGGGTCTCGGTTTGGCTACTCGACCACCACCGAGACCATATGGTCCCGGTTGGTTGGTGTGGGTCCCACGGCAGCAACAAGACAAGGGGAACCCCGATGTGGTTCGGGGTATGGTGTCGATTTCATGTCCGGTTCATGGTTCTTAGTCAAGATCCGGTTCACGGTGTATGTTAAGATTATTATTTTTTATAATCTTATGTTAAAATTAAATTAATAAACATGACATGATTAATTTAGTAACATGACTTAGGTTATATTAATTATTAAAATCATGAAATTATTAACCTAAGTATTTATATATTTTTAGACTTATAATTAATTAATTATTTAAAAACCATGGTTATAATTAATTAATTAACATGACTTAGGTTATATTATTAATAAATAATAATATATGTTTTAACCTAAGTATTTAACTTTATTTAATTAAAAACATGATATACTTTAATTAAATATTTTAACCTATAGTTTATTTTAATTACATGAAATAATTAATAAACTATACATTATATCATATGACTTAGAAAATAATCATGAAAACACTTAGGCTTATATACTTAGCTTATTTAACCAGCTTATATCTAATTATAGAAACGTTCTATTTTTAGAAACTTATTTAATAAGGCAGCTAATCTATTTATGGAAACATTCTATTTTTAGAAACTTATTTATTTCAGGCAGCTAATCTATTTATGGAAACTTATTTAAAAAAGGCAGCTAATCTATTTATGGAAACTTTCTATTTTTAGAAACTTATCTATTTTAAGTAGTAATTCTATTTTTGGAAACTTTCTATTTTTTGAAACTTTCTAGTTTTGGAAACTTTATATTTTTGGAAACTTTCTATTTTTGGAAACTTTCTATTTTTGGAAACTTTATATTTTTGGTAACTTTCTATTTTTGGAAACTTTCTATTTTTGGAAACTTTCTATTTTAGGAAACCTGCTATTTTTGGAAAGTTACTTATTATTACACAGTAAGTATAATAATACATGAAATACCAGAAATACTTAATCAGGGTAAACAAAATATAAGATAAACACAGTTTAAGGCTTAAAAACAGTAAAACATGATAAGAACATGTAAAATAAGCTAAGACATGACATAAAATCAGTTACGTATTAGTAAGCAGATACTCATTCATGTATGTATTTATGTAGCATTAGTGATACGGAAGTAGGATTCCTCTCAGTTCATCTTCTTCGTTCACTAGACATAAGGTACGGATTCCCGTCCTTTCAGTATGGACATTCTTTCCTTATTAGGATTCCCCGTATGCAGCCAAATGTTTTCCCGTAGTATAAGTATGTGTTTGAATTGCTTATGTTTAATTTAGAATACCTATAGCCATATACATGCATGACCAGTTTCACCTAGTTATGGAGGTACCATAACCATAACATTAGAGGCACTGATGTTATGACTTCACCACGGCAGAGTGATTGCTCGTGGCGTCCCTTCAGCTTTGGCCATTTATATTATATTTATCATGTGGGGCGTATTGGTGCATCCTAGTTACATGTTTTCAGTCAGGATTTCATGGTGAATGTGGTGTGTGCCTTGCATCCTTCACAAGGAGCTGATCCCTCTTACCCAAAAACCAGTATATTAAATTAGAGGCAGCCCCTCTAATTTGCATGATGAGGTCACCCCTCCAGGTATTCATGCACGGTGGATTTTCATGACCTATATTGGCTAATGGTAAAATATGATAAACATTTTTACAAGATAAACATAAGGCTTTTCAAACTATAAAACCAGTTTTATCAAGACTTAACCAGATTACTCGGGACTTAGTTTCTTCCGCTATTATATGTTATATGCTTATCCTATTCATGCTTTATTGTACATCCGTGCACTGAGCGTATTGCTCAGCCGTTTTCCTTTTCTATGTTCCCAAAACGGCAGGTACTCAGGACGCTCGTAGACTTTAAGCGTACGTGCATATGGACTGGAAGCTTTCTAGCCTTTCTTTACTTTATGCATCATCTTTCTTTTGATACATTTGCTATGGACATTGTTTAGTCCTTTTCCTTTACTATACTATGTTTGTGTGTGATGAGCTTTACCTTTGGACTACCGATGTTTGATTCCGGTATTTTCCTTTTATGGTCATGTAATGTTTAGACATTTTTCCTTGTATGCTTTGGTGACGCGCCATAATTACGTGTGACATTTACATTATCAAAATGGGGTGTTACAATTATGGTATCAGAGCCAAGGCTTCGACCTGTAGGCTCTCAAAATATGACCTGTGATTAGTGGGTAGTCACTACGGTCTTCCTAGAACTGACAGTTGTTTTCATGCATTCATCATTTTTAAGCATACATATATATGTCATTGTCGCAGATTTATGACTAAGTAATGGTTGGTACAGGACTGGCCCTATTTAGTCGCATGTGTTTTATCGAAACTTTTAAATTTGGGACCGACCCATAGGCGTCCCCTCGCCATGTCTTTTGTTTTGGGTGAACTGACCATAGGCGTTCACTCTCGAGCATACAAAAGTTTTCATAAAAATGCATCATGCATTCATACACCAAATTTTCTTGCATAAAATTTTTCTCTTGAAATTTTGGTATAAATTTTTTTCATGTATATATATATTTTATGTTTTGATCTGTTTAATCATATGCTTTATGTTATACTGTCAGATGGTTCTCACACGCGAACAGGAACAGCTCAATGCTGCAATTCAAGCTGCTATGCAAGCTTTGCTTCCTCAACTGAGGAACGACATCAGGGCTGAAGTTCAAGCTGCCAACAATCAGCAGCATAATCAGGCACCTCCTCCTCCTCCTCCAGTGACATTAGCAGTATGGCTGGAGAGATTCAACAAGCTCCGTCCTCGAGCTTTTGAGAAGACAAATAGCCCCAGTGATGCTGAAAGCTGGTTGGCTCATATCGAGAAGATTTTCAATGCTATGGGTTGTGAACCCGCATACAAGGCGAGGTTGACATGCTATCGGTTCGAAGGCGATGTGCTAAATTGGTGGTTAGCGTTGATGCAGTCTGAGGGTGGTGACGAGTGGGTTGCTGGTTTGACTTGGGATCAGTTCATGGACAGGGTGATGGAGCAGTTCTTTCCCAAGGCTGAGCAAGACAAGCTCAAGAGAGAGTACCATGGGATCCGACAGAGAGCTGGGGAGAATAGCAACAAGTTTATGCAGCGCTTTCTTCGCTTAGCTGGTTTCCTTGGTGCGGCTGCAGGTACTCCTGAAGAGCAGGCACACAACTTTAGGTGGGCTCTTCGCACATCGGTCGCGAACAATCTGGTGTGTGCTACGTTCAACACTGTAGCACAAGTGGCCGATGCAACACGTAAGCTGGAGATGCTGCAAGAGAGAGATGAGTTCGGGGAAGCTGAGAGACCCGACAAGAGGTAAACATTCGTATTCAAGCGGTGATCAATCCGCATACTTTCCATATATGTCAATTATTCATCTCTTTAAATGTATCTTCCAGGCAGAAAACTGGGTACCGGTCTCAGCCGGCTACTCAGCAGCAGCCTCATCAGCCCAAGGGAAACGGTCAGAATAACGACCGTTCTGCTACGGATAGGCGTGGCGGTAATGATAATTACCGTAACAACGCTGGACACTCCAACAACAGCAGGTCCTAATACTTACGCATTTCATTATGATTTCATGTTATAACTCATATTCTGACACTTTAGCAAAACTTCTACCAGGAACCATGGAAACGGTAGGGACCAGAACCAGAGAGGTTCACAGCCTAGCCGTCCAGCTGTCACTGGTATTCAATCTTATGATTTCCGCATTGTCCTTTGTACCCTATTATCATGTCTTATGTAAAATGTTTTATCAGGTTCCCAGCCAGCCAGAGCACCTGCTGGAGGATTTACTCATCCTCTTTGCTCTACTTGCCACCATAGGCACCCAGGGCCATGTCGCCGTAACACTGACGCATGCTTCAAGTGTGGTCTTCCTGGCCATATCATGAAGGATTGTCGTAAGGGCGAGATGGAGGGTACATCGGGACATGCTGATTCCAAGCCGCCTCCTACCACCGGGCGTGTCTACACGACATCTCGAGACCAGGCCAACAAGTCTACAGGTACCATCACTGGAATCTTGTATATGTATGGTCAAGCTGCATGTGTTCTTTTCAATACGGGTGCTACTCACTCGGTTATTTCTACTGCTTATGCTAAGAACATTAGGATGCTCCCCATGCCACTAGAAAATAGGCTTACTATTTCCACGCCTTTGAGGGACTCTGTATTAATCACCCATGTATACAAGAGTCTTCCCCTAGAATTTGATGATAAGGTTCGACCTATTGACGCACTTTCGCTGGACATGAATGACTTCGACATGATTTTGGGCATGGATTCGCTATCAAGGCATCATGCTACCATAGACTGCCATTCATATCGAGTTATCTTCGGTGATGTTAATGCACTAGAGTACATTCATAACGGGTTCATACCCGGACGGTCTGTACAAGTCATATCTACCCTGCAAGCGCGTGCACTACTGTCACATGGCTGCGAGGGTTATCTAGCTACGGTTCACGACATGGATGCTGAATCTCCATCAATTCAGGATCAACCTATAGTGTCGGAATTCCAAGATGTTTTTCCAGTAGAACTTCTGGGCATACCACCTGAACGAGAAGTGGAATTCAGTATCGAGCTTATTCCAGGAGCTGAACCAATCTCCAAGGCTCCTTATCGCATGGCTCCCATAGAGCTGAAGGAGCTGAAGGATCAACTGCAAGAACTTCTTGAACGAGGTTTCATTCGACCGAGCGCATCTCCATGGGGGGCACCGGTCTTGTTTGTTAAGAAGAAGGACGGCAGTATGCGTCTTTGCATAGACTATCGCGAGCTCAACAAGATTACTATCCGGAATAGGTATCCACTGCTACGTATTGACGATCTGTTTGACCAACTCCAAGGGGCCAAACACTTCTCTAAGATTGATCTTAGGTCAGGCTATCATCAGCTACGGGTCAAGGAGCAGGACATCGCTAAGACTGCCTTTCGTACCCGCTATGGCCACTACGAGTTTGTAGTTATGCCATTTGGCCTGACAAATGCTCCAGCAGTGTTCATGGATTTGATGAACAGAATCTTCCATGAATTTCTGGACAAGTTCGTCATTGTCTTCATCGATGACATCCTGATTTTCTCAAAGTCCAAGGAGGAACACGAAGACCATCTTCGTGCAGTACTACAGATTCTTCGCCAGAAGCAGCTGTATGCTAAATTCTCCAAGTGTGAGTTCTGGTTAGACAAGGTGGCATTCTTAGGTCACATTGTATCAGCAGAAGGAATCACTATGGATCCAGCGAAGGTTGAGGCCAATACTAAGTGGCCAAGGCCGACCTCAACGACGGAAGTCCGCAGTTTCTTAGGCTTAGCTGGCTATTACCGTAGGTTCGTGGAGAACTTTTCCCGCTTAGCACTACCATTGACCAAACTGATGCGGAAAGGGGAGAAATTCGTCTGGACTGAAGAACGAGAGAAGAGCTTTGAAGACCTGAAGCAGAAGCTAGTATCTGCACCTATTCTTACTCTCCCATCTGGTACGGGTAGATTTCAAATCTACAGCGATGCATCGGGGAAGGGACTTGGCTGTGTTCTCATGCAACATGGGAAAGTGATCGCGTACGCTTCACGACAGCTTAAGACTTATGAAGAAAATTACCCCACGCATGATTTGGAACTTGCTGCAGTCGTGTTTGCATTGAAAATATGGAGGCACTACTTATATGGAGAATCATGTGACATTTTCACGGGCCACAAGAGCTTGAAGTATATCTTCACTCAACGTGAATTGAACATGAGGCAGAGGAGATGGTTAGAGCTGTTGAAGGATTATGACATTAATCTACAGTATCATCCCGGAAAGGCAAATGTAGTAGCAGATGCTCTTAGCAGGAAGTCCAGAATGATCAACGACATTAAAATCGAAGAGGAAATCATAAGAGATTTGGAGCGACTAGACATCGAGATCATGGTACGTGGACAACACGGTTACTGGGTTAATCTTAGAGTAGAACCCGAGTTACTCTCTAAGATCAAGGAAGCTCAGAAGGATGACGGAGAAATCTGGGCGATAGTACATAATTTGGAGAAACAGACATAATTTAGAGTAGATGCAGATGGTATCGTATGGCAGGGCACGAGACTTTGTGTTCCTGATAACCAAGAACTCCGGGAAGCCTTGTTAGTTGAAGCTCATAGCTCCCCATTCTCTATACATCCTGGTTCGACTAAGATGTACCATGACATCAAGCAGTATTTTTGGTGGAGTAGTATGAAACAGGATGTGGCCACTTACGTCTCCAAATGCCTTACCTGCCAGCAGGTTAAGATCGAGCATCAGTGATCTGGCGGTCTCCTTCAACCGTTAGATATTCCAGAGTGGAAGTGGGATAAAATCACCATGGATTTTGTTACCGGTCTTCCGCCTACCAAGAGGAAGCACGATGCAATTTGGGTTATCGTAGATCGACTTACCAAATCAGCTCATTTCTTACCGATCCGCAAGGAAGATCCGGTAAGTAAACTCGCCGACACGTATAGAAGAGAGATCATGAGACTCCATGGTGCACCATCCATCATTGTCTCAGACAGAGATCCTCGATTCACTTCGCGCTTTTGGAAGAGCCTGCAGAAAGCTTGGGGTACACAACTTAAGCTTAGCATGGCTTTTCATCCTCAAACGGACGGACAGTCGGAGCGAACCATTCAGACATTGGAATATATGTTGAGGTCATGTGCGTTGGAATGGACGGGTGATTGGGACAATTATATCTGTTTGGTGGAGTTTGCATACAACAACAGTTGGCACGCAAGTATCAAGTGTGCTCCTTTCGAGATGTTGTATGGCAGGAAGTGTCGCGCCCCAATCTGCTGGGATCAGGTTGGTGAGCGAACACTTGAAGGACCAGAAATTATAGAGATGACCAATGAGAAGATCACAATAGCTAAGCAGAAACTTTAGGAAGCACGGTCACGTCAGAAGAGTTACGCTGATAAGCATCGTAGGGACATACATTTTAACGTAGGAGATCACGTCTTCCTTAAGGTTTCACCGGCACGTGGTGTTAGACGCTTCGGGATTAAAGGGAAGCTCAGTCCTCGTTTCATCGGACCGTTTGATATCATTGAACGAGTCGGTGAAGTATCTTACCGATTGGCGTTACCTCCGCAACTTTCGCATGTGCACAATGTGTTTCATGTGTCCTTACTCAGAGGGTACCAGTATCATCCCCTTCATATGGTTCAGTATCCACTGGAACAGATACGTGAAGATCTCACTTTTATAGGAGAACCCGAACAAGTTCTTGACAGACAAGAACGAGTCATGAGAAGGAAGCCGATTCCATTCGTCAAAATCCTATGGAGGGATCATACCAAGCGGGAAGCCACTAAGGATACAGAGGAGTCTATCCGGGCTTCTTACCCTCATTTCATATTTTGAATTCGGGTATGTTCTTCTTTTCTAGTTTACTTTATCTATAATTCGGGGACGAATTATTCTTTTTAGGGGGGGAGAGTTGTAAAACCCGCATGCTTTTACCATGAATAATACCCTTAAGATTGTACGTATTAGATTAAAACTTTCCTATTATAGCATGATTACGATTACGTGTTAGGATTTTACGTATTACGTACGTGTTAGAACACGATAAGTATTTACTACGCACGAGAACGCAATAATTATTTGACAATAATTAATCACGAACATGCGATCATGAAATCATGAACGTAATTAAATCACGAACTATTATTAATTACGTATATATATTTATTATGAGCGTAAATAAATATATTAGGTCACGGTAATTATTTAACGAGAACACATTAAACGCGAACACAAACAATCACGAACGAGTAATTAAACATCAGGACACGGAAAACGGTACGGGTACCCCGTGTGGGGCCCGTACCCGCGACAACAAGGGAGAGATGGGCCAAGCCCATCTCAAAATTTACTAAGAAGGGTAAAAGGAAAAGATCACTACTCATTTTCACTTTTACAGAAGATTTTTATAAAACCTAAAAAAAGTTTTTCCTTCTCATTTTCTTTTCTTTTTGGCCGCCACCCATAAATACACCAAAGGGGTGTTTATTTGATCTCTGATCTTGGTTTTGGTGCTAGTGTTCGTGTCTGTTCATCCTTGTTTAGATCCACGCATTCGGTAATTCTTTTAAACCTTTTCTTTTGATTTGATCTTTTAAATAATTAAGAACATGATGTGTTTTTTTATAAAACCTAATCAAATCATAGATCTAACATGAAATTGGTTTTGGAATAAATCAAAAGGGTGTTTTAGGGGTGTTTGTTTGTGGCCGGCGCCTAAACCGAACCCCGAAGGGGTCTCGGTTTGGCTACTCGACCACCACCGAGACCATATGGTCCCGGTTGGTTGGTGTGGGTCCCACGGCAGCAACAAGACAAGGGGAACCCCGATGTGGTTCGGGGTATGGTGTCGATTTCATGTCCGGTTCATGGTTCTTAGTCAAGATCCGGTTCACGGTGTATGTTAAGATTATTATTTTTTATAATCTTATGTTAAAATTAAATTAATAAACATGACATGATTAATTTAGTAACATGACTTAGGTTATATTAATTATTAAAATCATGAAATTATTAACCTAAGTAATTTTATATTTTTAGACTTATAATTAATTAATTATTTAAAAACCATGGTTATAATTAATTAATTAACATGACTTAGGTTATATTATTAATAAATAATAATACATGTTTTAACCTAAGTATTTAACTTTATTTAATTAAAAACATGATATACTTTAATTAAGTATTTTAACCTATAGTTTATTTTAATTACATGAAATAATTAATAAACTATACATTATATCATATGACTTAGAAAATAATCATGAAAACACTTAGGCTTATATACTTAGCTTATTTAAACAGCTTATATCTAATTATGGAAACGTTTTATTTTTAGAAACTTATTTAAATAAGGCAGTTAATCTATTTATGGAAACTTTCTATTTTTAAAAACTTATTTATTTCAGGCAGCTAATCTATTTATGGAAACTTATTTAAATAAGGCAGCTAATCTTTTTATGGAAACTTTCTATTTTTAAAAACATATCTATTTTAAGCAGTAATTCTATTTTTGAAAACTTTCTATTTTTTGAAACTTTCTATTTTTGGAAACTTTCTATTTTTGGAAACTTTCTATTTTTGGAAACTTTCTATTTTTGGTAACTTTCTATTTTTGGTAACTTTCTATTTTTGGAAACTTTCTATTTTTGGAAACTTTCTATTTTAGGAAACCTGCTATTTTTGGAAAGTTACTTAATATTACACAGTAAGTATAATAATACATGAAATACCAGAAATACTTAATCAGGGTGAACAGAATATAAGATAAACACAGTTTAAGGCTTAAAAACAGTAAAACATGATAAGAACATGTAAAATAAGCTAAGACTTGACATAAAATCAGTTACGTATTAGTAAGCAGATACTCATTCATGTATGTATTTATGTAGCATTAGTGATACGGAAGTAGGATTCCTCTCAGTTCATCTTCTTCGTTCACTGGACATAAGGTACGGATTCCCGTCCTTTCAGTATGGACATTCTTTCCTTATTAGGGTTCCCCGTATGCAGCCAAATGTTTTCCCGTAGTATAAGTATGTGTTTGAATTACTTATGTTTAATTTAGAATACCTATAGCCATATACGTGCATGACCAGTTTCACCTAGTTATGGAGGTACCTTAACCATAACATTAGAGGCACTGATGTTATGACTTCACCACGACGTAGTGATTGCTCGTGGCGTCCCTTTAGCTTTTGGCCATTTATATTATATTTATCATGTGGGGCGTATGGGTGCATCCTAGTTACATGTTTTCAGTCAGGATTTCATGGTGAATGTGGTGTGTGCCTTGCATCCTTCACAAGGAGCTGATCCCTCCTACCCAAAAACCAGTATATTAAATTAGAGGCAGCCCCTCTAATTTGCATGATGAGGTCATCCCTCCAAGTATTCATGCACGGTGGATTTTCATGACCTATATTGGCTAATGGTAAAATATGATAAACAGTTTTACAAGATACACATAAGGCTTTTCAAACTATAAAACCAGTTTTATCAAGACATAACCAGATTACTCGGGACTTAGTTTCTTCCGCTGTTATATGTTATATGCTTATCCTATTCATGCTTTATTGTACATCCGTGCACTAAGCGTATTGCTCAGCCGTTTTCCTTTTCTATGTTCCCAAAACGGCAGGTACTCAGGGACGCTCGTAGACTTTAAGCGTACGTGCATATGGACTGGAAGCTTTCTAGCCTTTCTTTACTTTATGCATTATCTTTCTTTTGATACATTTGCTATGGAAATTGTTTAGTCCTTTTCCTTTACTATACTATGTTTGTGTGTGATGAGCTTTACCTTTGGCCTATCGATGTTTGATTCCGGTATTTTCCTTTTATGGTCATGTAATGTTTAGACATTTTTCCTTGTATGCTTTGATGACACGCCATAATTACGTGTGACATTTCCATTATCAAAATGGGGTGTTACATATTCGTTGACAAAGACGGGCTTGTTGCTGGAGACATGATTGGGACCTTTGATCTGTTGCCAATCTCTATCACGAATTCTGCTTGTGAGGATGTCATTGGTCCTAGGATTGCCATGACTTGATCATTTTTCAAGAGATCGATGGCTGCAGAAGCCGCTTCAACGTTATCTTGCTTAGAGTCACGAAAGTGAGGGACAATCATGGTGGTTTAGTTGTCATGTTCTTGATAGAAATCATGTAAAGCCATTGAAATGCAGCTTCTGCTCATCTTACCAATGGAGGTTTCTGCGTCGAGAATCACACCAACTCCGACTTCTGTCTTTGTTTTGCCATTCACTATTGATATCAAGCCCATCAACAGAATATAGACTAGCATATATTTGTCCATGTATAGATAGATATTTTAGTAATAGGATAAAGGGTTTAATCCTTTCTTATTCATTCATTATTTATAATTAGAAAGAGAGACACCAATGGATGTAGGAGATTGGTAGCCTAGACTTGGTATTAAACTGGACTTTTAATAAATAAATAGAAAAAGAGAAGCTACACATGAAGTTCCTCTTACCAGTACGTGTCGAAAGACTATAGGAAAAAGAAATTTCAAGAAATTCACACTTAGATCATCTATTTGAGTTTGTTTCATGCGTAAGACAAATTAGAACGTTAAATGGCACAATACGTAAAATATCTAAAAAGGTAGTCGCTTTGGGATTAGTCAGCTTGCAATGTCAGGTCGAAAACTCGGGTATCACCACAAGATTAGAACAGTAAGATTATTAGCAGTCTTTTTTTTTAATTTGGTTAGATATCCTTGTAAGAAATTAGGACAAGGACTTGGTATAACAGTTTATTAAAGGTTGATTCTGTCAACTTTTTTGTGAGATATTTTTTTGGTGACGTGATAATTTTTCAAAGACATGAGAACGACTGAACTTCAAACCATCATTTTATAGACCAAACATGTAAAGAATCAAAATATATAGTGTCTTATTAGTCAGCACAATATATTACATATTTGAGTGGTCTTACTATTTTGAGCAAATAAACAACATCATTTTAATATAGTTGAAAAGAAGCTGATCTTCCACAGGCATAATGGTATAGTATACCCTATTGTTAACTAAGGAATTGAATAGTATGCAAGTGTGACTAACATTGCAAATGACTTGTGACTACTACATATTCGTCAACTTTCAAGAATGACATTACTTATTCATGTTGTACCGTGTCTTTCCTAACCATAACGTATATGAGAAGATGAACAATTAGTTCAAGTTGGACCTTTTCTGCAATAATACCCTACATTAAACTTTAAGAACATCTTTAATCTACAAGTAGATATATAATATAATGTTTAATATAGAACTTGGTTATTAAAATCTACATATCATAACGTTAAGGATAATGATGCTAACTGCTCTGCAGGTAACTTATGATGTCTCCTGCAACTATGCTATTTCTTAAAAATTACTAATACAAAACTCATTGCTTCACGTCAAACCTTAATACTGTAACAATGACTTCATAAAACCTTCTTATACAACCGCATAAACTACATCATTTGGCCTCCCTTGGCCCTTTGGCGGCTTTTGGCAAGGATATATCATCCTACACAAAACATCCGTTGCATGTAACACGTACTATAGCATGCAACATAAAAAATTGTATAATTGTTTCTAAATGTATTGAAGTTTTCCATTATTACTATGTTGCGTAAGCACGTTCATTTTTTACTAAACAATGTACTAATCCACACTCTTGAATACAAAATTAAGGATTCCCGTCAACATAAAAACAATGACACGTCAGCAAACAATCCTTATTTTTTGTTGGAGGTTTTTCCTCAGGATCGAAAATAACCAGTGCACAATATATCAAATGCAAAAGTTTTATTGAATCTGAATCATTATACATGAATTTGTTTACAAATCTTGTTCCTATTTATAAGAAATGAAAAGGTACGATCTAAAAGTTGTGTCGGTTGATTAACCGATGTGTCTGTTGTCATTTGACAGTTGGGTTGGGTTTTGACCCGTTTGACTTCTATTGGGTATTCCAGCAAGTTTGGGATTAAACTGGGTAATTGGGTTTTGACCCAACATTCTCCCCATAATCACAAATGGTGCTGTGTAGGTCTTGAAGTCTTCTTAATCCATCTTCTTGGTTGAGTCCACCATCTGATTTCTTGCAGTGCTTGTGATCGTTCTTATATCCAGGTAGTTCATCTTGTTCAAATATGAGTATTGTTTGATAGATGCGACGATTTGAAGGAATTTATCTGGTACGGCATTCAAGAGTTTTCGAACTAGAGTCGAGTCCTCAAAGGTGTGTCCCAAGCCAGCGGCTTTGTTCGCGTATGTTTTCATTTTTCCTGTAAAGGTGTCGATTGAATCGTCTTCCTTCAGTTGCAACGTCTCAAAGTTGGATTTGAGTGTTTGTAATCTCGCTTGTTGTACTCTTTCTTCTCCCATATGCTTTAATTTTAAAGCATTCCAAATTTCTTTCCATGTTTTATGCTTCGTTATTTGAAGCAGTTGTTCTTCGGGTAAAGATTGATAAAGAAAAGCCATTGCGGTCTTATCTTTCTTATTATCAATTTGGGTAGTATCTGTTGGATCTACCATATCCCATAAACCATTCGCTTCGAGAATGATTTGCATTCGAATTGCCCATAAAGAGTAATTCGAGGGTTTTAGCATAGGACATTGAAATTTGGGTGTACTTATAGTACAAACATCCCTTCTTGAACTATTTCCATCTTCTTTTGTCATATCTTTTAGTTTTTAAATAAAATCTCTAAAAAAAATTTTAACACTTAAAGTGTCGAAAAGTTTTTTTTTTCTAACAAGGATTAATTCTAAAACCAAACTATCCCTGAATATTTTATATCTAATCTTGAATAATAATAAGGTTAATTACTCCTTAAATTATTCCCAATATAATAAGCAGTGTAAAATCTAGGTTATTATATTTAATCCAATTATATATAAAAAAATTACTAACTTACAAAATTAAAGTACGTATGATTTTTTAAAAAGGTCTATATGTTTTTATTTCCAGAATATATAGAGGGTATATAAAAAAATGAAAGATGGAAAAAGTTAAAAGGTTTATATAAAACCTGATGGGCTTGGCCCATAGACAGTGTAAGCCCGAGTGCTTTTGGGCTTGGCCTTTTACCCCTCTTCCTTGCTTCTTTTATAACCGGTCCTCCTTTTTTTTGTGTTTAGATAAAACACACAACGGTTCTTTATTGAACCTTGACCGTTCCTGTTTCTTCGATGATATCGAAGTCTTCTTCAATGGTGGTTTTGATCACCACTTGATGTTGTGCCTATATCCAAACTTCTTGTTCTACGATTCGTGTTCGTAGCAACTTATTCCCTCGTACGAATCCTTTGATTGGGTTCGATGTGATTTTTGGGATCTTCGCCTCAATTAATTTTGGGGCTTTTGGATATCTGGAAAATCACGTGATGATTCTCAAGCTTGGAATGATTCAGTGGAATCTACAAACAGGTGTGTTTGTTCCCTTTTGATGATCTTTAATTTTTTTTTCTGTCGTTGACTTTTGGGATTCGAATCTGGGTTTTCTTTGATCGGAACTTGGCAGAAAAAAAGTGGTATATGATGAACAAATTTTGGTTTGATTTGCCAAAGCTCTGATACCAACTGTTGGAGGTTTTTCCTCAGGATCGAAAATAACCAGTGCACAATATATCAAATGTAAAAGTTTTATTGAATCTGAATCATTATACATGAATTTGTTTACAAATCTTGTTCCTATTTATAAGAAATGAAAAGGTACGATCTAAAAGTTGTGCCGGTTGATGAACCGATGTCTCTGTTGTCATTTGACAGTTGGGTTGGGTTTTGACCCGTTTGACTTCTATTGGGTATTCCAGCAAGTTTGGAATTAAACTGGGTAATTGGGTTTTGACCCAACAATTTTGTATACAATACTGTGGATTAGTACATTGTTTGCATTGTTTAGTAAAAAATAAAAGTGGTTACACAACATAATAAAAATTGACAACTTAGATACATTTAGAAACAATGATCCCTTTTAGATATGTTGAATATACAACATACTGTGAAACGATTTCATGATTTAGTGTAAGTTATCCCCAAAGTCGTCTTAGAAACCGAATGTATTGGGATTCTCCTCCGTTAGCATTAGAAAGTTGACCATTATTGAAAGAACCAGAAAAGTTTCATCACTTAGTTGGTAGATTGATCTATTTCACCATCTCTAGACCCGAGCTTAGTTAGTGTGTTCACATTTTTGGCTCAATTCATGCAAACACCTCAAGAAGTTCATTGGGAAGCAGCTCTCTGAGTCGTCAAATATCTAAAAGGTAACCCATGTCAATACATTAGGTATCATATCCATCTTATCTTTTGACAATGTCATTAGTTGCCTCATTAATTGTAATTTGGCACTCATTAAATAGCCAAAATATTTCTTGTATTTAAAGGTTGCTTATGATCAATAAAACATACGGGATTTACAATGTAGTCTTTACCATTCAACATGGTATCATGAGCAGGTTGATTCTTAAACCTGGGGTCATAGACCACCGGTCAAATCCTATCCGCTGTCACCGCTAAGCTAAATCATGTCGTCTCTCGTATTTTTTTTCTTTTTTTTCCATCATTCCACTATCAACAAATAATCATTTCCCCTTCTTAATTTCCACAAAGACACATCAGCAATCCTACAGAATAACTAAACTCGTCTGTTTTATCTTCTTGTGTTGATGATTTGTGCTAAGGTCACAAATCCACACGATTTTCTATTTGGTTGGATGTTTGTGCTAAGGTCACAAATCCACAATTGAAGTTTAGGGAGAAGGATCGGATGTTGTGCAGTGTTTTGTATATGTTGTTGTCAAGAACAAGGTTGGCAATACCCCGATCCTAACCCTAAAAATTCTTCCACCGATTAAAAAAACATAAATCTAGCCGTCACTAGCCTTTACCCAAAATACCGATCCGGCTTAGTGAGAAAGAAGGTCAAAGGCTTCTATGTGGTTTTGAGAATACCACGTGTGAGAGAATATATCATGCCAGTATATGTTTCAATCACTCTTTAATCCATCGTTCCTTTTTTAATTATTATTAGTTACGTCTTTGGATTTAAAGTAATTTTTTAATTATAGTTGTTTTAGTGTTATGTTCTTGTCGATTGGTTATACTGCTTTCTGATTTAAAAATCTAAAATTTTCAATCTTCTGCTCAAATCTACGAAACCATTAAACTCGTCTGTTTTATCTTCTTGTGTTGATGATTTGTGAAAATGTCACAAATCCACACAATTGTCTATTAGGTTGGATGTTTGTGCAAAGGTCACAATCCACTGTTGACGTTTATGAAGAAGAATCAGACGTTGTGCACGGCTTTGTGGATTTGTGTTAATGTGGTTGGAGTTTAGGAAGATATTCGGAGGTGCAGGGCTTCTCATGTTTTATTTTGTTTCTTTTCTTTTTTACTATTCCAGTCTGAGCTTTCGCGATTTTGCCGCTCGAACTGCGGGGGAGTATTAGTAGATAAGTATGGCCTGGCCCGACCCGACCCGGCTTGTGGGTTTAGGGTCCTTTAAGGTTTCATATTTGTAATCACCATTATAAATGGCGAATGAATAAAGCATAATAAACATGGGGATTTACAAAGTCTAACAAAGGTGTCTTGTTAAGTTCTAATAGTGAACTTTGTGTATCTACATATTGCAAATCTGATTGGGCCGGTGTCCATTAACACGGAGATCTTTGACCAGATACTTTGTAATGCTTGGTCATCACCGATTTCATGGAAAACTAAAAAGCAACATACCGTCTCTCGATCATCAGCTGAAGTGGAGTATCGTTTCATGTTCACAAAAATATGTGAATGAATATGGCTTAAAGGTTTTCTTCACTCATTGGGTGTCGTTCATTCAGATCCTATGAAGTTGTTTTGTGATAGTCAAGTTGTTATAAACATTGCTAAAAACCCCGTTTTTCACCGACGACCAAAACACATTGAAGTTGATTGCTATTTCATATGTGATGAAGTTCTGTCTCGAACCATCATTACGAAGTTTGTAGGTACAACGGAACAACTTGCGGACATCTTCACTAAAACACTCTGGGAAACAACAATTTCACTATATTTTGCGGCATGTGGGGCATTCCAAATTTACATGCTCCAACTTGAGGAGGGGTGTAGAATATTATGTATGATTTGTGATATCTTTGTATGTATAAGAAATATATATTTAGGAGACAAGATATGTTTAGGAGAATAATAAGGAATTTCTCTTGTACCAGAAAAAACTTTTCTTTCTATATATTGTACAACATTCTCTTACAAAGAGATAACAAAAACCACCTGAATTACTAATTATACATGTTTATCATATACATGGTATCTCACATATGCTAAAGTAACCATTATTTTAATAACTTAACCATTCTTTTAATCGGTTTAGTGGGAGTATACTTTACACACGTGTCGTACACAAATGATACACACGCGTATACACACGTGTATGCTCCATCACATCGGTTAAGGGTTGGCGACGACGATGTAAGGGTTATTATATATACGTACGTGTGGCAATAGTCATGGCTGGGTGACGGTGAGTTTAGGGATACGAGTAGCAAATGGGTGTTGGGTTTTTGATGGTTGTTTTGTATGTGGCAGAATGAAATTACATGAGGTACCTGATAGTAGTAAGATACGTCTTTTCGGAAAAAGAGCGTATAATGCGGGCAAGTATTAAGTTATACGATTTAATTAACAACCGTAAAACCGATAAATGCGAGTTCGTTATCGAAGGAGGTGTATGCGTTATGAGTTCCAATTATATAAAATCAAAGTTTGGGTTAGTGGCGTTTTTGGGTAAAGAGAGAAAAACTAAAGACGAGCTACGACTACGATTAAACTACGACGATTTGACGTAAAACGCGAACGTAAATACGTAAAACGTGACAAAATTAATAAATTAAACTTAAAAATTAAACCTAAGTCTAAAATAATATAAATAAGAATAAAAATTCAATAAATATATTTTAAAACCTTTTATTAATTAAATATTCAATTTTAAATGCTAATTAAAGCCCTAAAATTAAATATAATTAAGAAAAAGACCAAAATATTATTTTATTGAACAAATAACTCACTATATTATTTAAAGACTAAAAAGTATTTTTCCTAAATTTTAAAGACTATTTTTCTATTTTTAAAATGCTAAAAACAATTTTTAAACTAAAATAATGATTAAAAATATTAAAATAATGCTAAACCTAATTTGACTATTTTGAAAAATCCTAAATGATATTACTAAATAGTAGAAAATGAAAAAAAGTTGAAAACAAAACTTTTTAACACTAAAAGACAAAACAAAAAATAATTAAACCCTAATTAAACTTAAATTAAATCTAAAAAAATACTTAAAAAAGTGAACAGTAAAATCCTTTTAAACTAAAAATCTTAAAATCTTTTTCTGAATCTAAGAAAATTTTAAAACTAAAAAATGTAAAAGTTTTGTACTTAAAGACAAAAAACAGTAATTAAAAACTAATTAAAAATGCAATTTAATCTAAAAAATAATAAATGAACAGTAACAGAAAAATAAATTAAATGGAAAAATCAGAAATAAAATAACAAAAATAATAAAATTAAAATCAAAGAAAAACACCTAAAAAGGCCACTAAAGACAAAAAAACTAAAAATCTGATAGTGACACTTGGTTTCTTTTTGTCCTTATCCCCAACAGTGGGAACTTTTGCACTAGCAGGGGGAACTTGGTTCCACTGACTTCAATAAAAAAACGGGTCTGATGAGATCTTGACTTGTAACTTGTGTATTTCTTGGTTTTAATTGGATCCAAAGGCACCCCCACAACCAGTTGGGTTGTGGGGAGTCAAGAAAATTATAAAAACAACAAGTCAAACACAAAATAGCACACAAATACCCCTTTAAAGTTACTGATGAAGTAAAGGGGTGGTCTGTGAGTGTGTTGCTGATACAGTGTGCACTTGGGTGAGTTTTGGTTGGCCAAAACTCACTCAATTCACATACAAATCACAACAAACCTAGTCTAAACCCTAGACACCACCCAACCCTAACAGACTACAAGATTTGATGGTCAAAAATTACTAAAACAAGCAGTTAAGTGACCTTACTGATTTTTACCCAATTTTGAACATGCAAAATGCTTTAAAACCTATCAATACTAAAAACCAATGACTGAAAACACCTAATACTAATACCTAAAGTGTGTCTAGGTAGATTTTAAACCAAAAGCTGTCACTTATTTTAGCTTAAACCCTAATCCCAAACAACCCTTAAGTTTCTGAAATTGAAAATTTACAAACCAAATACTTACAAATTAACTTAAACCTGATTTAGACTATTTGTAACATGCATATAAAGCATAAATGAACATGAACAAACAGATAAACCAACAAATAAACAGGTTCATACAAATCACACAAAAATCACCTAAAACTCAAAAATAGGAATCAATAGGGTTTAAGCGGATTACCAATGAGTTGATGCCTTCTATGGACCCTCTTGAGCTTATGCAAGCTTATGGAAGTGTAGAGGATCCCTGTTGGTAGGTCTACAACAGACCTAGGGATATCAAATATCTTTAAAAAATGAAAGGAGGCAACGGAAATGAATGAATGATGGAGACTTGTTTTGTTCGTGCACAAACACCACAAAACCAAAGGACAAATTCAAGTCTAATAAGTACCCAATAAGTTGTTTGTCAAGCAGCTTATGGGTAGCTTATGTGAACAGTAAGACCAAAATCAATAAAGGAAAATAAGATTTTTCTTTTGAAAATTCTTGGAAACTCAAACCTTTTGAACCCAAATGCTTTTGACAAAAACTATGTTAACTAGATGTTATCAAACCAAATCAAGCCTAAAGCTTCCACTTTCACTTCCACCTTAAGCTTGGTTTAATTCTGAAAATCTTGAAACACGTTTTAAGAACTTTGATTAAATTTTAACTAAAAGCTTGTAAATAAAAGTAACTTGTTTTAACTACTGAAACATTAAAAGAAAGATTTTTGGAACTCAGAAATTGTAAGATGTAAAATCTTTCATTGTCATTAATAAATTTTAATAATACAAAATCTGGAACAAAGGTATAAGGTTCACATGTTGAACCTTATATACTACTCTAAGGAATTTACTAGAATCTAGAATACAAAATTAAAAGAAGTGTAAACCCTTATCTCTGAAATCTCAAATAAGCCCTTGGTTTTGACTTGGAATCTTGGTCAATTCTGTATACATGTGATGCAAATCTGTAAAAGTGATCTTGAACCATTCATTGAGTTCCTTTGGGACCAAGTTTGATGAGTTGGCCGTTAATTATCTGAAAGATGCTCATTTTGCCATAAACGGGGAGACAGGGGACATGGGGGTCCACGTGAGGGTCACGGGGAAGGGAAAAGATGAGTGGGATGGGTTTAAGTTGGGCTTAATCAGAGATCTGGAGTTTTATGGGGAAAAACCCCTTGGTCTGGGGTTAATTAGTTCTAGGAAATTTAGGGTTTATATGTTTATTAAGAGAGTTACTAATCTGGTTTTGGGGGATTAAGGTTTAAAAAATCTTTTTATGTTTTTAAAACAATTGTTTCACCCACTTTTTTGAATTAAACAAGTTTAATTAAATAAAGATGTGAGTGGGGTGTGAGGTGGACGGTTTAGGGGTGGTGATTGGCTGGTTGACCAGTCAAGGTGACGTGGCGGGTGATGAGTGGTTGGGAGGAGAATGCTTGTCTGCCCAAAACAGTCCCTAGACTTCCTTTTTATTGTCTCTTAAGTTTAAACAGCCAAGAGCTCAAATCCCCTTTATAACAAAGTTTCCAATTTTAGACTTTTGCCACAATAATTTTTGTAAACTTGTACCAAGGGTATTTCTTGCAATAAATGGATTCTTCAAGGGCCAATATTGTACAATCTCATCATTTTAGGGACCCAATGTGTAATTTTGAGTTTTACAAGGGTTTAAAATGACAAGTCTTCAAAAGATGAGGGACCAATCTTGCCAAATCTTCAAACTTCAAGGGTATTTTTAATTCCATACTTGGGCCCGGTTCTTTGTGCGGCTTCGTTTCTCGTGTTTGTTTTTGGTTCATTCTTGTGATTGTTTGGTGAATTCACGATATCCGTACCTAAAATACACATTGAACAAACACAAGCATATATTTGGGTATTTTGATGATATTTTAAGCATTTTAAGCCCGATTTGGACGATGAGACTATGTATAATTACAGTCTCATCACTCCCCCATACTAAACCACTGCCGTGTCCCCACGCAATGCTAGAATTAAGTATCGTAGCACTTCTAAAATTCATTTTATGATGACATTTATTGAAGACATAAACTTAAATAAACTACTACACGTGTTTTAGACATAATGTAATGTTTTCATCACAATTAAGTGACTTTTGGGATCATAGAACAAGAACACGTGAATGCTTCGTTAGAAATAATTTCGTCGTCCTCGATTTTCACCCAATTCCATGCTAAGCGTGTAACGAGATCATTGTTATTAAAAGTTAGCAACACGATCATATCTCATGAGTGTTAATTACGAACCTAAACTCCCTTATTCCTAATTGGTATCTCTTATATTTTATTTTTGTCATAATGATCACGAGGATACATCATTGACTTATGCGTGAATAGAGATTAAGTCTAAAAATAGAGTTCTAACGGTGTAACCAAAATCATTAAATTAATAATTCACCCTAATAGACAACGTTGTCAAAAAATTAAGTCAACAAGAAGGATCGATAAACATGGTTTTATAACGGTTTTGAACATGAGACTTATTACCAAGACTTTTATATGCCCCCTAACGGAAGGGCCTTATTATCATAGGTTTACCTCCATCTTTTATTCAACTCCGCCATGGAGCTTTTATTATGACTTCGGTCTTGCCTTGCCTTTTATTATCCGCCATCATCGGTTGTTTTATTATGGCCAAAGACGTATATCCTCGCGCTAAAGCGAATTTTGGATCTTTAAAGCTTCAAAGATTAAGGCTTGATTCACTTTCAATTTGGGCATAGATTTTTCGGCCTTGTGAGCTTCAAATTTTTACTTAATTTAGGTGAGCACTTGAAATCTTGTTATTGGGTGAAGCTTTCGATTATTCGGGTGCCAATACTTCAAAATCGTGACGCTGGCGATACCTTAATGTTTTCCCAATTTAATTACATGGAAGCTACTAAAGCAAATTAGAAACCAACAATAGTGACTAAACCGCTAAATCAGTATTTATTAACAATTTATTATACAAAAGCGTGAGGAGAATAAGCTAATAATTACTACACATGAGATCGTGAAAGATTACGAGACTTATAAATAACTCTATCATTTCTCGTTCTCATTTAAGAGACTTAGCCTAAAAAGTTAAGGAATCAAAGCTAAGTGCTCAACACGCACGGTCGAGTAAAAAATTACTCTTATTCTCACCATCGGAAAACCTACATTCGTGTCTTAAACACTTATGAAAAATAAGAAATTTTTTAAAATTTGGCCATTTTTAGCCTTATTTGCATAAAACGATAACAAAAAGATGAATATTGGATTGCGTGTTGACGTAAGCAAGGTGAAGTATCTACTCACCTCCCCATACTAAAACTAAACATTGTCCTCAATGTTTCGAGTCTAGGGGTGAAAACACCCCCATACTAGAGACGAAGTCGAACGCTAAATCTCGAGCATGGAAAGGGTAAAACGAATAACCTATAAGCCGTTTATGAATTATGCTTAATAAGATAAACGTTAGAACATAAAAGGATATCATCGGATATCAGAATGTCCAAAGGCAACGATCGAAGCTCGACTGATTCGTAAAACAAACACGAGAGGCTTCAATGATGACGATGAACCTAATAAATCATAATCACAAACAACCACGAAACAAAGGTTGGAAGAGCACAAGTCCCCTCGTTAACTAATTAGAAAGCAATAATATTTACAAGGATAAGCATGAGAATCCCCCACGAGGCACCTTGTTTTTGATAACCGAGTCAAAAGCTCGACTCGAATCCCCATAAATGTGATCATTTAGGGATGATCATGGTATGGTCATTTTTGTTGGGGCTTACATGATAAACAATGCCCAAAAGCAACCGGTAGTAAGGACTAAGTCCTTTGATGATGCAAAATACCGGGATCGAAGATGGCGTCCTCGTTTTCATGGGATAAACGAACCAACGCCACTTCAACAAGTGCCAAAACCCCAAAGGGGTAGAAGAAAAGAGGTGAGAAATAGAAAGGTGGGGCAATGGGTAAGTCAAACTTATGAGCTACTCGAGGTAGACTCACACCTAGCAAATGAAGATATTTTCCATTTATCGTATCGGTGGAAGACCGAGATTTCCCTTTACAAGCAATTCCGGGATCGTAAATCTCTTCCTCGGTGGAGAAATGTGAGGGAACATTTGGGGCTCCCCCCACACTAGATCCACACCAACCTTCGTCAAAAGGATTAGACGAGGTGGTAGCACTCATAAAACGCGGTGATGACGGAGTTAAACATGTAGAAAAATCTTTTAAATCCATTTTAAAATCTTTTCCTTTTTTGTCGTTTAAAAACTCTTTATGAAAACCCGATTTGATAATGTCGAAAATATTTGGCGTGTCAAATTCAAAATTAGTCGCGCTAAAAATCCTCACATTTAAGTCATTGGTGGGAGGGGGTGGCGGATTATATAAGTTCTCAAAGCGTTTATCAATAAAGAACACCGCCCCCTCGGGGTCAACATACTCGTCATCCTCATGAACGTCGATCTCATAAATTTCTTCATCACAGATAGGCTTGCCAAACCAAGGTTTGTAATAAGTGTGTAAACACTTATCCTTTTGCCACTAAAATCAAGGAAAAACAAGACCTAATCATGTGTTTAATATCGTAAAAGTCAGAATTACGGGTGGTTTTTGTTTTTGTGTTAAAATAGGTACAAATGATCAAAAGAAGAGAAAACACGGGATTTCACGGTCTAATGTTGAAGAAAAGACCAAGAAAGAGACGAAGACAAAGTCAAAGACCAAAAGTGTGCCATGTTCACGAAAACCGGCTAAACCGTCACGAGATTAAAGAAAAATCGAGGAAGCCGAAAATCTAGTTCAAATTTGTTCACGGATTCAAGTCTTTGAAGAATTTTTGTCTTGTGGGTCCCACATTGGATAAATGGGCTCAAAAGCCCATTTAAGGATTTAAATTATCCACAATTTGCCAATTAGCCCAAAAGGTCCATAATGATATGTAGAACGGATGGAGCTTGGGCTGTAAAAGCCCATTTGGCTAAAACAAATGAAAATAGAGGCGGTTAGAAGTTTTTGGGCCACAAACCCATATTACTTAACAAATGAAACGGCCAATGTATTTATAGCTGGTCAACTCCCCACACAGTTTATAACCTCCCTCACACACGTGTTAACACACAAAAATCTCACCCCACTCACATTAATTAAATAAAACGATTTACCCACCCCTCATAATTGACGTTACAAACAATGTGTTTCACCCTCACCCATTTTTCTCTCTCACAACCACCACTCTTTTTACGAAACCCTAAATCACCCATATCAAAATTACCAACGAAAAATTGGGGGTTTCACCAATTTCGTGTAACTCACACGCTCATAAATGAAATCCCCACAAGATTAAGGGATAAACACTAATTATGGTCCTCAATTTAATCCTACATGGCCAAATACCTCTCTTTTGATTGGTTAAAACACACCTCCAATACCAATCCCACCAATTAGAGCCTGCCACATCACCGTTAAACAAAAACAAGAAACAAAAATCCATGCCATCCTGGCAATCCGTGGCACAAGGTGCGTTTTCTACCGTTGGATTAATGAAGAGAAGAAAGAGAATGCAGAAAGATGGATTAAGCGGCCATGATTAACTTATCAAAGAAACTTCATGAAGAAGGTTTCCCAGGGGATTGCCTTTAAAAACCCCCTTTATGTGTAATTTATTGAAGCACTTTTTCTTTTATTTAATTTTCTACAAAATTAGTTTTAGGTTTAATATTGTAATTTTAATTTTCAGTATTTGTAATTTTTTAATATTAATGAAAAGTTTATTTTTATTTGATTTTGTCTCCTTTAAATTCCTATCAAGTTTTTTATAATCTGCTTTCTCTTTTTTATATTACTGTTTGACTTCATTGATAAAAAAATAATAATAATAAAAGAAAGTGGAATATGCTTTTCCCCTACTGGGAAAGTATTTTAAAAAATCTGGTTTGTAAGGGTAGTGTTTGGTTCGAGACTCTCCTGGCTCGTATTGACTCGGATTGTGTGTTCGAGATGTTGTTGATGAATTAAGGTGGTGTTCGGTTTCGTCGATAAGACGGCTCAGCGCCGCGTCTTCTTCCCAACGGTCTCATCACTAGGTTCTCCTTTCTTTTATTTCTATAAGTTTTAAGTTAAATTTGATTTAATATATTAGTTTGCTTAGTCTGCTTATTGATTCGTTTCAATTTGCTTTTGATCTACTTAATGTTTTAATAGGATTAAGTTTGAATATGCTTATGTTTAGTACTGTTCTTGTTTCGGTTTGATTTTTTTAGCTGCGTATTGTTAGTTTGATTAGAGTTTGTTGGATCTTTTTATTGTTTTATTTTTAGATAGTTTGCTCGAGTTATTTTAGTTAATTTGAATCCGCTTATTGAATTTCAGTTAAGGTTAATCTGGTTGTGTTACTGCTTTAATCTTCTTATTTTAGATTTCGTCATGTTTAGATCTTCTTATTAGCTTATTTGTTTATTGCTTATTCGATTTATCTCATAGGTTCTTTAGCTTATTGAGTTTTTTAAGTTTTAGATTATTTGCTTATTATGTTTCTGTTTGGGTAGTTTAGATCTGCTCTTGTTTATTTATCTGCTTGTGTTAAGATTAGAGTTTGTTAGATCTGCTTATTTGTTTGGTTTGTTTAGCTTATCTGCTTATCTAGACTGTCCTTTTGCTTATTAGTTTATAGCTGATTTTTTAGCTTTTATTCAGTTTTGCTTATTGGGTTATAGCTTATGTGCTTTTTTGGTTTTCCTGTTTGCTTATTTGGGGTACTATCCTGCTTATATCTCACAGATCCAATTGGTTTGTGTTTTAATAAAAAAAGGTCCAAAAAAATTAATTATAAGCAAAAATTTCGTCTGGGGTGGGATTCGATCCCTAGACCTCTCGCTCATCAGCAATCTCCCTTAACCAGTTGCTCTAGGACCTTTCTTGTTTTTGTTTCACGTTATTCAATTAATATAGGGGTTATAATATAGTGGCAGTTTTATTTAATTAAGTTTTTATAGTTTTAATTAAAGTTTTAAGTCTATTTTAATTCAAAAGTTTTTTCTTCATTATTTCTTTTATTCAGTTTTAAAAATATAAAAAGAAAAAAAAATTTATTTAATTACTTTTAAAATTTTAAATTAGTTTTCAAATTAGTTTTATTTTCATTTAAAAATTTTTAGTTTAAAATTAAGATAGTTTTATTTTAAAAATAGTTTTATTGTTTTTAATTAGTTTAAATTAGTTTTCAAAAATTGTTTAAATAGTTTTAATAGTTAATTAAATTAGCTTTTTATATTAAATAGTTTTTAGTTCAAAATACGAAAAAAATACGTTTTACCAAGAACAAATTAGATCCACGTTAATTAGAAATCAATTCGAGTGAGTCGAGGAAAAACGAACAATAATTGCAATAAATTAATTGCCTAAATTGGACTTAAAAATACCTATATTAAAATGGCACCGCTGCTGCTTCGCTCGTACGATTTTTCGTGAAGACGTTTGGATTTTGGGATCCGTTCATTTTGAACGTTATTTTCTTGCAACAAAATCAAAAATACAAAAAAATCAAAAACTTAAAAATACAAAAAAATTAAAAAATCACAAACGCAAATTCTTTCCTAAGATTTGCACCAAAAAAATTAAAAAATTCAAAAGTAATACTTTTTCCTAAAAGTATTACACCAAAAATATTACGTATTAGTGTTATTTTTCTTAGTTCGATTTCTTTCGATTTTTCTTGTGAATATATATTTTTCTAAAAAAATACAAAAAGATTTTTCTTTTACTATATTCTATTACGTAGCACAATAATTTACCTACTTTTCAAATAAGCCTTAGTTGGGATTTCATCACCTAACTATTGTATTCGCATCCATAACGAAATAAAAAGACAAAATAGATAAATACTAGTAAGACATTTGAACTCGATATATACAAACTATAAGGTGGGTATAAGGCGACGCGCTATAAAAGGCCGTCTAAGGAAAAAGGTTTTTAAGTGCTTTGTGCCACCTTGTTTCCCCGCTTGCTTGTGCGTATATTGAGAGGGACGACCGATTATTGGTTTGCCAACTCAATTAGTATTAAGTATATATTTTGTAGCTTTTTCATATTGCACCTCGAGAGGGATAATCTTTTTCCTCTCAAAGTCGACCGAGGTCACCTACCTCATTCCAAAGTTTTAATTGTATGCGCACTCGCGCGCATACATACATACCGATTGGTGTACCAAACACTTCTAATTCTTCCAAAAAGAAGAAGAAGAAAAACAAAAAGAACGTCATTCAAGCCGATCCCGAGAATCGTGCTTTCGACAATACAATGGAAACGTATAACCGACCTATGCTTGAGATTTTGCAATCACACGTTGAGGGAAACGATGACGCTATCGTTGTCCCCTCAATTGGAGCAAATAATTTTGAACTCAAATCGGATTTAATAAAATGGTTTCCGCTACACCATTTTTGGGTCGTTCCCAAGATGACCCCCATGATCATATCAAGAGATTTATCCATTTGACTAATACGGTAAAATACAATGGGGTGCCACAAGAGGCCATTCGTTTACAACTCTTTCCTTTTTCCCTCGAAGGACAAGCCCGGATTTGGCTTGATAAGGAACCACCCCAAAGTATTACAACATGGATCGACTTAGAGACCAAGTTCATTAATTACTTTTTCCCACCATCACGGACCACCTCTTTGAGGAATAACATAATCACCTTTGAGCAACAATATGGGGAAACGTTTAGTGAGTCTTGGGATCGATTTAAAGAGCTTTTAAGAAAATGTCCACAACACGGTTTCACTAAAGTGCATCAAATTAATACGTTTTACAATGGTTTAACTCTAAATGACCAAGACTCACTTAATAGTGCCGCGGGGGGGGGGGGGGGGGGGGGGGGGGGGGGGCAATATTCTTGTGAAATCAATGAACGAGGCTTGGGCTATAATTGAAAACAAGGCTAAAGTACAAACCAAGAGTGTTAGGGCCACTATGGCAAGTGCTAGTTCTAGTGAGAGTGACAAGAGAATCGATAAACTCACTTCGCTTGTTGAAACAATTGCTTTACAAACCCAAGCCCTCAATGGTCAAGTGAATGCCTTAAAAGAAACTAGTGAAACGTGTGAGAATTATGGTGGACCACATTCATATTTTAATTTTGACAAGGTTTACAATCAACAACAACAAGTTTGTGCTTTTAATGCTAATGAAAGGGTTCCATTTAAACCAAATATTGATGTTAACCATTTGTCTTATAAAAGTACTAATTATTTGGCTCCCCCGGGTTTTGTAGCACCACAAAGACCACCCCCACCCACCCAAAATACCGAATACCAAAATAGGAACCAAGGTCCTCAAATGGGTAATTTTCAAGGGAATGCAAATCAAGGGAATTTTAATGGTCAAAATCAAGGGTTTCAAAATAATAACCAAGGTTTTCATAATAACAACGGTTTTCAACCTCAATATCAAAACCAAGGTTTTACTAATCAAGGTTTTCCTAATCAAGGGTTTAATCAAATGAACATGCAAAATCCTCAAATGGACTTGGTTCTACAAAAATTGACCGACCATGAGAGAATTATGAAACAAATGCAAGAATCTACTAGACAAATGCAAGAGTCCAACGATAAGAGATTTTTGACAATGATTCAAGCCCTTAGACCCCAAGGAGCCTTTCCTTCTAATACCGAGATTAACCCTCGTGCTAATGTGAGTGTTATCAATACTAGAAGTGGAGCCACTTTAGTGGGACCTTCCATCTCTTCGCCCATAAAGGAGAGACAAGGCCCGGAGGTCATAATGAGTAATCCTACTCCCCATTCGGTGATTCCTCCCACTACCACTCCTAGTACTAGTGCTCCATTGCCGAAAGAGCCTATCCCTACGGTAGTTCAAGAAGCGAGTCCTTCTCCTTCTCAACCTTCAAAGTCTAAGCCTAATATCCCTTATCCCTCTAGGTTAGACAAGGCTAAAGTGCTCACCAAAGATGACGTTCATGTCTCCAACTTTTTGAAAATGATTTCCAATGTCAATGTTAACATAAGTCTTATTGAAGCACTTGCTCAAATGCCAAAATTTGTGAAAATGTTTAAAGATTTGCTTAATAAGAAAGAAAAATGGTTGAGCTCGTGAACACCCGTTTAAATGAAAATTGTTCCGCTATTCTTCTCAAAGAGATTCTCGAAAAGCTAGGAGATCCCGGACGATTCGTGTTACCTTGCTCGTTTCCTCAAATCGATGATTGTATGGCTTTAGCGGATCTCGGCGCTAGCATCAATCTTATGCCACTTTCGGTTTGGAAACAACTATCATTACCCGACCTTTTACCGACTCGTATGACTTTAGAGTTAGCTAATCGAACTCTCGCATACCCCGTTGGTATTGCCGAAGATGTTTTTGTTCGAGTTGGTACATTCACTTTTCCCGTGGACATTGTCGTCGTCGACTATGAGATGGATCCTCGTATTCCGTTAATACTTGGTAGACCATTCTTATGATCCGGAAGAGCCTTAGTTGATGTAGCCGAAGGGGAGTTAATTCTTAGGGTTCGGGATGAACAACAAGTTTTTAAAATGGGAAAAATCACAACGAAATCAAATGGAAAAGAGTCGGTCAATATGATTGATGTTCTTAATTATGATAATGACGAGATTTTTATTAATCCTTTTGGAATTGAAACGTCTAATCAAAATGATTTTGTGATAAATTCATCCCTTCCCTTAGAGCCTCAAAATTTTGAAACTCCTATTTATGATACCTATAGTGATGACACTTCTTCAAGTGATCACACTCTCTTCGGTTTAGACGACCTATCTTTTGACCCACCCACTTTTGACCCACCCATTTTTGATATACCAATCTTTGATACCTACGATGATGACACTTCTTTAAGTGATCTCATTAACTTTGATGACCCACCCCATGATCTTAATGCACCTCATATCTCTATGAGTGATTCTTCCATGGAGACTCCTTTTGACTTTTATACTCCAATTTTAGAAGTCATGACTTTTGAGGAGGATCCTCCAATCTTAGAGATCATTCCGACTTTAGAGGTTATTCCATTTGAGGAGGATTTAGATACCTTTCTAAATACCTATTTTCCTCACGAGGACGAGTTTTCCTATGACTCCGATAATACTTATGTTTTCACATCGAGTTTGGAAGAGGATGACCTTCCCACTTTGGATTTTGATGATATTTTGAGCTTAAATGTCACTACCTCTGGCTATTTTCCCGTTAAGGAATCGGTGTTTGATCCCAGAATAGAGACTTTTGTGCTTTCATTGCCATACCACCTTACCTTTCCTTGTAAGAGACTTTTGCCTAAGGATACCCCACGTTTCTTTGACTTGCGTACCACCTCGGGGTTTATTTCCTTTAATGATGGAAATTATGTGTTTGACCCGGGTGGATTTTTATTGGGGTATGCCTTATATGACTTTGTTTCACCCTCTATCATGGAGAGATTTTCCTTCCTTGGAAATCTTGGTTTTTCCATGATTTTCCCATTTGAATGATGACATTCGGGAATTCGAATCGAGCTAGAGACTCGTGATAAATAAATCAAGCATCGTTTAACTAGGTTAGATTTTGACCTTTTTCACCCATTTTCACCAATAAGTGTAGGGGGAGCCAAGTAGGTTTTTTGTGTGTTGTGATGTTGTGTGCAGGGACTTGAGCTTTAGTGATCCACTTTTGGTAATTTTGACGCGACCCGTGTTCCCGTGTTTTCGTGTTTCCCGTGTACCCGGTTCCTTCGATAAGTTTTTGCTATTGTGGTTCATACTTGTATATAAACAAGATAAATAAATGTAATCACTTTAGTTTTCCCTTCCTTAGCTCGATTTTAAACAACGTACTCAATGTCCTAAGTGTAGGGGAGTTTATTCTCCCACATGCTTAAACATCGAGGACAATGTTTATATTAAGTGTAGGGGGGATTTCTATCGAAATTTTAGTGGGCTTTTCCATGAATTTGACCCCATTTAACCGGAAAATTTAAAAATTTTTCAACGTTTTTCAAAATTTTGATCTATTTTGGCCAAGTAGTATTTTGTTTTATTTACTTTCCTTTTTATCTTCGCATCGTATTAATAATTTCCATTTCAAGAATAAAGTAAAAAATAAATAAATGAATAAAATGGTTTTAACAAGTTTAGATGTCTTTGATATATTAGGCCCGTCGTGAATATTTTGACTCAAGCCGAGTTTACTTATCCAAGTTTACTCTAGCTAGTATCCTTAACCATATGGACCTTAATTGGTTTATTAGGCTAAGCATCCACGAGTCTCATCTTTGAGATTTTAAATTATGGAGAACGAGAGATGATAGAGTTGATAATAAGTTTAAGGGTTAATTCTTATTTATATGAGTTTTTGTGGCTCTTTCTTCCCGCTTGTATATTTAATTGCTTAATAAATGAGGATTTTTGCGGTGTCGATTCGATATCTTAACTCTTAGCCAAATCTTTATTCTCCTTTTAATTAAAGCATGAACACATTGAGGGTGCCAGCGTTGTGGACTTCCGACTAAGGTGCCTCATAACCACTAAGTAGGAGGTATTCAGACCATGGGACCACATAATTTGGCCTAACATATATATCATAAATTAAAAAATAAGATTAAAACATAACCTCAAGGAGCCTTAGGGTGTGGGGCATGTAGCACGAACCTTGTCATTAGAGCCTTAGGGTGTATGGCATGGTAAGTGTTGAATAAAAATTGATCATAAATCAATTCCCTCGTTATCGTTCAAGGAGCCTTAGGGTGTGGACAATAGACGGGGAGCATCTTTACATCTTAAAGAGCCTAAGGGTATATGATGTGAACTTGCTAAACTCCACATAAAGTCTACATGACTTTGGAGGAAATAATTAATAAGTAGTACTATTGGCCAAATTCTGGGTCCGAGAATTTATTCCCCAAATCGTGTTAAATCATCCTTGATGTGGGCTTACTTTCGTGACAACGTTTTTGAGGACGAGGTTAGGTTTTGAGTATCGGGTTTGCACCGTTTGGCCTTCATTTTGGATTAATAATTATCAAATAAGTCAAATGAGCCTACGGGTGAATGACAATCAATAAAATATAGAGATACAACGTAGGAATTGGAGAAAGAGTATTACACAATTTTCTTATATAAGTGGTTTTAACCTAAGGACTTATGGTAAACAATGATCTCGTTTTTAAGCTTGGTATGGGGAACGTGAAACTTGAGGGTGATTAATATTCATGACACCAAAGCCCTAATAAAAAGTCTTAGATTTCTTTACAAGTTTCTTCCATCAAATAATTCCAAGTTAATAAATTGTTAAAACTTTTGTCTTTATCTTTTCATCGTAGTAGTATTAGAATATCTTAGTAAAGGCCGAGATGGATTAATTATAATAAAAATGTAACTTTATGCTTTAAAATAATGCATTGCATGGGGTCATTGCAATGGTCAAGTGTAGGGGATTTAATACGTGTGTAAACACTTATCCTTTTGCCACTAAAATCAAGGAAAAACAAGACCTAATCATGTGTTTAATATCATAAAAGTCGGAATTACGCGTGGTTTTGTGTTTTTGTGTTAAAATAGGTACAAATGATCAAAAGAAGAGAAAACACGGGATTTCACGGTCTAATGTTGAAGAAAAGTCCAAGAAAGAGACGAAGACAAAGTCAAAGACCAAAAGTGTGCCATGTTCACGAAAACCGGCTAAACCGTCACGAGATTAAAGAAAAATCTAGGAAGCCGAAAATCAAGTTCAAATTTGTTCACGGATTCAAGTCTTTGAAGAATTTTTATCTTGTGGGTCCCACATTGGATAAATGGGCTCAAAAGCCCATTTAAGGATTTAAATTATCCACAATTTTCCAATTAGCCCAAAAGGCCCATAATGATATGTAGAACGGATGGAGCTTGGGCTGTAAAAGCCCATTTGGCTAAAACAAATGAAAATAGAGGCGGTTAGAAGTTTTTGGGCCACAAACCCATATTACTTAACAAATGAAACGGTCAATGTGTTTATAGCTGGTCAACTCCCCACACAGTTTATAACCTCCGTCACACACGTGTTAACACACAAAAATCTCACCCCACTCACATTAATTAAATAAAACGATTCACCCACCCCTCATAACTGACGTTACAAACAATGTGTTTCACCCTCACCCATTTTTCTTTCTCACAGCCACCACTCTTTTTACCAAACCCTAAATCACCCATATCAAAATTACCAACGAAGAATTGGGGGTTTCACCAATTTCGTGTAATTCACACGCTCACAAATTAAATCCCCACAAGATTCAAGGATAAACACTAACTGTGGTCCTCAATTTAATCCTACATGGCCAAATCCCTTTCTTTTGATTGGTTAAAACACACCTCCAATACCAATCCCACCAATTAGAGCCTGCCACATCACCTTTAAACAAACACAAGAAACACAAATCCATGCCATCCTGGCAATCCGTGGCACAAGGTACGTTTTCTACCGTTGGATTAATGAAGAGAAGAAAGAGAATGCAGAAAGATGGATTAAGCGGCCAGGATTAACTTATCAAAGAGACTTCATGAAGAAGGTTTCCCAGGGGTTTGCCTATAAAAACCCCCTTTATGTGTAATTTATTGAAGCACTTTTTCTTTTATTTAATTTTCTGCAAAATTAGTTTTAGGTTTAATATTGTATTTTTTATTTTCAGTATTTGTAATTTTTTAATATTAATGAAAAGTTTATTTTTATTTAATTTTGTCACCTTTAAATTCCTGTCAAGTTTTTTATAATCTGCTTTCTCTTTTTTATATTACTGTTTGACTTCATTGATAAAAAAAAATAATAATAAAAGAAAGTGGAATATGCTTTTCCCCTAGTGGGAAAGTATTTTAAAAAATCTGGTTCGTAAGGGTAGTGTTTGGTTCGAGACTCTCCTGGCTCGTATTGAATCGGATTGTGTGTTTGAGATGTTGTTGATGAATTAAGGTGGTGTTCGGTTTCGTCGATAAGACGGCTCAGCGCCGCGTCTTCTTCCCAACGGTCTCATCACTAGGTTCTCCTTTCTTTTATTTCTATAAGTTTTAAGTTAAATGTGATTTAATATATTAGTTTGCTTAGTCTGCTTATTGATTCGTTTCAATTTGCTTTTGATCTACTTAATGTTTTAATAGGATTAAGTTTGAATATGCTTATGTTTAGTACTGTTCTTGTACGGTTTGATTGTTTTAGCTGCGTATTGTTAGTTTGATTAGAGTTTGTTGGATCTTTTTATTGTTTTATTTTTAGATAGTTTGCTCGAGTTATTTTAGTTAATTTTAATCCGCTTATTGAATTTCAGTTAAGGTTAATCTGGTTGTGTTACTGCTTTAATCTGCTTATTTTAGATTTCGTCATGTTTAGATCTGCTTATTAGCTTATTTGTTTATTGCTTATTCGATTTATCTTTAGCTTATTGAGTTGTTTAAGTTTTAGATTATTTGCTTATTAAGTTTCTGTTTGGGTAGTTTAGATCTGCTCTTGTTTATTTATCTGCTTGTGTTAAGATTAGAGTTTGTTAGATCTGCTTATTTGTTTTGTTTGTTTAGCTTATCTGCTTATCTAGACTGTCCTTTTGCTTATTAGTTTATAGCTGATTTTTTAGCTTTTATTTAGTTTTGCTTATTGGGTTATAGCTTATGTGCTTGTTTGGTTTTCCTGTTTGCTTATTTGGGGTACTATTCTGCTTATATCTCACAGATCCAGTTGGTCTGTGTTTTAATAAAAAAAGGTAAAAAAAAATTAATTATAAGCAAAAATTTCGTCTGGGATGGGATTCGATCCCTAGACCTCTCGCTCATCAGTAATCTCCCTTAACCAGTTGCTCTAGGACCTTTCTTGTTTTTGTTTCACGTTATTCAATTAATATAGGGGTTATAATATAGTGGAAGTTTTATTTAATTAAGTTTATTATAGTTTTAATTAAAGTTTTAAGTCTATTTTAATTCAAAAGTTTTTTCTTCATTATTTCTTTTATTCAGTTTTAAATATATATAAAAAAAATTTATTTAATTACTTTTAAAATTTTAAATTAGTTTTCAAATTAGTTTTATTTTCATTTAGAAATTTTTAGTTTAAAATTAAGATATTTTTATTTTAAAAATAGTTTTATTGTTTTTAATTAGTTTAAATTAGTTTTCAAAAATTGCTTAAATAGTTTTAATAGTTAATTAAATTAGCTTTTTATATTAAATAGTTTTTAGTTCAAAATACCAAAAAAATACGTTTTACCAAGAACAAATTAGATCCACGTTAATTGGAAATCAATTCGAGTGAGTCGAGGAAAAACGAACAATAATTGCAATACATTAATTGCTTAAATTGGACTTAAAAATACCTATATTAGTTTGTCATTCCCCTCCTTGAGTATCTTAGAAACACTCTCGAAAAGATCACGATCAAGCACGAAACCATCATTCATTTGTGGGGATTGTTAATAAGTTAAATCCTCACGAATGTGGTAAACGTAATTCTCATTTGAGGAGTGTTGATTAGGTAACTCCTCGAGAATTGGATTTTTAGTGGTAACATGAGTTGGTTCATCATCGAAAATAAGACGTTCCAACTCATTTAGTTCATCCTCAATTTTGGAAAGATCGACCTCACTCGTAGGTAGGAGTGGAGGCATAAGAGCTAGCTCTCGTTCAATGATTTCCTCAATCTCGGGATCAAACTCGTAATCATCGTACTTCACAGGTGAAGAGGTCTTTTTGGGAGAATCCTCAAAAATGGCATGTGGATTTCGAAGTACGTGATCAATCTCGGCAAAATCGCCATCGTCATCGTCAAAGAAAGAGTCGATGTGAGCACTCACAACCATGGTCTTACAAGTCGAATGACTATGCTTAGGTGACTTTTCTAAGACGAGAGGATCGATGTCGACAAAACCTTTAGCCTCATGGGTGTTGGGCTAGGCAATGGATGCACTTCGATGGAGTTAGAAGTTGAAGCCTCAAAGACGTGGTCCTTCGAAGGTGGTGAAGACGAGTCCATTTTGGTCATTGTCGTGATGGCACTAACGTCGCCCTTCGGATTTGGTGTGTCACTTGTTTCATCGAATGCATCCCAAAGTGATTTTTCATTCTTAAATTTACACATACCCTTTTGAATTAGGTACACGTATTCTTTATCATTAAAATCATCATCTTTAAAACCGTTCTTCTTAATTTTTTCAAAACATGCATTAAGCCTCATTCTTTCCGCTAAAGTGAACATTTTAAAATCATTATGTTTAGAATCATTAGATTTTGAAACCTCGGTTTTTTCATTGTCATTAAACATTTGGGATTTACTCGTGAAAAAATCCATTTTATCCTCCCCATATCTCATAGTAAGTCTCCCCTCGTGAACGTCGATTACGGTTCGAGCCGTTGATAAAAATGGTCGGCCTAAAATAATGGGACATTTAGGGTCACACTCGTAATCAGATATAATGAAATCCGCGGGAAAAACAAACTTTCCGATCCTAACATAGACATCCTCGGCTATTCCAATTGGTATTAATGGTGTACAATTTGCAAGCTCGGTTGTCATGTTCGTGGGGGTAAGATTAGGCAATCTCATCAAATTCCAAAGAGAATGAGGCATGAGATTGATGCTAGCACCTAAATCGGCAAGGGCTAAACATCCCTCAATCTCGGAAAAATCACAAGGTAATAGAAATTGGCCCGGATTCTCTTCCTTTCTCGGCATATGCCTTTTGGGTTTTTTAAGAAGGATCGATGCACAAGTTTCTTCAAGGGTTACTTTGGTTAGGTCAGTAAAGCTCTCTTTTTGAACCGTGGATGGAATTTAAGGTACACGAGGGCGTGCACTCTTTTCCTTGGTTGCCACGTTCAACCCATCGACTTTAGAACAATAAGACGTCTTAGAAGTCGAGGGTTGAGAAGAAGGAATAACTCGAAATCCATCAAGGTAAGGGGTAATCACACGACCTTTATCACGAGACGAGGCGGCTTTACATTGTTCCTTCGGATTTGCAACGGTGTCACTAGGTAACGAACTCGATGAAGCACCTGAGGACTTGTTCATAATGGCAGAAAACATCTTTTTAATGTCAATTTGTCCTTTCTCAATCTTCGTGTTTTGAAGTTTCAAAGTATTGGAAAAGTCGTTTTTCAAAGTACCAATTTATCCCTCTAATCGTCTCATATTAGCCTCATTCGTTTTCATGTAATTTTGAAAATCGTTTGACGAACTATTTTGATTTGAATTAAAGTTCCCTTGGTTTTGATTACTTATTTGAAAATTGTTTTGATTCCCACTTGAAAAATTGTTTCTTTGGTTGTTGTTTGAAAAATTAGAGTATTGATTATTGTCTCGATTTTTCCAATTCAAATTACGACCTTGATTATAACCTTGATTTTGAAAATTCCCTTGTTGATTATTTCCTTGAAAATTGTTACGGTTTTGATTCGAAAAATTGTTTCCTTGGTTATAATTGCCTTGTTGCGATGGACCGGCGTTATTTTGATTTTGATTTGCAAAATTGTTGTAACGCACTCACATTCGACGTTTGGCCATCCGTAGTCGCACACACGTAATAATTATGAGTTCCACCACAAAACGTACACGAAGTCTCAACCGCTTTCACCGTAGCTGGAGCGTCTTTCTTTTGCATTTCGATGAGAAAAGACGTGAACAAATTCTTTAGCTTGTCGACTTTCGCATCAACTCTCTCAATGTCGCGATTAGAACTACTAACATTGGTGGCATTGGCAACACTCGGTGCGTTGCGGAGTTGGTAAACCTTGGATCGATTCTCGATAATCATCAATGCATCTTTCGGAGTCTTACACAAAAAGTTGCCACCGGCGGCGGCATTCAACGAATTTTGTTCTTGAAAACTAAGACCGTTGTAAAACGTATCGATTTGGTGCAACTCGTAAAAACCATGGTGAGGACATTGCCTAAGCAATTCCTTAAAACGATCCAACGCGTCTCTAAAAGATTCATTCGGTTTTTGCTCAAATTTTGTAATTTCATTTTTGAAAAACGTTGTCTTAGACGGTGGGAAAAAATAATTAACGAACTTGGAGACAAGATCCTTCCACGTAGTTATCGAATTAGGTGGCTCTTTCTCGTACCAATCCTTGGCGGCACCATCGAGCGAGTACGGAAAAAGCATAAGCTTGACGACATCGGTGTCGACGTTCTTAAACTTTCTCGTGGCTAAAAGACGATCAAAATTCCGAATATGGTCATGAGGATTATCGGCTTCACGACCTCGAAACTTCGTAGCTTGGATTAACGAAAGCATTCCGCTCTTAATCTCAAAATTCTCCGCTTCGATAGCGGGAATTACGATCGCGTCTCCATAACCCTCGGTGAGCGCTTGGAGCAATTCCATCATCGAACGATTGTCGGTCATCTCCTCTACGGTCTCTTCAACAACGATATTAGAAACGTCGGTTTCTAAATCTCGTCTACGTCGTCGATTCCTTCTTACGATTGCGTCGATTCGAAGCGTCGCTAGAATTAGAACAATCCTTCGATCAAGTGCGCATGCACTAAGCGTAGAATGGGGGTAGCAAAGAAGATTCTTTTGCGGTTTTTCGATTTTTTAATTTTTTTGGTTTTTGATTGTTTTTAATTTTTTTGATATTTTGTGTATTACGTAGACTCAAATCTACAAATCTCTCCTCGAATCGACTTCTCGATTAAAGGAGCCTCAAAGAATGAAAACGATCACGTGGAGTGAACGTCCTCGATGACTTTAGAACGTTGGTGGAACACCAAAACGTTCAAGAGGGTTTAATCTTGAAAAACAGCAAATATAGTATACGTAGATAATACTTGGGCGGCAAACCCTCGATTAGCCCTCTTTCACAAAACATGCACAAGCGAGCGGGGGAAACGAGGCGGCGCTAAGCACTTAAGAGCCTTTTTCCCTTAGGTCGTGAAATACAACCGCCTTATACCCACCTTATAGTTTGTGTTAATTGAAATTAAGCCTCACGAAAGTATTTATCTATTTTGCCTTTAAACTTTTCCTTTAAATTTGAATACAATGATCGAGTGATGAAATCCCGAATCAAGGTTTCGTTTTCACGCTTTTGGAGTACTTGTATATTTATTGTTCTACGTAAGTACAATATAGTAATAATATTCACAAGAAAAACGAAAACGATAATGGGATATCTACAATATAGTAAAATGATTGTTGTGTGTTTAATTTAGGAAAATTAAACACGATTTATTTGGATATTATAATATAGTAATGAAAAATAACAAAAATGAGTATGTACGTTATACACGCTTTCCAAAAATTGAAAAGCAAAAACACACTACTCACACAAACACGATACTAATAATGACACTATAAACACCTCCCCGGCAGCGGCGCCAAAAATGATTGTAGTAAGATACGTCTTTTGGGAAAAAGAGCGTATAATGCGGGCAAGTATTAAGTTATACGATTTAATTAAAAACCGTAAAACCGATAAATGCGAGTTCGTTCTCGAAGGAGGTGTATGTGTTGTGAGTGCCAATTATATAAAATCAAAGTTTGGGTTAGTGGCGTTTTTGGGTAAAGAGAGAAAAACTAAAGACGAGCTACGACTACGATTAAACTACGACGATTTAACGTAAAACGCGAACGTAAATAGGTAAAACGTGACAAAATTAAAAATTAATTAAAAATTAAAACTAAGTCTAAAATAATATAAATAAGAATAAAAATTCAATAAATATATTTTTAAAACCTTTTATTAATTAAATATTCAATTTTAAATGCTAATTAAAGCCCTAAATTAAATATAATTAAGTAAAAGCCCAAAATATTATTTTATTGAACAAATAACTCACTTATATAATTTGAAGACTAAAAAGTATTTTTCCTAAAATTTAAAGACTATTTTTCTATTTCTAAAATGCTAAAAACAATTTTTAAACTAAAATAATGATTAAAAATATTAAAATAATGCTAAAATTAATTTGACTATTTTGAAAAATCCTAAATTATATTACTAAACAGTAGAAAATTGAAAAAAGTTGAAAACAAAACTTTTTTACACTAAAAGACAAAACAGAAAATAATTAAACCCTAATTAAACTTAAATTAAATCGAAAAAATACTTAAAAAGGTGAACAGTAAAATCTTTTTAAACTAAAAATCTTAAAATCTTTTTCTGAATCTAAGAAAATTTTTAAAACTAAAAAATGTAAAAGTTTTGCACTGAAAGACAAAAAAATGTAATTAAAAACTAATTAAAAATACATTTAATCTAAAAAATAATAAATAAACAGTAACAGAAAAATAAATTAAATGGAAAAATCAGAAATAAAATAACAAAAATAATAAAATTAAAATCAAAGGAAAAGACCTAAAAAAGGCCACTAAAGAAAAAAAACTAAAAATCTGATAGTGACACTTGGTTTCTTTTTGTCCTTATCCCCAACAATGGGAACTTTTGCACTAGCAGGAGGAACTTGATTCCCACTGACTTCAATAAAAAAAACAGGTCTGATGAGATTTTGACATGTAACTTGTGTATTTCTTGGTTTTAATTGGATCCAAAGGCACCCCCACAACCAGTTGGGTTGTGGGGAGTCAAGAAAATTATAAAAACAGCAAGTCAAACACAAAGATAGCACACAAATACCCCTTTAAAGTTACTCATGAAGTAAAGGGGTGGTCTGTGAGTGTGTTGCTGATACAGTGTGCACTTGGGTGAGTTTTGGTTGGCCAAAACTCACTCAATTCACATATGAATCACAACAAACCTAGTCTAAACCCTAGACACCACCCAACCCTAACAGACTACAAGATTTGATTGTCAAAAATTACTAAAACAAGCAGTTAAGTGACCTTACTAATTTTTACCCAATTTTGAACATGCAAAATGATTTAAAACCTATCAATACTGAAAACCAATAACTGAAAACACCTAATACTAATACCTAAAGTGTGTCTAGGTAGATTTTAAACCAAAAGCTGTCACTTAGTTTAGCTTAAACCCTAATCCCAAACAACCCTTAAGTTTCTAAAATTGAAAATTTACAAACCAAATACTTGCAAATTAACTTAAATCCGATTTAGACTATTTCTAACATGCATATAAAGCATAAATGAACATGAACAAACAGATAAAACCAACAAATAAACAGGTTCATACAAATCACACAAAAATCACATAAAACTCAAAAATAAGAATCAATAGGGTTCTAGCCGATTACCAATGAGCTGATGCCTTCTATGGACCCTCTTGTGCTTATGCAAGCTTATGCAAGTGTAGAGGATCCCTGTTGGTAAGTCTACAACAGACCTAAGGATATCAAATATCTTTAAAAAAATGAAAGGAGGCTATGGAAATGAATGAATGATGTAGACTTGTTTTGTTCCTGCACAAACACCACAAAACCAAAGGACAAATTCAAGTCCAATAAGTACCCAATAAGCTATTTGTCAAGCAGCTTATGGGTAGCTTATGTGAACAGTAAGACCAAAATCAGTAAAGGAAAATAAGATTTTTCTTTTGAAAATTCTTGGAAACTCAAACCTTTTGAACCCAAATGCTTTTGATAAAAACTAGGTTAACTAGATGTTATCAAACCAAATCAAGCCTAAAGCTTCCACTTTCACTTCCACCTTAAGCTTGGTTTAATTATGAAAATCTTGAAACACGTTTTAAGAACTTTGATTAAATTTTAACTAAAAGCTTGTGAATAAAAGTAACTTGTTAACTACTGAAACATTAAAAGAAAAATTTTTGGAACTCAGAAATTGTAAGATGTAAAATCTTTCGTTGTCATTAATAAATTTCAATAATACAAAATCTGGAATAAAGGTATAAGGTTCACATGTCGAATCTTATATACTACTCTAAGGAATTTACTAGAAGCTGGAATAAAAAATTACAAGAAGTGTAAACCATAATCTCTGAAATCTCAAATAAGCCCTTGGTTTTGACTTGGAATCTTGGTCAATCTGTATACATGTGATGCACGGCTGTAAAAGTGATCTTGAACCGTTCATTGAGTTCCTTTGGGACCAAGTTTGATGAATTGGCCGATAATTCTCTGAAAGATGCTCATTTTGCCATAAACGGGGAGACAGGGGACATGGGGGGTCCACATGAGGGTCACGGGGAAGGGAAAAGATGCAAGGGATGGGTTTAAGTTTGGCTTAATCAGAGATCTGGAGTTTTATGGGGAAAACCCCCTTGGTTTGGGGTTAATTAGTTTTGGGAAATTTAGGGTTTATGGGTTTATTAAGAGAGGTTTTAATTTGGTTTGGGGGATTGAGATTTAAAAAATCTGTTTATGTTTTTAAAACAAGTGTTTCCCCCACTTTTTTGAATTAAACGGGTTTAATTAAATAAAGATGTGAGTGGGGTGTGAGGTGGACAGTTTAGGGGTGGTGATTGGCTGGTTGACCAGTCAAGGTGACATGGCGGGTGATGAGTGGTTGGAAGGAAAATGCTTGTCTGCCCAAAACAGTCCCTAGACTTCCTTTTTCTTGTCTCTTAAGTTTAAACAACCAAGAGCTCAAATCCCCTTTATAACAAAGTTTCCAATTTTAGACTTTTGCCACAATAATTTTTGTAAACTTGTACCAAGGGTATTTCTTGCAATAAATGGATTCTTCAAGGGCCAATCTTGTACAATCTCATCATTTTAGGGACCCAATGTGTAATTTTGAGTTTTACAAGGGTTTAAAATGACAAGTCTTTAAAAGATGAGGGACCAATCTTGCCAAATCTTCAAACTTCAAGGGTATTTTTGGAAACTCCATACTTGGGCCCGGTTCTTTGTGCGGCTTTGTTTCCCGTGTTCGTTTTTGCTTCATTCTTGTGATCTTTTGGTGAATTCACGATATTCGTATCTAAAATACACTATGAACAAACACAAGCATATATTTGGGTATTTTGATGATATTTTAAGCATTTTAAGCCCGATTTGGACGATGAGACTATGTATAATTGCAGTCTCAACAGTACCCTTTTTGTAAATAGAAATTAGTTTCTATTCATATAGTTACTTTTGTTACTTGTTGCTTTTGTTTAATTTAATTGGTTGTGTTAAACTCGCCCGTTTTATGGTGGGGCATCATGGAACTGTGTTTGCAGCTATGGGGGAAGGGAGGGGGTTAAACCTCTTTGGAAAAACAGATGGAAGAGTAATGTTGTTTCATAAATGAGTATTGTTGCACCTATTCATAATTGAGTATTTTTATATATGGTAAAAGTGGTATTTCACATATGCTACAGTAACCATTATTTTAATAAATAAATCAGGCTATGATGAGTTACAATAGACTGGGATAAAGTTAACATCACCCGTATCTTGGTAGGACAACCTGGATACAGCCTTGGCGAGTGTATCCGCTTTTTCCTCGAATGTGCCCTATTTGAACCTATAACATAAAAACGGACAATGGGTGGATGTGGTACTCTTATTCCGTGCCTGCCATTTTTTGCGCTTTTGTACTTTTTCATAAATGGTTGGTATATGAGAAAAGATAAACCGATGTGTTTTTAGATCCGCCAGAACATACGCGTGCGTATACGTATGTGTATCATTTGTGTAATACACGTGTGTGAAGATCTATACCGACACATTGATAAAAATAATGGTTTATTTATTAGAGTAGCAGTTATTGTAGCATCTGTGAGATACTACTTTTACCATAAACATATATATGTAAATATGGAAGGTAGCCTTTTAAATGTAGCTTATATATGTTACTATGAAACTATAACCGAAAGATATTGTCGAGCTGTGGTGAGATAGAACGGCTCTAGATAAAATTGAGAACACCCGTATCTTGGCAGGACAACTTGTTAAGGATGCAGCCATGACGAGTGTATCCTTTATTTCCTCGATGGTGCCCTATCTGAGCCTATAATAGAAAATAGACATTGTAGGTGGATGTGGTACTCTTACTTCGCGCCTCCATCTTCTTTTGGAACGACCAATCAAGAAGGGGTCTTAAGACATGTAGTGTTGTGATAACCCACATCTTGGCTGGGCAACATTTTGAGATTGTATATGTGATGTAACCTTTTTAATCTGGCTTAAAAATGGCACTGAAAAACATTCTCAGGCTATGATGAGCTATAACGGCCCGAGATAAAGCTGAGATCACCCGTATCTTGGCAGGGCAACTTGTTAGAGATGCAGCCATGTCGAGGGTATCCGCTTTTTCCTCGACGATGTCCTATCTAAGCCTATAATAGAAAAATAGACACTGGGTGGATGTGGTACTCTTATTTCGTGTCTGCCATTGCTTGTGCTTTTTGTATATACATTTTTTAGCCAGACGTGCTGACACATAAGTGAACAGTACCCCTTTTTACTATTTTATCTTTTCTTATTTTATTGGGTCATTGGAATTGGGTGCCTTTAGCGGAGTTTAGCCATATTTTTTTTAAGTTTTCACAGGTTTAAGAGGTTGACTCTTTTATACAATTTGTTAGAAATCGTTGTATACATAGCTACCATGCCAACTGCGCTACATCTGGCAAGATGGGCGCTTCGAGGTGAGGGTGGATTTTAATTCGCTATGGACTAAAATTGGCCACGCTCTCATATATGTATACAATATGATATTATTGTTGTTTTTTTCTTAACTCTTGTTGTAATTGTTTTAACTGCTAAGTAGTAAAGCGTATATGAGATTTTGCAAATTTGTGGTTTATGGGTTTGATTGATTAAATCTGATGTGGGTATGTTTTTGGGAAAGATTGGAAAAATTATTAAGGGGTGTTTCGATGGCAACAAATATACAAGATAAATTGATAAAAATATTTGTATCTTTTTTCTTATTTGGGTTGGATATGTGATACAAGGTGACTGTTTCTTTATAGGTTTCTTGACTTTGATTGTGGCTACGTTGCACGAAGACATTCGGTTTATGGCAGTCACAAATTTGAATTACTCACTTTTCATTAATGTTGAATGCCTAATAATAAGTTATGTTGCATCACTTTTTTGGCCTTTTAGTACGAGTCATCGAAAAGCTAATTGTTTGCTTTCTAGTTTGTCAGTTATACGCGATAAAAAAGAACAGTCGCTGATGTGATCTCATTAGGGTCTAACAATTTTATGGATTAGTTGTAGAGTAAGTTTTTTTTACGTCTCTAAAGTCAGTTTTCCAATAGTTGTGGTCCTAAGATGTGTTTAGCATGTGGTCATGAGTGTATAAGCCGACTTGGAAGAGTTTGTCGAGCAAATGTATAAAGTTGAGGTTACCAGCATCTTGGTGGGGCAGGTTACTAAATTTTCAGCCATAACAGGTTAACCCTTCATTTGGCGTCAAATATTCTTGTTCTCCTTTCTGCTTAGAAATTATTACTTTCGGATTTTGGCGTACGGGAGATGGTGTATGAAACTTTGGATTCTCAGATTCTTCTCATGTAGATACTACAATGTTTTTGCAAACTTATATTTAACATAGGCATTGTCTTCCTAAGGTTGACGTGTGGATAGCTACTTATAGTTTAAGATATATTGCAAGTATTTTGTTGGTATGAATAAAATAATTTTCAATAGAAAGTTGGAAGCAAATAATATGATTGTTTTATCATTATGGTTAATTGAACTACTTTTTTGATAGGTGTGAAAACACCCATCCTTTTACCACTTAATTATAATAATAACCAAGCTAAAACGTATATTTAATGTCGTAAAAGTCGGAATTATGCGTGGTTTGTATTTTTGTTGTGATCTAGGACCAAAATGTGAAAAGGGAAGAAAACACGGGCTTTCACGGGCTTTTATCGAAGAAAAGGACAAAAGACGAAGTCAAAAGATCAAGAGTGCAAAAAGAACGGAAGTCAAAGGCCTATTCTGGAGATTTATCGAAGAAACAGTCTAAAGACGGAAGTTTAATAAAAGTCGAAGAACCAAGTCTTATAATAGAAGAAAATTAGAAGACGAGTTCATTTCATATCGACAAATCACGAAACAACATCGAGAAAGACGAAGAAATTAAAAGACGAGAAAAAGAAAGAAAGAAAGAAAGAAAGAAAGAAGCAACAATCATTTTCCTCCTCCTATAAATACCCTCCTAATGTGTCATTAGGAGGGAGTTAGCTAGTTGTTCATTCTCTTAGTTTTCCTTAAGGTAAGTAGGAGTAGGAGTATTTACTTTCTCTCTCTAGTTTTAATTTCTCTCTCTAAATTTTCTTTCAAGTTTGCTTAAATCTTTCATCTTTAAATCTTGTATTCTTGAATCTTGAATCTTTTATTTCAAGCCTTTTAATTATCTCATTCTATGTTTCTTGTTTGTTTAATCTTCATCTTTTTCATCATCTTTGTTCGTGTTGATTTCGTGTTCTTCATTCATTTCATTCTCTCTTCATTTCGTCGCATAAAGTTCATAACTTTTCGTGTTTCTTGGTTCGTGTTTAAAGGTTTTACAAGTTTTATCATTCGTCTAGAATTCGTTTTTAGCTTTTTAGTGTTTTTGTCGGTTTATTTTCGGTTAAAAGTTGCGTTAATAGGTCCCAAATTCGTCCCTTTCCCGAGATCCACTTTTTTAGGAAATCTGCTTCAATTTCACAATGTTTTGAAACATTGTGGAATTGTGTCTATTTGGTCTTTGCGGAATTGTGTGCTTCTACAAGTATTGCGAAATTGTATAACCTTTGATATTGCGGAATTAATTCCGTTTCCATTATTGCGGAATTGATTGTTTAGTGCATTGCGGAATTATACAATTACGAATATTGCGGAATTATTTAATTCGTGTATTGCGGATTTGAATGATCCGACACATTGCGAAATCATAGCAATCTTGGTATTGCGGAATTATATAGTTTTGTGATTGCGGGATTGTGTTTTTGTTTTAGTATTGCAGAATTATTATTTTTTCCAAATTAATTTTCAAATTTAATTTTCCGGCCATTTTACTTAGCTTTATTTTTACTTGTCTTTTCTTAGTTTATTTTAAAGTGTCTTATTTTTAAAGTTCCTATTTTTATAAAGTTTTAATTTTTAAAGTTTACTTTTAATTAAGTTTTAATTTGCTTTATTTCTTTTATATTTTGTCAATTTCGTTTAAGTCTTTTTATTTGAGTTTTATAATTGTGTCATTTACGTTAAAGTTTGCATTTTATTAAGTTTTAATCTCTCGTCATTTATTTTTAAGAGTGTCTATTTTTAGTTTAATCTTTTCTAGCTTTCATTTTGTGTTTGAATTAGTTAAACAACGACAAACCTTTTCTTTTATTCACCAAAGACGACTGAGCCACACTAAAAACCGGGATCAATTCGATAAGACCAATTCAAGAACTTTTAACTAAGTAAAATCTAGTTATTAAAATGGCGCCGTTGTCGGCTCTTTTCGTGAAGATTAACGGTTTTTTGTGAGAGACGCGTTGGATTTTGGGATCCGTTCACTTTTGAACGTTATTTTTCTTGCAAGATTATCAAAATTTTTCAAAAATCCTAAAAAATAAAAAATTTCAAAAATCCCAAAAACATTTGAAAAATCATAAAAAGCATTTCTTTTTTCAAAGTTTTGCACCAAAAATATTTTCTTTTCACGTTAACTTTATTTCTTCTATTTATTTGCTATTATTTTCTTTTGTAGGTGTATGCGTACTCGTTCACGAAAAAGGAAGTCCATTCAAGCCGCTACTATTGATCCTCCTGTTGTAGAGCCTCCTGTTGTCAACACAATGGAGAATCGTCCAATGATCGAGCTCTTGCAATCACACGTCGATGGCAACGATGATGCGATTCTGGTGCCGGCTATAGACGCTAACAACTTCGAGCTCAAGTCCGGTTTCATTCAAATGGTTTCCGCAACACCTTTCTTAGGCCGCACTCATGACGATCCTCATGATCACATTAAGAGGTTCATAAACTTATCCAATATTGTTAAATATAATGGGGTTTCACAAGAGGCAATTTGTTTGCTCCTCTTTCCTTTCTCCCTCGAGGGACAAGCCCGGACTTGGCTTGATAAGGAACCACCCCAGAGTATTGTCACATGGACGCACCTTGAGACCAAGTTTATCAATTACTTTTTCCCACCCTCACGTACTACCGCTTTGTGGAATGACATTATCAACTTTGAACAAAAGTACGGTGCGACATTTAGTGAATCTTGGGATTGTTTTAAGGAACTTTTGAGAAAGTTTCCACAACACAGTTTTACAAAGGTACATCAAATTAATACTTTTTATAATGGATTAACTTTGAGTGACAAAGATTCACTAAATAGTTCCTAGGGGGTAATACTCTTGTCAAAACTATGAATGAGGCTTGGGCAATTATTGAGAACAAAGCCAATGTCCAAACCAAGAGTGTTAGGGCTACTATGGATAGTGCTAGTGAGAATAAGACAGCTAATCAACTTTAGGAACTTACTTCAGCAATAAAACAACTTGTTTTAAGAGATAACCCTCCTAATCAACATGCCCATGCTCTCACTATTACTTGTGAAACTTGTGGTGGACCACACTCTTATGATAATTGTGATAAAGCTTATGATCAATGTCACGGGGAAGTGTATGCTTACAACAACACAGAGAGAGTTCATTTCAAGCCTAATGTCGATGTTAATCACTTGTCTTACAACTCGACGAATTACTTGGCTCCACCCGGTTTTCAACAAAGACCTCACCCACCCACCCATAACAACCAAGGGCCACCAAGAGCAAATGTTCAACAAAATGCAAATGTGAGGGGCTACAATGCAAACCAAGGCAATTATCAAATGCAAAACCAAGGAGCTTATCAATGGAAAACTAAGGTTTCAATGCTCAAGGTTTCCAACGATATCACCAATACCCAAACCAAGGTTTTCAGCAACAAGGGTTTAATTTACCTCATCCGCACATGGACTTGATTCTACAAAAATTAACCAATCATGAGAAAACCATGAAGGAAATGCAAGAATCCACGGATAGGAAATTCGTTCAAATGTTTCAAACCCTTCGTCCCCAAGGTGCTCTTCTTTCTACAACTGAAACAAACCCTAGAGCTAATGTGAGTGCTATTACTACACGCAGTGGATCAACTTTAGTAGGACCATCTATCCCTTCCCCAGTTACTCCATCTACACCTCCTTCACCCCCATTTATCCCTACTACTACCACTCCGAGTACTAGTTCTCCATTACCGTCTCCACCTCTCACGGAAGAAGTACCCAAGAAAAACCCTTCACCAACCCACCTTCCACCTCTAAACTTTCTACTTCTCAACCATCAACATCTCAAACTTCACCTTCTACACCTACACCACCTAAACCCGACATCCCTTATCCTTCTCAGTTAGACAAGTGCAAATTGCTCACTAAAGAGGATGCTCAAGTTACTTCTTATTTGAAGATGATCTTCCAAATGAATTTCAACATTAGCCTTGTTGAAGCACTTGTCCAAATGTCGAAATTTGTCAAAGCATTCAAGGAATTGCTTAGTCAGAAGGAGAAGATGGCTGAGTTTGTTAATACTAGATTGAATGAGAACTGTTTTGCAGTCCTTCTTAAAGAACTTCCGGAAAACTTAGAGATCCCGGTCGTTTTGTGCTACTTTGTATATTTAACAAAGTTGAAGAATTTACTGCCTTAGCCGATCTCGGGGAAAGTATAAATTTGATGCCATTAAGTGTTTGGAAAAAGTTATCATTACCCGACCTTACACCAACTAAGATGACTCTTGAGCTAGCAAATATAACTCTCGCTTACCCCATTGGTATTGCCGAAGATGTTTTTGTTAAAGTTGGTACCTTCACTTTTCTGGTCGATTTCGTTGTTGTTGATTATGAATGGACCCTCGTATTCCGTTAATACTTGGACGACCATTCTTGAGAACCAAAAAAACTTTAGTTGATGTTTCCGAAGGTGAACTAATCTTAAGGGTCGGGAATGATCAACAAGTTTTTAAGATGAGGAAAATTGATGTGTTGCAAGACGAGCTTACAACTACTTTGGAAAGTTTAAATCTTGATAATTTTGTTGTATATGACAATCCTCTTTTCGAGACTTGCTATGATAATCCACTTTTCCAAGATCATGTGGATGATTCTGATGATTCTCTCTCCAATTTGGATCCCCCACCCATTTATGATTCTCCATCGATCTATGATGAATATGATGATGATTCTAGTTCCGATGTGGATGATTATGATGATTTTTCTTCAGAGTATAAAGACATGCCAACTTATGATGACTTTGATGATGTTGACACTCTTTTGAGTGATTCTTCAAGTGATATGTCTTCTACTGATGATTATGCTCCTATTTTTGATGAAGATACTCCGCCAACAATGCTTGATCCTACTTTGGATGATTACTCATTTGAGGAAGATTTTGCTACTTTTCTTAATACATACTTTGCCAATGAGCATGATTCTCCTCCTTTGGACTTTGATTATGGTCTTTATCCTCCTTCAGATATTAAGAAACCCGTTTCAAAGGAGAAGAAACCGGACGACACCAATATCCGTAGTAACTATGTCTTAACACCTCTCTTTCCACTTTCTTCGGTTGAGATTGTGCGATTTATGGGCGAATCTTCAAGGTCTACTGAGTCTAAGTCTTATTTTCCCCTTAAGGAAAAGGTGTTCGATCCGGGTATCACAAATTTTAAGCCATCTCAGTATCCATCTGATGAAATAAAAGGAAAGATTTTTGGAACTTATGGAGCTATGCTTTTACTTCATCATACCTTCTACCATGCTCAACAATTTCTTAAGGGAACCTCGCCTACTCTTCTTTGGTTGTCTTGTTCACCTTAAGCTTGTGCTATTTGATGGACGAAAACCATGTATTTGACCCAGGTGGATGTTCTTCAAGGTTCTTACCATTTTAATCAAGGTCGAGTCAGGCTCACAACTCGGTGAACAAAAACAAGCGCTTCTCGGGAGGCAACCCGAGTATCTATCCTTTTTATCCGTTTTTTATAATAAGTTTAGGGGGAGACCCTAGTATGTGTTTGTTGTTTTCTTTCTTATCATGTACAGGGATTCGAGCTATCAAAGATCGATTCTTAATGACTTTTGACGATCCGTGATTCCGTGTACCCGTCTTCCCAGTTCTATCCTAAACTCTTTTGATTCTCTATTTTATATTCTTCAATATTAAAATAGGAATCACTTTAGTTGTCTCTTCCTTAGCAAGATTTAAACAACGTGCACAATGTCCTAAGTGTAGGGGAGTTTACTCCCACATGCTTAAACATTAAGGACAATATTTATATTAAGTATAGGAGGGACTTTTATCGAAGTTAAGTGGGCTTTTCCATGAATTTGTCCTCATTTTAACCGGAAAATTGATTTTTCGCAAATTTTGAATTTTTTTTTATCTATTTTGGCCTATTAGTATTTTCCTTTGTTATCGTTAATTTTCTTTCATTAGAATAAATTTAAATAAAATGGTTTTAATAAGTTTAGATGTCTTTGATATATTAGGCCCGTCATGAATCTTTTGACTCAACCCGAGTTTACTTATCCAAGTTTACTCTAGCTAGTATCCTTAACATGTTTAAATCAAGTTTTTCTAGGCTTTTATATAGGGAACTTTAAAACGCGAAAGTCTTAACTCTTACGGGTTAAGAACAAGAACTTTTCGCAAGTTCCTATAATTGATCCTAGAAAGTCGTTTATCAAGGGAACTTTAAAATGCGAATTCTAAACTTGAAAAAGTCTAAGAAGTTGCAAGATCCTATAGATGACTTGAAAACCAAAAACTTTGATTTAATAGGCTAAGCATCCACAAATCTTATTCCTTGAGATTTTAAATTATGGAGAACGAGAGATGATAGAGTCAATTATAAGTTTGTTATTCTTTCATGAATTTATGTGATTTAATTATGAGCTTTTTCTCCCATCGCTTGTTAATAAATATAATTGTAATAAATAAGGTCGTACGATTTGAAAAGTTACTTAGCTTCTAGCACAAGATGGTTTAAAAGTTGCTCGGGATTAATTAGAGTTCATAGCCAAGGCATAACTTATTGAAGCGGGATGCGAGTATTGGCGAGTACGAAAAGGCCCTAACAAGGCATGAGGGCTACATTTTGTTGCTAAAGATCCAAAGTGATGTGAAGAATCATTTATCAATAATCAATATGAAGGATCAAGACACACGATGAAAAGTAAATACTCCCCTAAAGATCATGGAGAAGTCTATCCGAAAAGACCCTAGCAAGGTATGAGGATAAATATATCCAAGTCCTAAAAAGGAGGCGGATCGTTGTATATCAAAATCCCAAATAAAGATTGGAGAAAAATGAAGAAGTCGTGGTCCAAGTATGAAGAATCTCTAAAAAACTTCAAGTGAAGAAATTCCTATTATGAAGAAAAGACCATTATTTCAAGATCGTCTCTCAAGATTCGAAGTATGAAGTCAATGCTAAATATCGATCCGAGAAATGTCTCAAATCGTGAAGCGAGTTATGCCAATATATGAACTTTATGAGGTCTCGAGAAGCATTTTTAAAAGATTTTGTCCTTTAGCTAACAATTGATTAAATCATCCTACTTTATTTTCAGCCTAAATAACTATCAAAATAAGTCAAAAATGCATCCTCGTGATCATTCAAGACAACAATAAAATATAAGAGATACACCTAGGAATAAGGGAGTCTAAGCGAATAATGAGCCACATGAGTTTGTGTTAGCTTGCTAACTTATAATAACAATGATCTCGTTTTTAAGCTTGGTATGGGGAACGTGAAACTTGAGGGTGACAAAAGTTCATGACATCCAAAGCCATAATGTAAGTCTTCGATATCTTTACTTTTTTTCTCCCTTTAAGTATTTTGTTATTTTCTATCTTTTTAGTTTCATTAATGTCTTGTGTTTAATAAAGGCTAAGGTAGGTTAATTATAATGGAAAATGTAAATCTTGCTTTGTAATTAATGCATTACATGAGGGCATTGCAATGCTCAAGTGTAGGGGATTTGATAGGTGTGAAAACACCCATCCTTTTACCACTTAATTTTAATAATAACCAAGCCAAAACGTATATTTAATGTCGTAAAAGTCAGAATTATGCGTGGTTTGTGTTTTTGTTGTGATCTAGGACCAAAATGTGAAAAGGGAAGAAAACACGGGCTTTCACGGGCTCTTATTGAAGAAAAAGACAAAAGACGAGGTCAAAAGATCAAGAGTGCAAAAAGAACGGAAGTCAAAGGCCTATTCTGAAGATTTATCGAAGAAAAAGTCTAAAGACGAAAGTTTAATAAAAGTCGAAGAACCAAGTCTTATAAAAGAATAAAATTAGAAGACGAGTTCATTTCATATCGACATATCCCGAAACAATGTCGAGAAAGACGATGAAATTAAAAGACGAGAAAAAGAAAGAAAGAAAAAAAGAAGAAACAATCATTTTCCTCCTCATATAAATACCCTCCTAATGTGTCATTAGGAGGGAGTTAGCTAGTTGTTCATTTTCTTAGTTTTCCTTAAGGTAAGTAGGAGTAGGAGTATTTACTTTCTCTCTCTAAAATTTCTTTCAAGTTTGCTTAAATCTTTCATCTTTAAATCTTGTAATCTTGAATCTTGAATCTTTTATTTCAAGCTTTTTAATCATCTCATTCTATTTTTTTGTTTGTTTAATCTTCATCTTTTTCATCATCTTTGTTCGTGTTGATTTCGTGTTCTTTATTTATTTCATTCTCTCTTCATTTCGTCGCATAAAGTTCATAACTTTTCGTGTTTCTTGGTTCGTGTTTAAAGGTTTTACAAGTTTTATCATTCATCTAGAATTCGTGTTTAGCTTTTTGGTGTTTTTGTTGGTTTATTTTCCTTAAAAAGTTGCGTTAATAGTGCCCAAATTCGTCCCTTTCCCGAGATCCACATTTTTAGGAAATCTGCTTCAATTTTGCAATGTTTTGAAACATTGCGGAATTGTGTCTATTTGGTCTTTGTGGAATTGTGCGCTTCTCCAAGTATTGAGAAATTGTATAACCTTTGATATTGCGGAATTAATTCCGTTTCCATTATTGCAAAATTGATTGTTTAGTGCATTGCGGAATGATATAATTACGAATATTGCGGAATTATTTAATTCGTGTATTGTGGATTTGAATGATCCGACACATTGCGGAATCATACCAATCTTGGTATTGCGGAATTATATAGTTTTATGATTGCGGAATTGTGTTTTTGTTTTAGTATTGCGGAATTATTATTTTTTCCAAATTACTTTTCAAATTTAATTTTCCCGCCATTTTACTTAGCTTTATTTTTAATTGTCTTTTATTAGTTTATTTTAAAGTGTCTTATTTTTAAAGTTCCCATTTTTATAAAGTTTTAATTTTTAAAGTTTACTTTTAATTAAGTTTTAATTTTCTTTATTTCTTTTATATTTTGTCAATTTCGTTAAGTCTTTTTATTTGAGTTTTATAATTGTGTCATTTACGTTAATGTTTGCATTTTATTAAGTTTTAATCTCTCGTCATTTATTTTTAGGAGTGTTTATTTTTAGTTTAATCTTTTCTAGCTTTCATTTTGTGTTTTAATTAGTTAAACAACGACAAACCTTTTCTTTTATTCACCAAAGACGACTAAGTCACACTTAAAACCGGGATCAATTCGATAAGACCAATTCAAGAACTTTTAACTAAGTAAAATCTAGTTATTAGTTTTGTTTTTAGTTTTAAGTACCATAAGTAGTTCTTTAAGCACTATCATTATTAGTGATTTTTTTCTTCACATAATTGATATGAACGTTTCATTTAGTATTCATGTACCTAATCAAATGTATGACTTGACTATTATTTGTAACATCATTTTATTCAATAACATAATTGATTATCTTTTAATGCATGCATATTATTGTTTTAAGAATTTTGATGTCATCCTTCAGTTATAACTATTGTAACATCTTCTCGTTTTTATATTAGTTAATGACTTTTAAGTTAGTCATAATTAAATTGTTGTTACATTATTTAATATATGAATTATTTTATAAAATTTATGTGTTATAAATATCAATTAATGATTGTTTTTTAAGATAGTTAGTTATTTATTTATTTTTTTAAAAAGAAATTTAATGTTACAAAACTCGAAATAGTTGTAACGTTGATTAAAGTTTACTTATTTGTTGTATGACATTAAGTGATATTAATTTCTTAGTCACAAAAGCGACCAAGTTAATTTCAAATTTGTAGTCATATAAATTATGTTATCTTAAAGCTATTTATCACTTATATGACGCTAGTCGAGTAATCGCGCAATTCGGCGGCGGGTAACCTGTGACTATGTTTTGCGGCGAGAAAATGATATTAGATGACACATTTTTCTAGCAAAAATTGTATAAATGAATTTTTAATAACTTACTATACCAATAAATTATACCACAACCGAAAACAACACATACAAAAGCACATATCATCAGATTAATCCGCCAACAAGCGACACCACCGGCTGACAATACCACCTAAACCACCAACCGTAACCACCTAAATCACGAACCATAAACACCATCAGCGATGGTGGCTGTGATTGCGATTTTGGAAGGTGGTGGCAAGAAAGGGTTAGTGGTGTAGAGACTATCTTTCTTTGTGTTAGAAGGCATAAAAGAAAAAAGAGAGAGATATTATAAAGAGTGTGTAACTCTATGAATACGTGTATGTTGGAGAGTTAGGGGAACAAGATTAGGTTTATATATGGTTGTTACTATAAAATTTGGGATGATATTAATGAGTTGTTACAATATTTCATTTAATTTCCATAATGTTGAATGCGTTGTTATCACATGTGCCGTTACAATGTTGAATGTTGTTATTACATATGCTGTTACAATTTAATTTTTATTTTTCATGATTTGAAAATGAGTAGTTACTTTGACCATGCCTTAAAACCATATTGGCTTCAACTTTTAGGACTTCCTTATAAAGAACATTTAAATTGGTTTATTCATATTTTAATTTAATTGGTCAATTTGTCACTTTGACTTTCTTAATAAAGAAATGTTTGAGGCTTAATATTTTAAAACTTCCTTGTTTAAAAGGATGTAAATGTTTTGTAAAGTAGTAAAGATTAAGTGAAGTTAATTTGTTAGTCACCAAAGTGGCCAAGTTAATTTCAAATATATAGTCATATTGTAACACCCCATTTGGATAAATGGAACGTTACGTAATAATTATGGCGTGTCATCAAAGCATGCAAGGTAAATGTCTAAAATATTAACTGACCATAAAGGAAACCGGAAACAAACATCGACTCCAACATAAGCTCCACATACAAATGCATAAGTATATAATGTAAGGAAATGACTAAAAAATGTCCAGAAAAGCAAAAGTATGTAAATGCATTAAAAGAGAAAGAAGGCTAGGTGCCTCCATCCCATGCACGTACTTTTGAACCCTAGCTTTGCCATTTAGTACATGCCGTATTGGGACATGGAAAGAAAAATACGGCTGAGCAATACGCTCAGTGTGCGGATATATGACAATGAAATGTAAAGCATAAACATAAGCAAGTAATGAAATGAAATGAATACAGCGGAATAAGTGTATGTCCTGGAAAACCTGGTTTAAGCTTATAAAACTGGTTTTATATTTCTAAAAAGACTTATGTTTAGTTTATTCTGAAAAACTGTATTTTAAATATGCCCGGAGCCTATATAGGTCATGTTATATCAACGTGCATGAACACTTAGAGGGGTGACCTCATCATGCAATTAGAGGGGTTGCCTCTAATTATTATATAATATGAGTGGAGGGATCAACTCCTGTAACGGATACAAGACAAACATCGCAGTTACCATGAAATCTTACTAATTTGTCCTATGATGCACCCATTCTCCCCACATGATAATTATAACAAAGGAAAAATATTGTAAAGGGACGCTGCGAGCAATCACTCTCACCGTAGAAGATTCATCACAACGGTGCCTCTAGTGCTATGGTTATAGAACCCCCATAACTATGTGAAACTGGCATGCATGTATATAACTCAGGAAATCTAAAATAACCATAACATATACTGAAAGTGTTTAAGACACGTAAACTACTGGGGAAAATATATGGCTGTAAACGGGGAATCCTAATATATGAAAGAAGTTGTCATTACTGAAGAACGGAATATGCGTACCTTATGTCCAGTAAATGAAGACGAAAACGAACACGGAAGATTACTACGACTTCACGATATCTACATAATAAAGGGACATGAATAAGTGTCTGTTTTACTTTTACATACTTGTTATTTAGTTTGCTTGACGTGTTCTTACTTATAATACTTGTACTTGTCTTGTTTTATTATTTCATGTTTAATCATGTGTTTCTTAGTGTTTCATGTGTTCTTGTTTAGTGTAATTTATGTTTTAAGTGTCACAATACTTGTTATAACATAATGAGTAAATTTCTAAAAATAGCAGGTTTCTATATATAGTAACTTTCCAAAAATAGCAGGTTTCCATAATTAGTAAGTTTCCAAAAACAGAAAGTTTCCATATTTAGTATGTTTCCATAAATAGCATGTTACCATATTTAGTATGTTTCCATAATTATCATGTTACCATAATTAGTATAATTCTATATTTAACATGTTCCATAATTAAGGTATTTTCATAATTAATCATAGACTTATTAAATAATTAAATGATATAACATATAGTTTTAATAAGCTTATAATATGTCATGTTTAATTATATTGTAAAGTTTAATAATGATTAAATACTTTGGCTTATCTTATAATTATTAATTAATAATAATATTACATGTTATCATTAGTTATTATTAATTAATAATATTTCATGATTAAAGAATTAAACTTTACCTTAAAATGTTATAAATTAATTAAGCTAAGTTTTAATTAATTTACATGTACATGAATAACTAAATAATTAATTATTTTATGCTAAGTTTTATTTAAATAAAATGGACATACATAATTCATAGTTTCATTTAAATAAACTTTATATCCTAAGTCATGCATATTAATTAATTTAATTAACATGTTTTAATTAAATTAATTAAATAATGTAATACATGTTTTATAAAAAATATTTAGCCAAACACCCCCTAACACACCACCACAGCCGGCGACTGGGTGGTTCATACCGGCGACCTGCAGCCAAAGTTGCTGCCGGTTCCCATTGCTATCGCAGGGTTCCCACTGGCCCACGCCGTGTCCTTCTGTTGCGACAAAACAACCCACCGAGACCCTTGGGGTCTCGGTTCCCATTGACTGCACAAGGTTCCCACTATGGGGACCTTGTGGCTTGCGGCTGACCAAAACCACACACCACCGAACCCTTTGCGGTTACGACTGGTGGAAAAAATAAGCCACCGAGAGACGGTTGACTCTCGGTTGGTGTGTAGCCGAGCCAAAACCAAACCAAAACCAACCCTTTTCTTGTTTTAATCTTTTGCGATAACATGTTTTAATTAATGATTTCAAGATCTATGAACAATAATCATAATTAAATAAAAAAGTTAAGGTTTGATAAATACCAAATACGTGAATGAACTAAGGATTAAAGAACGAACACGAACCCGTAGATATCAAAGATCAAAAAGCAATGGATCGTCCTTGTAGTTGGTGTTGATGTCGCGACCAAAAGGAGGAAGGAGAAAGTGTTTTTAGGGTTATGTAAATTTACTATGTTTATGTTTTATGAAAAATTCCCTGGGATCCTTATTTGGTTAAAACATAGATTTCAATTTGGGTTGGGCCAAAGCCCATTCTTCCTCCTTGGTTTGGACGCCACATGCACACAACACATACACTTTTGTTTTAATTTTCGTGTCTTAAATTATCATCGTGTGTGTTCGTTTTTAATGTTCGTGTTTTATGTCTTGTATGATTTAAGTATTTTACGTGAATACTTATCGTGCATTAATATTCATGTTTTGATACGTAATACTTATAATAATTAATTAATATACGTAACGTTTGTATTAAATGTTCGTGATTCATGGCTTATACTAATTAACTAAAAAGTTTAAATTTAACCGTAAATTCGTGCATTTAATGATCTTAAATATTTAAAGCGGGGTTTATAACTCTTCCCCTATAAAAGAATAATTCGTCCTCGAATTAGAGATACGATAAACTGAAAATGACATACCCGAATCATAGCTGGAAATGAGGGTAAGAAGTCCGGATAGACTCCTCAGTTTCCCAAGTGGCTTACTGCTCGAAATGGTCCCTCTAATGGATTTTGACCAATGGAATCTTCTTTCTCCTCATGACTCGATCCTGACGGTCAAGAACTTCCTTGGGTTCCTCAATATGATAGATCCTCCCAAATCTGCTCGAATGGATACGAAACTGTATGCAACGGATGGTAATTGTAACCTCTAAGTAAGGATACATGGAACACATCATACACATGAGATAACTGAGAGGGTAATGCTAGACGATATGATACTTCACCGACACGTTCACGGATTTCAAACGGTCCGATGAAACGAGGACTGAGCTTGCCATTGAGTCCAAAACGCTTGACACCACGTGATGATGTTTATCAATATAGCTCTTTTCTCGAGCACGAGCTTCCTGTATCTTTTCCTTGGCGATGGCAACCTTCTCATTGGTTACATCTATCATTTCTGGTCCTTCAAGGATTTGTTCTCCAACTTGATCCCAACAGATTGGAGCACGACACTTCCTACCATAAAGCATCTCGAAAGGTGCACACTTAATACTTGCATGCCAACTATTGTTGTAGGCAAACTCAACCAAACAAATATAGTCGTTCCAACTTCTTGTCCATTCCAATGCACAAGCTCGCAACATGTCTTCTAAGGTTTGTATGGTAGGCTCTGATTGACCATCGGTCTAAGGATGAAAGGCGGTGCTAACCATAAGTCGGGTGCCCCAAGCTTTCTGCAGACCTTTCCAGAACTTAGATGTGAAACGAGGATCTTTGTCGGATATGATGTTTGTTGGAGTGCCATGCAGTCGCATGATCTCATGAAGAAATATATCTGCCAATTTGCTATCTGAGAAATCCTTGCGAATTGGGAGAAAATGAGCTGACTTGGTTAAACGGTCGACTATAACCCATATTGCATCATGCTTTCTGAAAGTAAGTGGAAGTCTGGTGACGAAATCCATGGAGATTTTGTCCTACTTCTATTCGGGAATCTCTAACGGTTGTAGTAACCCACTAGCCCGCTGATGCTCGATCTTAACCTGCTGGCAGGTTAGACATTTGGATACGAAGGTAGCAACATCCTACTTCATGCCACTCCACCAGAAATGCTGTTTGATATCATGGTACATTTTGGTGGATCCTGGATGAATATAGAATCGAGAGCTGTGAGCTTCTGTCAGTAAAGCTTCTCGGAGTGTCTAATCATTAGGAACACATAGCTTGGTTCCTTGCTATACAATGCCTTCTGCGTCTACATGAAATTATGTCTGCCGATTAAGATTCTGAATAATAGCCCAAATCTCACCATCATCCTTCTGAGCTTCCTTGATCCCAAAAATTAAGTCCGGCTCAATTCTCATATTAGCCCAGTACCCATGTTGTCCACGTACTGAGAACTTAATGTCTAATCGCTCTAAATCACGTATGATTTCTTCTTCTATCTTAATGCCATTTATCATGCCCGACTTCCTACTGAGAGCATCGGCCACTACATTCGCGTTACCGGGATGATAATGAAGATTGATATCATAGTCCTTGAGTATTTCCGACCATCTCCTCTGCCTCATATTAAGCTCTTTCTGAGTGAATATATACTTGAGACTCTTGTGATCAGTGGAGATATCACATGATTCACCATATAGATAGTGTCTCTAGATTTTAAGTGCAAAGACTATTGCTGCTAGCTCCAAGTCATGGGTAGGATAATTCTCCTCATAAGGCTTTAGCTGACGTAATGCATATGTAATCAATTTTCCATGTTGCATGAGTACACAGCCTAATCCTTTACCCGAAGCATTGTTGTAGATCTGAAATCCACCTGTGCCAGATGGGAGAATAAGAATATGTGCAGATACTAACCGCTGCTTAAGTTCTTCAAAGCTCTTTTCCCGCTCATCAGTCCAAACGAATTTCTCTCTTTTACGCATCAACTTGGTCAAAGGTAAGGCTAGTCTTGAAAAGTTCTCCACGAATCTGCGATAATAACCAGCTAAGCACAGAAAACTACGAACCTCAGTTGCAGACGTCAGTCTCGGCCATTTAGTGATAACTTCAAACTTCGCAGGATCTATAGTAATCCCTTCTGCGGAGACAACGTGGCCCAGGAATGCCATCTTGTTTAGCCAGAATTCACACGTGGAAAATTTGGCATACAACTGCTTCTAACGAAGAATCTGTAACACAATACGAAGATGTTCTTCATGTTCTTCCTTGGATTTAGAGAAGATGAGGATGTCATCGATGAACATGATAACAAATTTGTCTAGGTACTCATGGAAAACGCGGTTCATTAGGTCCATGAATACCGTTGGAGAATTAGTGAGTCCGAAAGGCATGACTATGAACTCGTAATGGCCATATCTTGTGCAAAAAGCAGTCTTAAGAATATCCCGCTCTTTTACTCGTAGCTGATGATAACCAGATCTTAGATCAATCTTGGAGAAATGCTTGGCACCTTGTAGTTGGTCAAACAGATCATCGATACGCGGTAATGGATAACAATTCCTAATCGTGATCTTATCCAGCTTATGATAGTCATTGCCTAAACACATGCTGCCATCCTTCTTCTTGACGAAAAGTACCGGTGCACCCATGGTGATACGCTCGGACGGATGAAACCTCGCTCCAGTAATTCCCGCAGTTGATCTTTTAACTCCTTAAGCTCTATGGGAGCCATGCGATAAGGAGCCTTAGAGATTGGTTGAGCTCTTGTGATGAGCTCAATGCTAAACTCTACTTCGCGGATAGGTGGTAATACCCGGAAGTTCTTCTGGAAATACATCGAGGAATTCAAAAACAACTGGTTGATCTTGGATCGACGGAACTTCGGCAGTAATATCTTGAATTGAATTGAAGCTAAGAAGCCCTCGTAGCCATGAGCTAATAAAGCACGAGCTTCTAAGGCGGAAATGATTTGTACAAACTTTCCTGGTATAAAACCATTGTGAATGTACTCTGGTGCTTGAACATCACCAAAGATGACCCGATAGGTATGACAGTCGATAGTAGCATGGTGTTTGGATAACCAGTCCATGCCTAAGATGAGATCAAACTCGTACATATCCAAGGGAAGTGCGTGTACTGGGTGAATCTTATCATCAAATTCTAGTGGAAGATCTCTGTACACCTGGGTAATGCATACAGAGTCTCGCATAGGCGTAGATATACTTAATATGTTCTCTAGTGGCATAAGGATTTTATTCATACTAGTGGCATACATAGTGAATATGACTAAATGTGTTGCACCATTATTGAATAAAACGCAAGCAACATGACTGTTCATAAAGAGGATGCCAGTGATAGTACCTGAAGACTTATTCGCTTGGTCCCTGGTAGTGGTGTAGACATGACCCGAAGCTGGTGGCTTAGGAAGATCAGCACTAGAAGTACCAACACTATTTCCCTTCTTGCAGTCCTTCAACATGTGTTTAGATTGTCCATACTTGAAACATACTTCGCCATCCTTACGGCATGGTCTGGGATGTCTACGACTACAAGTCGTGCAGATAGGGTAGATATAACCTCATGGAGGTACCCTTGCTACCTGAGAGCATGTTTAAGAAAATATGCGCGAGACATGATTATTTGGCATAAACATGACTGCACTGAAGTTTAAGTGATAATTTACTAGATGAAGATGAGTTGTTAGGCTGCTGACCCTTAGCATTCTGGTCACGCCCACTCGTAGAGTTCCTGTTTATGATGCTGATACGTTAGTATGTAAAACATACAGCAGCTTAACATAGAAAAGTTTAAGAATTTTAGGGACATGTTGTTGTTGGACTAGCTGGCATTGTTACGGTAATTCTCATTACCGTTTCGCCTGTCAGATCAGTATCGGTCATTAGATTGACCGTGCCCCTTGTTAGCATTCTGCTGAGTGGCCGGCTGGGACCGATCACCACCCTTCTTTCTGAAAGATACATTTGGATAGGAAAAAGGTATAAATGAACATAAAGATTGGAATAAAATGATAACGCTTGATGACTGAAATCTATACCTCTTCTCTGGACGAGCTTGCTCCTCGTAGTCATCTCGCTCATGCTGCATTTCCATGCTACGTGCTGCGTCATTAACTTGTGACACATTAGTGTAAGTAGCACTAAGTAACTGATCTGCAGTCGTGGAGTAAAGAGCCCAGCGAAAGTGCTTCGCTTGCTCCTCAGCAGTACCCGTAGCAGCACCTAGAAATCCAGCCAACCTAAGAAACCTCTGTATAAACTTAGTGCTAGTCTCTCCAATTCTCTGACGAATGGAATGATAGTCCCTCTTAAGCCTTTCTTGCTCAGCTGTCAGAAAGAACTGACCATAAAACAGAGTCTTGAATTGGTCCCAAGTCAAAGCAGCTAACCAAACATCACCTCCATTTGCTAGCTTGTGTGCCCTCCACCAAGCTAAGGTATCTCCTTCAAACTTATATCAAGCCAACCTTGCCTTGTAGATTCCATCACATTCCATAGCATCAAAATTTTTCTCCATATGCGAAATCCAGTTTTTCGCCATCAGATGATATCTCAGCTCTCTCAAAAGATCGAGGTTTGTGCTTGTTAAACCTCTCAAGCCAAGTGTGTAGAGTAATCGGTGGTGGAGGAGGAGGATTGTGTTGATCCCAAACTTAGATCGATTAGCTTTGTATTATCGAGATAAAACAAGAGTAATACGTTTGAGAAACTTTGTATATTCAACAAACCAAGTATTATGCGGAATTTAATACTTAGCACAAAGAACAAATAACAAAGACGTATATCAAACTTTCAACTTCGTTGATAATAATAATAAGAACAGTGATTGAACGTTATATCAAACCTTAACCTAAAGGCCTCCTTTTATAAGCACAAGGAGCCTTGTACACAAAGTAAACGTGTTAACTATTCTAGGAAGATATACTAATATAAACATAGAAAATACAATATACATGCATATCTTCCTAATATATCAAAACGTGTTAACTTGTAAAACTTGACAGCGGCTTGATTTCTCTTGTTTGGGCCTAAGCTGTCAGCTGCTTGATAACACCTTGTTAGCGGCTAGATATCTCTTGTCAGCGGCTAGTAGACTTAACTAATTTTATTCCCAACAATCCTCCCCTAAACTTGATATTACCCATAATCATCAAGTTTCTGAATAAAATAAAACATAAAGAAGATTCTTACAAATAAAACCTAATCTGACAATTGAGAAATGAGAAATCTCAGTAAGTCAACTGCTATATCACTGGTGTAGTCTACTCTAAGCTTGGTACTCATCATCTTCTTCAAAACTTCTTGGGACCAAGGATACTTCCTATCTACAAGCAAGAATTCTGAAAACTTTGTTGTGCGGAGATGAAATATACCAACAGCCAAAAACAAACGCCACTCTAAAGTGCTTAAATCATCCAAATCCAGCCATACTGGATCTTCTTCATCATGATCAAACATTCTTTTAAATGGTGTCCGTATCTTTATTCCATTTTGAGAAGTATGTGCTTCAACCTCATCTTCTCTTTCTACAGACTCCAAAGAGTCTCTAATTCCTCTCTATCAATGCTGCCAAACAGGGACATAAAAGATGTGAACATATGAACTTTGTCCCCATACCTTATGATCACCCAGAAACCTGTTATAGGATCTTCTTCATACTTAACAATAGAATTCTTGAAATCAAGTGGAACCACAACAGCAAGATCACCAGCTTCCAATCGTGAAAGCTCCATTTTCTTATTCAAAGGACCCTTATTGAATCTTGGGTCCAATGGGCTAAAATTAGGGAACTCAAACTTCACTCCCTTCTTCACAGGCCTAGGAGCAATAGATGCCTTATTTATCTACAACTCCTCTTTAATTTCTTCATGTCTCTCTATAGAAAGCAACATGTATGTGTTAGCCTCACAAACATAATCCCAAATTGGATAAGCCAAACACTCCAATTGCTCAAATGATAGCTTCCTAAGCTTTGTATATGTCTACCCAGTCTGGTGACATATTAGAAGCATATAATACAACTCTCTTCTAGCAGTCTTGTTCTTACTCAATACTCTCCCTGTTTTCTAAAATGGTCTTGTAATCCCTGTGAACTCTCTCCATTCCCCAAATCTTTTCAGTCAAAGGGATATCATCATTCTCCAAAACCTCCCTCTCATACCTGAAATATATGTCACAAATAGCAGGTATCTCAAAATCAACTTACATTTTAAGCTGCTTTAACCTCTCTAAAGCTGCTTCACCCTCTCCATACTCTAACTTCTTTGGTTCTTTTTCCATACTTGCATTATATCCACGAGCACTGCTTTCCTCCTCATTACTATCATCCTCACCACCCATTCTCAAGCTCTCAGATTTTGAACCAATTTGAGCCTCAATATCCCCCTTTCCGAATGCCCTCCTTCTCTCCTGTTCACCCAACTGTTGGGCTAATATAGAATCATATCTAACTTGTGCATCATTCTTGGGAACTTCTACCTCTACCAATATTCCTTTTCCTTTATCTAATGGATCTATAACAGGTAGAGTAGATAAGGATACATGTGTTGCAACATCTTTAATCATCAAAGATGGTTGGGATACATCTTTTGATTTGTTAGCGGCTGCTAATAAAGTGTCTTTGGCTACAATAGCTTTGTCAGTTGTTGACTCAGTCTCCTGTTGCTTCATTAATTCCATAAAAGTCAGTTGTATAGGTGTCACCAGAGACACCTTAGATGAATCAAACCCTCCTTCTTGATTCTTCATACTTGTTAAAGCAGTAACTATATCTTTCTCACAAAAATGACCCTTCTTTTGAACTTCTATCAGTGGCAATAAAGGGTTCAGTTGGTTTTTCTTCCTCCCCTTTGGAATAATCCTCTCTCCTTGTTTCCAATACAACAATCCTCTCCCTCAACGCATTGAGTTCAAGGTCTTGAGCTGTCAATTTTTGTACAAACTCTGCATTTTTCTTTTGCAAGCTCATGTAGAGTATCGTTAATTCCAAGTTAGTTACGGGTTACATACTGCCCTCATCCACATGTGGGAACTGAATCCCAATGGTGGAATCTTGGGGCAAGGTTGTGGACTTATCTACAATGGACCTGACTTGACCTGTAATAGGGTCAATAGGTCCAGCCACCCCTATATCACCAACCACACTTATGGTGGTGGTTCTCTCTGCTTCACGGCTAGGACCACCAAAGGAGAACGGCAAAGTGGTCCTTTGTCTCTTGGCTAAGTGAAATTGTGGTGGTGATTATTCTGATAAGGTGTTCGGGTCTACATGGGAAGTGTTTGGGGCTAGGATAGAAGTGTCAGTGGCTCACATAGAACTGTTAGTGGTTATAGGTTCTGGTTCAATATGGGGTTGTGGGTGTGTTGAGGGTGGTTGTTCTTCATGTGTTGGTTTTGGAATGGGGTCTGGTTGAGGTTCTAGTGCAGGTGGTTGTAAGGCTGCTTGTAGAACAGCAAGCACGGGTGGGGTCAAGGGAATTGGATCATAGGGTTCAGCATTAAGGGTAACAAAAAGCTTTTTCTTCTAAGTAAGGATCTCGTAAAAGTGTTCATGATCCCTACCACAGTCACCTTGAAGATCAAAAATCATTTGCAAAAACCTAGGGTAGCAAGAGTCATCTTGCTACCCTTGTTTTGTAACATGCCCTTGAAAATCATTTTAGAAAAACTAAAAAGTTGCCTAGTTGCTAAACACACAAGAGCACTCCCAATAGATTGGTTAATCTCATTGAATGAGGAGCATTTGGGACTAAGACATTGTAAAAGGACCTGTATAAGAAACTTCCAAGCTGAGGGAAATTAACCTTTAGCATATTTATTAATTTTTCCCTCTGGGGGTAGTCTATATCCCAAGCCTCAAAGTCCCTCATGTAGCACATCCTTGGGAAGGAGGACCACACCATTAGCATCATTAAAATGAAAGGCTTGGTGAACCAAATCCTCATTGATCACCCATTGTTTCCTATGGATGATGCCCTCTATTCTAGGCACTCCATCAACTATTGTGAAACTAGTAGTGTTCCAAAACTGTTTGATGTGTGTGACAGGGATGACAGGAGCATGAGTTAAAGCATACCTTAGAGGAGAAGCCAACAAATACTTTATCATCTTGGTGTATTGAGGATTTGCAGCGTCAGTCTTCAAATATGCAATCATGTTATGTTGGTCTTTGAAATCCAACACAACATCAGTGGTTTTAAATTTTGGCGCCATAGATGAAAAGATGAAAGCTTTAAGTGAAGGTAAAGGTTAATGGTGAAAAGATAAAAGCAAAAAAAATAAGCAAGTGACCCTGTTACATAATATGGTGAGCCGAATATCTAGTAAAAATAGAAGAGATGTGATTGGTTGAAAAATAAGGTAAGTGAGAAAATTTCTCAAAAGTAATGATTATAATTTTGAAATTTTACAAATTATCTCATAGCAATTAAAGAAAATTACCACTCCTAAAAATTACGACTCAAAATATCACAAAAGTTACAACTATGTAGGACCTAGTGTTTTTCAACGGTCAAAAGTTTTGTCAGCGGAAACGGCTATATTTGTCAGCGGATAGAATAAGCTTTGGCTGGGGCTAAAAATGATTTATCAGCGGATAAAAATTTTATTAGTAAAAAAGGTCAAAAATAAAAGAAAAGTAAAAAGAAAAGACCCAACAAAGATTATTAATCCTAAGAGAGTTATCTTATCCCCAAAGAAACAGAGTTTTTTCAAGCACTGTCCAATCATACACACTTGCTTACACAAGATAGATATGAGTGTCCTCAAGTGTCCTTTGCTCAACACATCCTTAAGAAGTAAGATAGCTCATATAATATCTTTGTCACTCCCAGGTAATCCCATTGATATGTAACCAAGGACTCCCAAACCAACCATCCTAATTCTAGGTCAAAATATCTTGGCAGCATGCATGCAAAATAAACTACGTGCATGCTACAGTGCCTCGAGGATTAAAAATTCCACCACCTTTATAAAAAGATGGCATCATAACTTTAAGCCCCCACTCACCTGTGGAAATAATCTAGAATTGTGGTAAGAGTATTCTACGAATACCCAAAGACCTAAAGGTGATCCTAAACCTCCCCTTAAACTATGACGAGTATAAAAATAAATGTGATAAAAATATTTATTTCAAGATAGAGATATAAATATCTCAACCATCATAGATAAACCTTGTTTCCACACTCCTTGAGCCCATAAGAAACTATATATCCAATGTACAGGGCCCTATATATCTGCAATGTTAGATGAAAAACCACAAAAACTACCATAAAAGCTGTCAGCGGCTTCTTTCCACTATGTCAGCGGATAGAATACTTTTGTCAGCAGATAGAAAAATAATGTGGAAAATCCAACTTTTACAAAGAGTAATAATAGTAGACATCATGTACACACTATACATTAATTTCAAAAACCACATATTTTATGGATTGATCATTCCAATACTTGAAACTAAGTATTGAAATCTCCTAACATCAAAAGGTTTGGTTAAAAGATGGGACACATTCTTCTCTGAGTCTATTTTATCTGGAAATATTAAACCTTTTTCAAAAAAATCCCTTATAAAATGATGTCTGATTTCTATGTGTTTGGTTTTAGAATGATGTACAAGATTCTTAATTATGCACAATGTACTATTATTATCTACAAAAATCTTAGTATGCATAAAATTGTACCCATAATCCAAAAGCTGATTTTGAATCCATAGCACTTGCCCACAATGTGCAGCAACTGCTACATACTCGGCCTCAGTTGTTGAATTGGCTACCACAGTTTGCTTCTTGCATTGCCAAGATATAAGCCTGCTTCCAAGGAACTGACATCCACCAGTTATTGACTTTCTATCTCCATTGTCACCACCATAATCACTGTTTGAATATTTAATAAGCTCCAAATGAGATTCTCTAGGATACTATAATCCCAGTGTGGGAAAAAACCTAAGGTACCTAAAAATCCTTTTAACAGCATGAAGGTGACATTCCTTGGGAGTCACTTGATGACGTGCACATGCACATACGACAAACATGATATCAGGCCTTGAAGATGTGAGATACATCAATGAACCAGTCATAGATCTATCATTCCTGACATCAACCTCTTTACCATCTCCAATCTTTCCCCATGGATGTTCCCTGTCCATGGGTGTGCTAGCCCGTTTTTCATGTGGTGAAAAACCAAATTTCTTCAAAACCTTAGCCACATACTTATCTTGAGAGATGAAGATTCCATCTTCTTTCTACTAAACTTGTAGACCAAGAAAGAAAGTCATCTCTCCCATAGCACTCATCTAAAACTTATATGTCATAAGTTTGGAGAAATCATCACTCATTCTTTGGTTAGATGAACCAAAAATGATGTCATCAACATAAAACTGTATAAGAAGAAGGTCCTTCCCTTCTTGCTTTGTGAATAAAGTCTGGTCTATGATACCCCTCTTAAAGCCATTTTCCACCAAGTATGTGGAAAGTGTTCTATACCAAGCTTTAGGGGCCTGATGAAGTCCATACATTGCCTTCTTCACTCTACACCTTATATGGATGCACAAGATCTTCAAAACCAGGAGGCTGCATGACATAGACTTCTTCTTTGATTGTGCCATACAAAAATGCACTATTGACATCCATTTGGTAGACTTTGAATCCCATGCAGGAAGCATAGGCTAGGAAAATCCTTATTGCCTCAATTCTAGCAACAGGTGCAAAAACCTCTTTATAATCAATACCTTCTTCCTTAGTGTATCCTTGAGCAACCAATCTTGCCTTGTTTCTAATAACAATGCCTGTCTCATCTTGCTTGTTTCTTAAAACCCATCTTATCCCAATAGGCCTTAAATACCTTCGACAGTCTAAAAGCTCCCAAACAACTTGAATAGCAAACTAATGAAGCTCATCCTCTATTGCTTCAACCCAACTTTCTTTTTTAAGAGCGTCAAAAATCTTCTTTGGTTTTAATTGAGAGAGGAAACAAGCAAACAAACATTCTTGAACAAAAGGAGTATCATCCTTTTTGTGTATATTAGCAATGAATCCACCTTGAGTCTTCTTAGCTCTTCTTGTTTGCACATGAGTCTGAATATCACCAATTATTTAGGTGAGAGGATGAATTTTGGCCACCTTTGTAAGAATTCCTCCCCCCAAATAATGTATTGTCTTGAACTGTGGATTCCAGATTACTAATATCCTCTTCATTGCTACTCCCATGCCCACTTGATGTAGGAGACATATTGCCAGCGGCTGGCACAGGGCCACTGACACCTTCATTAGGCATGGGATCTTCAATAAGTTCAAGAATATTTTTGTTGGAGGATGAAAACCAAATGTCAGCGGCTGAATCCGAAGTGTCAACGGCTTGTTTGGAGTTGTCAGCGGATGAAGATGCATACATTGTTTCATCAACTGGTGTCTCTTCTTGTTGCTTTCTTTCCTCCTCTTTGGCAGCAGCAGATGCTTGCATGAATTCTTCACTCCATATGGGTATGGTGATATAATCAAATATAGGAGTTGGTCCAACTACATGTGATCCTTTTTCTTTATCAACCTGTATACCTGCATTATTAACAATAGGTGCTTCCAACACAATTGGATTAGTCACAGGCATATAATTCATGGATCTTGATAATGGCTCTAGATCAAACAACCAATTAGGTCCAGACTCAGGATCACTTGGTTTATTCTCCAAGAAGTGAACATGAATGTTTTCTGTGAGAATCTTAGACTTCTTGTTATAAACCCTATACCCCTTGCTATTTGTTGAATATCCCATAAAAAGTCCCTCATCACCTTTTGAGTGAAACTTGCCTAGGTTATCACTAGTATTCAGAATCACTATATGACATCCAAAAGGCCTAAAGAAGTCTATATTAGGCTTTCTATTCCGAAGCAATTCATAAGGAGTCTTATTATGGAACTTATTGACTAAGGCTCCATTTTGAACATAACATGCAGTGTTCACAGCCTCAGCCAAAATAGCAATTGGTAAATTTGCATCTACAAAACATGGTTCTAGCTGATTCTATAAGTGTTCTATTTCTTCTTTCAGCTACACCATTTTGTTGTGGAGTTCTAGCTATGCTAAACTCCCTAGTGATTCCCTTATTGACACAAAAGGTATCTAGAAGGCTGTTCCTAAATTCACCACCATTATCAATCCTAAGGAATTTAACATCATTACTTGTTTTCTTTTCAATTTGAGTAAGGAAATTGATTAAAGTCTTAGTAGTATCACTCTTTAGTGACAAAAAGAAGGTCCAAGTAAACCTAGAATAATCATCAGTGATAAGAAAACAATAGGATTTACCATTAAGACTCTCTATATTGCTTGGGCCAAACAAATCCATATGTAATAAGTGAAGTGGTTTAGAACTAGAATGCACACTCTTAGACTTAAATGAGGCCTTATGTTGCTTGCCTTTAAGACATGCAACACGATAATGATCATTGTAGAATGCTTTTGAAGGCAATCCTCCTACAAGATCAGGTCTCACAAGTCTATTCATGTTTTTGAAGTTAATATGTCCAAACCTTCTGTGCCATAACTTACTCTCATGCACTGAAGCCTTAGCATAAAGACATGACAATTTATTTCTCATTTTAATTCCATTAAGGTTAACATTGTAAACATCTTTATGTCTAGGTGTTCTAAACTCTATGAACTTTTCAGCAGGAATCTCAAAATCCTTACTCAACACTAAACACTCAGTGTTAGTAAAAAGAACCTTATTCTTGTTATCACATACTTGTGACATACCAAACAGATTATAATCAAGTTCTTTTACCAGGAAGACTTCCTCAAACCGTAAGTTGTTAGTGATAAGTGTGCCTTTGCCAGAAATGTTCCCATAGTTGCCACTAAAATACAATTTATCACCATCTTTTATTGGAATGAAATCTGTTAAGTAATCCTCCTTGTCAGTCATGTGCCTAGAGCATCCACCATCCCAATATCCAAAATCATTGACCTACTTATGAATGCCCTGCACATAAAGAAAACAAATTAGTTTTCTTTGGGAACCCAAGCCTTTATAGACTTGGATTCATTTGGTTGTTCAACAAGAATTGACTTATTCCTTGTTACAACCCCCTCTTCATCCCTTTGCACCATAAACACCCAACTTACCCCAATGGGTTTAGTAATGACCTTTTCAAGAAACTTAAATCTGTTGCAAGTCATAGAAACTCCATTAAAATTAGGGTTTTGATCTTGTTTAGGTCTCCATGTTAAAATGGATGAAGCTTTAGACCCTTGTCCCTTAGGTTTCAAATACCTATTATTACTTGGTTTAACATAAGGTTTGACAGAAGCTAGTTGTGGCATTTTCATACCAAACCTAGATTTGTCAGCGACTTGTTATGTCTTGTCAGCGGATAGATTGTTCCTGTCATCGGCTAAATTAGGGTTTGCTATAGGAACCCACTATTTGTTATACCAAGTATTTGTCTTTTGAAAGGGCCTTTGTCCTTGGGTGTTAGTCCCTCTAGAAAAGAAAGGATGTGGTTTAGTGGCCTGTGGTCTTGGTTGGACAAGAGGTCTAGGTTTGACCATGGTTGACCTATTTTCAGTGAATGGAATGTATCCGCTGACACAGTTATAGGCCAAGTGTGAGAAGCTCCCACATGTGTAACAAGCCTTTTTAGACACAAACTTAGGCTTAGACTGATAAAACCCTGTCCCATTGACACTTGGCTTTGGGGTGACCTAGGTTTTCTATATATTTTAGCATATTTGACACTAGGTTTACTTTTAGTTGATGAGCCAAGATTAATAGTTTTACCAGTGGTAGGATTGGTCACAACAATGGGTTTAAGTTTAAATGGGTCATCATTAAGCAGTCCACCCTTAACAAATAGAAAAGGGTTGGTTGCTTTCCATTGTTTTAGGTCTGCCATATTTTTCCTATATTCCTCAACAGTACTAAGCACAATTGGTGGAGGAATAAATTCCTTCTCTTATAATTCAGGTATGCCAGTCCAAGAGAGACCTTCTTAAGAACACCATAAAAGTTTCTAGCACGTGGTGGGACAACAACATACTCTTTCATCCCAATCCCAGACATGTCCCCATGGTCTCTTTGCTCACTAACACACTTTTCTAGGGTTTGACTAGCTTTTTCCAAATTTTCAATTTTAAGCCCTACATTTTCTTTAGCCTTGATGGCTTCACTCAATTTAAGTTGTAAATCTGCTCTATATTTCATTAAAGACTCCCTAGCTTCATTACTAACTTTTAAGTCTCTAGTTAAAACAGTAATTTGATCCTTAAGGTCAAATTTCATTTGATCCTTAAGGTCAAATTTCATTTTCTTATACTCCTCAACCATCCCATCAGATTGAGCAATACCCCTTTTATAGTTTGCTAGCATGATTTCTACATCAAAAACATCTGATTTATATTTTAAAACTTCTTTATTAAGTTTTTAAGTGTTTAGCCTACAACCCTTACTACAAAAAGCATCATCATATACCTCATTGTCTGATGAAGAGGAAGAGTTGGCCATAAGAGCATATTGCACATGCTCTTCTTCCTTCTCAGCTATCAATGCTTGATTTTGTTCCACATCATCTGCCATAAAGCTCTAGTCCCATCCAAGCCCAGCAATTCCTTGCATGGCAACCATAGCCTTTGGATCATCATTTTCAACCTTGATGATCTGGCTTGAGCTCTTTCCATCATCATTATTACGTGGAGATCTGCATTCCCTCATGAAATGTCCCATCCTATGACAATTATAGCATTCAACCTTGGATTTATCAAATCCAGCAGTTTCTTTGCCATTGAATGTCATTCTCCTTCCAAACCTCTTGTTCCATCCATTGGCCCTTATACTAGCAAGTGACATACTCCACTTAATATCCATTTTTTCAAGATCAACATCAATAATTTGCTCAAGGTCCTTATAAGAGACTAGAGAACCATTGGGCAAGGTAGCAATGTATGCACACACAATATCTAAGTTAATACCAGTTGGTTTGAGACTTGATGAACCAATATTGTAGGTGTCAGCAGCTGAAGATGAGCCACTGACATATGTTGATCCAATGACTAGATGTACATTCAAGTCGCTGACATGTGAAACATTGTCAGCGAGTTGTGAGTCATTGTGAGAGATGAATGCCATACTTCCAGATGTTGACTTGCTCCCTTGTTTGAGTATACCTTCAAGTTCTATAGTCCTTAGTTAATTATAAATATCATCAAAAGAAGCATTCTTGTAAGCCTTGGTGGCAATAATTGATTTTGCATGAATCTCCCATGTATCACGGTAGATGTGATATCTTGCTCCTCAAGATCTGTTCCCATGAAAGCCATCTTGCTAGTAATATCTTGAAGATGACTTCTTACCTTACTTAGCTTCTCATTAGGATGAGCTTTGAAAACAATTTACTCAATCATTTACTGCTTCTTCCTTTGTTTGATAGTTTCGTCATTACCACCATAGATGGTCTCAAGGGCTGCCCAAAGTTCCTTAGCAGATTCATATTTTCTGAATTTATGTTGCTCCTTAGGACCAAAAGCAAGTTTGAGTGTACTCAAAGCTTTTATATCATTCCCTTCTTTCTGATATCTCAACAGCTGAAACAACCCTTCCATATTCAAGTCTTGGAAGTAGATCATCACCAGTCTGTCCAGTTGTTCTTCTTGCTTCTATAGCAGTAGTAATCTTTAGATCCTTCTTAAATTGATTACCATATTCAATGACTTCCTAGAGAACATAGTTATCAACTTGAAGATATTGCTCAAAGTTGAACTTCCAAAGTTCAAAGTTATCAGGATCAAGTATGGGAATTTTGAGATTGTGATTTGATGAGTGTGAGGCTTCAGTTGAGGTAGACATGATGTTTGGATGTTTTCTAGGGTTTTCAACGATTTAGGGTTTTCGACGATTTGGGGTTTTTGTTCTTTAAGATAAAAAGTTCCTCAACAAGCTCTGATACCATTTGTTAATCCCAAACTTCGATCAATTAGCTTTGTAGTATCGAGATAAAACAAGAGTAATACGTTTGAGAAACTTTGTATATTCAACAAACCAAGTATTATGCGGAACTTAATACTTGCACAAAGAACAAATAACGAAGACGTATATCAAACTTTCAACTTCGATTGATAATAATAATAAGAACAGTGATTGAAAGTTATATCAAACCTTAACCTAAAGGCCTCCTTTTATAAGCATAAGGAGGCTTGTACACAAAGTAAATGTATCAACTATTCTAGGAAGATATACTAAGATAAACATAGAAAATACAATGTACGTGCATATCTTCCTAATATATCAAAACGTGTTGACTTGTAAAACTTGACATCGACTTGATTTCTCTTGTTTGGGCCTAAGCTGTCAACGGCTTGATAACACCTTGTTAGCGGCTAGATATCTCTTTTCAGTGGCTAGTAGACTTAACTAATTTTATTCCCAACACATTGTTGTTCTGATTCGGGATGTTCTGGTATCCTGCCGAATTTGGTTCCTGATTTGTGGAAGCATAACTTGTAGAGCTGCTTAGATAGCTGCAGCCAGTTCTTGTTCATGTGTGCTGACCATCTGACAGTTTAAAAGAGGAAATGAAATGATTAAGCTGGTTAGAACATAGGATAAACATAAGAAATGCATGAAGAGTTTATGAAGGCATAGCCAACAAAAACAACCATTGGCAATAGTGGACGCCTATGGGTCGGTCCACATAACAAAATTTGAATGATAAGCACATGCGACTAAATATGGCAGTCCATTACTAATCATTACTTAGTTAAAAACTTAACATAAAACAATGATGCATGAATAAAATTTACTGTCAGTTTTAGGAAGACATTGATGAGTACCCACTAGTCACAAGTCAATTTTAAGAGCCTAAGGTCGAAACCTTGGGCTCTGATACCATAATTGTAACACCCAATTTAGATAAATAGACCATTACATAATAATTATGGCGTGTAATCAAAGCATGCAAGGTAAATGTCTAAAACATTAAATGACCATAAAGAAAACCGGAAACAAACATCGGCTCCAACATAAGCTCCACACACAAATACATAAGTATAGAATGTAATGAAAGGACTAAACAATGTCCATCAAAGCAAATGTATGTAAATGCATTAAAAGAGAAAGAAGACTAGGCGCCTCCATCCTATGCACGTACTCTTGAACCCTAGCTTTGCCCTTTAGTACCTGGCGTATTGGGACATGGAAAGAAAAATATAGTTGAGCAATACAGTTAGTGTGCGGATATATGACAATGAAATGTAAAGCATAAACATAAGTAAGTAATGAAATGAAATGAATAATAGCTGAATAAGTGTATGTCCTGGAAAACCTGGTTTAAGCTTATAAAACTGGTTTTATATTTTTGAAAAGACTTATGTTTAATTTATTCTCAAAAAATGTATTTTAAATAATGTTGGAGCCCATATAGGTAATGTATGTCAACATGAATGAATACTTAGAGGGGTGACCTCATCATGCAATTAGAGGGGTTGCCTCTAATTATTATAAAATATGAGTGGAGGGATCAGCTCTTGTAACGAATGCAAGGCACATACCGCAGTTACCATGAAATCTTACTAACTTGTCCTAGGATGAACCCATTCGCCCCACATGATAATAATAACAAAGGCCAAATTCTGTAAAGGGATGCTGCTAGCAACCACTCTCACCGCAGAAGAGTCATAACATTGGTGCCTCCAATGCTATGGTTATGGAACCCCTATAACTAGGTGAAACTGGCATGCATGGATATAGCTAAGGCAATCTAAAATAACCATAACATATACTGAAAGTGTTTAAGACACGTAAACTACTGGGGAAAACAGATGGCTGCAAACGGGGAATCCTAATATAGGAAAGAAGTTGTCTTTACTGAAGGACGGAATATCCGTACCTTATGTCCAGTAAATGAAGACGAAAACGAACGCGGAAGATCACTCCGACTTCAAGATAGCTACATAATAAAGGGACTTGAATAAGTGTCTGTTTAACTTATACATACTTGTTATTTAGTATGCTTGACGTGTTCTTACTTATAATACTTGTTCTTGTCTTGTTTTATTATTCATGTTTAATCATGTGTTTCTTAGTGTTTCATGTGTTCTTGTTTAGTGTAATTCATGTTTTGAGTGTCACAGTACTTGTTATAACATAATGAGTAACTTTTTAAAAATAGCAGGTTTCTTTATTTAGTAACTTTCTAAAAATAGCAGGTTTCTATAATTAGTAAGTTTCCAAAAATAGAAAGTTTCCATATTTAGTATGTTTCCATAAATAACATGTTACCATATTTAGCATGTTTCCATAATTATCATGTTACCATAATTAGTATAATTTCATATTTAACATGTTTCTATAATTAAGGTATTTCCATAATTAATCATAGGCTTATTAAAGAATTAAATGATATAACCTACAATTTTAATAAGCTTATAATATGTCATGTTTTATAAAAAATATTTAGCCAAACACCCCCTAACACACCACCACAGCCGACGGTTGGGTGGTTCATACCGGCGGCCAACAGCCAAAGCTGTTGCTGGTTCCCATTGTTATAGAAATGTTCCCACTAGCCCACTCCGTGTCCCCCTGCTGCGACAAAACAACCCACCGAGACCCTTGGGGTCTCGGTTACCACTCACTGCACAAGGTTCCCACTGTGGGGACCTTGTGGCTAGCGCCAGACCAAAACCAAACACCACCGCACCCTTTGGGATTACGACTGGTGGAAAAAATAAGCCACCAAGAGTTGGTTGGCTCTCGGTTGGTGTGCAGCCGAGCCAAAACCAAACCAAAACCAACCCTTTTCTTGTTTTAATCTTTTACCATAGCATGTTTTAATTAATGATTTCAAGATCTATGATCAATAATCATAATTAAATAAAAAAGTTAAGGTTTGATAAATACCAAATGCGTGAATGAATTAAGGATTGAATAATTAACACGAACCCGTAAAGATCAAAGATCAAAAAGCAATGGATCGTCCTTGTGGTTGGTGTTGATGCCGCGGCCAAGAGGAGGAAGGAGAAAGAGTTTTTAGGGTTTTGTAAATTTACTGTGTTTATGTTTTATGAAAAATTTCCTGGGATCCTTATTTAATTAAAACATGGATTTTAATTTGGGTTGGGCCAAAGCCCATTCTTCCTCCTTGGTTTGGACGCCACATGCACACAACAGATACACTTTTGTTTTAATTTTCGTGTCTTAAATTATCATCATGTGTGTTCATTTTTAATGTTCATGTTTTATGTCTTGTATGATTTAAGTATTTTACGTGAATACTTATCGTGCATTAATATTCATGTTTTCATACGTAATACTTATAATAATTAATTAATATACATAACGTTCGTATTAAATGTTCGTGATTCATGTCGTATATTAATTAACTAAAAAGTTTAAATTTAACCGTAAATTCGTGCATTTAATGATCTTAAAGATTTTAAAGCGGGTTTTACACATATAATTTATGCTTTCTAATAGCTATTAATTTATTACATGACATTAAGAGAGATTAATTTTGTTAATCACCAAAGTGACCAAGTTGATTTCAAATTCTAGTCATATGATCTAATTTTTTCTTAATGATTGCTATTATGGGTCTTTGATTAGTTGATAGATATTATTAATTTACCCAAAGGCTAATATATAATTTATTTAATTATCTCGTATAAGTTTTAATAAGTAAGAGTATACATTTTTATAGAAATTAACCTTCACTCTCAAGCTTCTTTTGTTACCTTGTTTACCGGCGTGAATTTCTACAAATAGAGCAAACAAGTCACTTTCCACTTAGGTGTTTAGGATCTTGACTTAGCGCTATTGGAGGATAAGCCTACTGATCTTACTAATGAAAGTACAGAGGCTAAAAAAGCATACCATAAGGCATGGAAAAGGTCTAACAGATTCTGCTTGAACTTTATGCGGATGTCAATTGCCAACAACATTAAGCCTATTCTTCCTAGCATTGAAAACCAGAATGCAAAAGATTTTCTTAAGCTAGTGGAATAGAATTTTTGTTCTGCTGAAAAAGCACTAGCAAGGACACTAATGGCTGAACTCACCACCATGAAAATGATGGCCCAAAGAGTATGAACCAACATGTCCTTTATTTCATTAATATCCACAACTTAATTTTAAACACTCTTACTAACTTCACAATATTCCAAAACTTTGGCATTGCATGTTTCAACAATTCTAGAACTACGGTTTGGACAATAAAACCTATACCCTTTGGACTTCTCTGGGTAACAAATGAAGTAACCTCTAACGGTTCGAGAAACCAATTTCTTTTCTTGTGGATTGAAAACCCGTGCCTCTGATGGAAAACCCTAAACATGCAGGTGTCTCAGACTAGATTTCCTTCCAGTCCATAACTCAAATGGAGTTTTGGGAACTGACTTACTAGGAACCTTATTTACTAGATACACTACGGTTCTAAGTGTTATATCCACAAACTTTTGGGCAAATATGATTACTAATCATGCGCCTAACCATCTCCATTAAAGTTATGTTTCGCCTTTCTGCCACACCATTTTGTTGTGGTGTACCTGGCATAGTATAGTGGGCACATATGCCGCGACTTTCGAGTTACTTTGCAAAGGGACCAGTACACTGTCGAGATTCATCATACTTTCCATAATATTCACCACCTCCATTAGATCTTACGATTGTCAGTTTTCTATCTAGTTTCCTCTCAACTTCGTCTACAAACACCTTGAGGGAATTTATAAATTGATATTTTTACATGCAACAAATAGACATATCCATAACGTGAAAAATAATTTATAAAAGTGATAAATATTTTTTTCTCTAGTAAAGGTTAGAGTATCAAATGGTCCACAAATATCAGTGTGTATAATTTCAAGGAGATCACTGCTTCTTGTGGCACCTTTCGTGCTATATTTGGTTTGCTTTCCCTTAATGCATTCCACAAGCAAGCCAAAATTGGTGAAGTCTAGATTTGGTAGTTACTCGTTCTTCACCAATCTTTGTAATTTTTATTTGGATATATGACCCAAACGTTTATGCCACAAGAATACAGAATTTTCATTCACCATACTACGTTTTATTCCAATATTATGTTCAACCGTAAATAGAGATTGAGAAAAAAACATCATCAAGCTTTAAATTATATAAATTATCAACAAGAATACCATAACTAATAAAAGATCTATTCTTATATAAATTAAAATGACCATTTCCACCACGAAAAGTATATCCACTAACATCAAGTCTCGGAATAGAAATTAAATTTCTAGAAATTGAAGGTACAAAGAGAGTATTCATTAGATCCAAGTGATACCCGATATCTAACTTCAGTCGATAAGTCCATACGCCTTCAATTGGGGCCTTCATTCGGTTCCCCATAAAGATAAAATTATTAGTTGGACTTATGGTTTGGATTGTAAGGAATCCCTGCATAATATTGAAAACATGAGTAGTAGCACCAGAATTAAACCACCAAGTAATAGAAGGAAATTCAAACAAATTTGATTCAAAATCATACAGCGACATAATGTATACCTTTCGTTTCGAACCAATCGTTACGTTTGAGACAATCCTTTTGGAAATGCACCTCTTTCTTGCAATATTTGCATTTGTTGTCCTATTGTTTCCTCTTTTCACCATTAGTAACCTTCAAGGTTGTAGAATGTTGCTTCTTCTTAAAGTTCTTTGGTTTTGGTTTGAGCTTCTTATCAACTCCTTGATTCACCAAGTTAACGAAGTGAACTCTTTGTTTCTTTAGTCTTGATTCCTCTTGAATAAGCTTACTGTACAGTTCATCAATATACCACTTATCCTTTAATGTGTTAAATTGATGTGGAATGGTCCATATTCAGGAGGAAGTGAATTCATAATGAATTGCACCAAGAAAGAGTCATCCACATTCATACCCAGTGCCTTAAGTCTTGCCGTGTTATTTATCATGTCAAGGACATGTTGCTGCATACTCTTTGAACCATCAAATTTCATGGTAGCGAGTTCAGCCATAAGTGTCCCTGATAGTGCTTTGTCAGGAGAACGAAATTTCTCTTCCACTAGCGTAAGAAAATCTTTAATCTAACACCCCCACCAAATGCTATGCGCAGCGGAACTACAACATTTGGGTGCTAGGCAGTTATCATCGCACACAAGATATATCAAACGACTCCAAGGAGACGTAAAAGTTTGAACTTAAATTAAAAATTGTTAAAAATGTACATGTCTACGGTTTTCCAACCCCAAATGATACAACAGAGTTTGCGTTTCGATCCCCATGAATCTCAACCCCAAAAGATATAGTTTTCACAACAACAAGACATAAAGTTTAAAATGTTCAAGTAATAACGGGAGGAAAAACAAGTAGACGCCAAGCCCCACACACAACTTCCATCCAATGCATGCTCCTTGCTACACTTCATCGGTTACCTGAAACACATGCTAAATTTGGTCAACAAAAACATTGAGTGGAATTCATAGGTTTTACAATTCGTTTTTGAACATATGTGTAATAAAATCATTCACGATCATTCATAGACTTGTCGATCAAACAATCTATATTCAAGGTTTTGACAATTGTGTTTAAGCTCATGACACTAAACCGTTAACTCAATCACCCGCGTAATAATTACCGGCGTGATTCAGATGAAACCAGTGCCCCTACTAAGGCATCAGTTGCAATTATACCTTATCTCTTATCACAAATTATCCGTCCGCAGGGGGTATCAACGTACTAGCCCTCGTCTCGGATAGGGTAGTCAACCCCATAGTACTATCACTTTGTATAAGCGGCTATTTCTAATCCACGCTAGGATTAAACAATAGCTAATAGTTCATGAAATTAGGGCCTTTTGCAACTAGGTACTCAACACAATTTCGAAGGCAACATTCGGGTCCAACAATCATTCATGACATATGTTCATTTTGGAAAACTAGCATGCATTTCCCTCGCGGGTAAAACAATTTAAAACAATAATAAGCGAGGCTATAAATTCACACCTTATATAACAAAGTAGTCGACGATTCGAGTGACGGTCACTGACGACGATGAGGATGCACGTGAAAATCAACACCTATCAAACCAATAACGCGTAATGAGTAATCTCATTCATAAACCTTAAGTACTGTATATAATACATACATATTAGTCACTTTTGATAATTACAACTCACACCAAAACCAAACAAATAAGTGTTACTCGTTTTATACCATTCGTCCATGTTATTAACGTTATTCCCTTTTACGTATTTTTCGCCGATACTTACCAAAAGTACGGACTGTTTTACTAGACTTAACCCTTTTTATAAAAATTGGGAAAATTCTCAAAAATACCTTAAGACCTATAGAAAACACATATTTAATCCCATTAAAAGTTTTCGCTTTTACGACCCGTTACTGAACACTTTACCAAAACTACGTTTTTCAGACTGAAATTGCACTTTGACCAAGTCGGACTCATTTGACCCATTTAAAATATATCGTTGAGTCATTTGACACCTAAGTCTTATAATAGACTCAAATATGCAGGTTTGAGACCAAAAATCAACCTTTGACCATTTACCAAACTATACCTATAGTCCCCGGGATTTGACCTAAAACCAAGCATAATTTCGGATTATGAAGGTTTTCATCTCCCGGTACACGAATTTCAAAACATCATAACTTTTGACTCGTTAGGAGTCGTAAGCTCTATATTATACCAAATAGAAGCTAAGAAGACGCTCTACAACTATATCCTAATCAAAAGACCTGTTTACAAAATAATTTTTATGAAAACACTCCAAACTCTCTGATACCAATCTCTAACACCCCACCAAATGCTATGCGCAGCGGAACTACAACATTTGGGTGCTAGGCAGTTATCATCGCACACAAGATATATCAAACGACTCCAAGGAGACGTAAAAGTTTGAACTTAAATTAAAAATTGTTAAAAATGTACATGTGTATGGTTTTCCAACCCCAAATGATACAACAGAGTTTGCGTTTCGGTCCCCATGAATCTCAACCCCAAAAGATACAGTTTTCACAACAACAAGACATAAAGTTTAAAATGTTCAAGTAATAACGGGAGGAAAAACAAGTAGACGCCAAGCCCCACACACAACTTCCATCCAATGCATGCTCCTTGCTACACTTCATCGGTTACCTGAAACACATGCTAAATTTGGTCAACAAAAACGTTGAGTGGAATTCATAGGTTTTACAATTCGATTTTGAACATATGTGTAATAAAATCATTCACGATCATTCATAGACTTGTCGATCAAACAATATATATTCAAGGTTATGACAATTATGTTTAAGCTCATGACACTAAACCGTTAACTCAATCAACCGTGTAATAATTATCGGTGTGATTCAGATGAAACCAGTGCCCCTACTAAGGCATCAGTTGCAATTATACCTTATCTCTTATAACAAATTATCCGTCCGTAGGGGGTATCAACGTACTAGCCCTCGTCTCGGATAGGGTAGTCAAACCCATAGTACTATCACTTTGTATAAGCGGCTATTTCCAATCCACGCTAGGATTAAACAATAGTTAATAGTTCATGAAATTAGGGCCTTTTGCAACTAGGTACTCAACACAATTTCGAAGGCAACATTCGGGTCCAACAATCTTCATGACATATGTTCATTTTGGAAAACTAGCATGCATTTCCCTCGCGGGTAAAACAATTTAAAACAATAATAAGCGAGGCTATAAATTCACACCTTATATAAAAAAGTAGTCGACGATTCGAGTGACGGTCACTGACGACGATGAGGATGCCCGGGAAAATCAACACCTATCAAACCAATAACGCGTAATGAGTAATCTCATTCATAAACCTTAAGTACTGTATATAATACATACATATTAGTCACTTGTGATAATTACAACTCACACCAAAACCAAACAAATAAGTGTTACTCGTTTTATACCATTCGTCCATGTTATTAACGTTATTCCATTTTACGTATTTTTCGCCGATACTTACCAAAAGTACGGACTGTTTTACTAGACTTAACCCTTTTTATAAAAATTGGGAAAACTCTCAAAAATACCTTAAGACCTGTAGAAAACACATTTTTAATCCCATTAAAAGTTTTCGCTTTTACGACCCGTTACTCAACACTTTACCAAAACTACGTTTTTCGGACTCAAAATTGCACTTTGACTAAGTCAGACTCATTTGACCCATTTAAAATATATTGTTAACCCATTTGAAACATGAGTCTTATAATAGACTCAAATATGCAGGTTTGAGACCAAAAATCAACCTTTGACCATTTACCAAACTATACCTATAGTCCCCGGGATTTGACCTAAAACCAAGCATAATTTTGGATTATGAAGGTTTTCATCTCCCGGTACACGAATTTCAAAACATCATAACTTTTGACTCGTTAGGAGTCGTAAGCTCTATCTTATACCAAATCGAAGCTAAGAAGACGCTCTACAACTATATCCTAATCACAAGACCTGTTTACAAAATAATTGTTATGAAAACACTCCAAACTTTCTGCCTAAAATCACCTATCCCAAAATCAATCCAACACTCGTTTCCAAACCCATTTATCGACACTAGACATCAACCTAAGCAATCCTAATCATACTCAATCACACTAATCAGTCCTAAACACCCTAATAATCAAATCCATCATAAAACACAATCACAAAATCAAACATGCAAATGGTTTTACCCATTCAAAAACATGTAAAAACAAGATTACATACAAAACCCATCAACAAAATATCAACCACCATGATCCCCCAAACACCCCCTTTGTGCCGTGGAGTTTTGGTGATCAAAACCCCTCAACCAAATTGATTTTGATTGATTTGTTTGGTGATTAAACATCCTACATACATGAATTAAACATGCACATACATAATTAACATCAAAACAAACTTTTGAAAAATCTTTTAATTTTTGGAAAAATCATGTTAATGCATGTTGGATTAAACCTTGGATTAGTACTTACAAAAGGTTTTGAATGTGTGGTCTTTAATTAGAATTAATCAAAAAAAAAAGAAAATTTTAATGTGGTGGTGGTGGTGGTGTGGTATGGCCGGCGGCCTAAAGAGAGAAAAGGGGAGGGTGAAAAATTTTTTTGAGTGAAAATGTGTTGTGTGTGTTTCACTTGTTCCTTTTGTAAAATGGGAGGGACCTTGGGTGCAATTTTTACTTTCTTTTGTCCTTAAGTAAAAACGACCTCATAAGTTTACGGGATTGACTCACTAGTCATTTTTGAAAATTTTACGGGAGTCGGGGATCATCCCGAACACTCCAAAATATTTTTAGGACACTTTAAATGTACCCGGAAAGCCATAAAACTCACCCGACTCGACTTAACACGAACCGAAAGTAAAATTCTCGAAAAATTATAATATCCACAAAACTACAATAAACATAGAAATTTGGGCATCCATCGGGATCGTAGTCGTCATCGTTCTTCTTAAATCGTCAATCGTCAAAATCATGATCTCGAATATCGGTTTCAACCAAAATGATAAAATATATAGCAAATAAAATTTATTAAAAATTTCAAAAATAAGCGTAATTTAGGGCAATGTAAGTGACCTCGGTTCTAGGGTATCACATTTAACATTCTGATTTTCTATGCAAAGAAGACTAGGCTTAATGTTGTTGGCAATTGACATACGCATAAAGTTCAAGCAATGTCTGTTTGACCTTTCACATGCCTTGTGGTGTACTTTTTGATCCTCTATATCTTCATTAGTAAGATCAACAAGCTTATCCTCCAATAGCACCAAGTCAAGATCCAAAACACCTAAGTAGAAAGTGACTTGTTAGCTCCATTCGGAGAAATTCACACCGGTAAACAAGGTAACAAAAGAAGCTTGAGAGTGAAGGTTAATTGTTGCGAAAATGTATACGCTTACAAATTAAAACTTATACGAGATAAATAAATAAAATATATATGATTGGTCTCATTTGGGTAAATACAATAATATATTATCATCATTATTAGAATGCAAAGAAACTTTACAAAAAAAATGAAGTAGACTTAGTTAAATATATAAGCATATATAGATAAGTATATACATATGACAAAAGTTTATTATTTTTCATCTTTAAAATTATTAGTTATAGAAGAATAATTTTTCTTTAGGTAAATTAATAATTTCTATCAACTAATAAAAGACCCATAATAGCATTCTTTAAGATAAAATTAGATCATATGACTAGAATTCGAAATCAACTTGGTCACTTTGGTGAATAAAAAAATTAATCTCTCTTAATGTCATGTAATAAATAAATAGCTACTAAAAAGCATAAAATATATGACTATATATTTGAAATTAACTTGGTCATTTTGGTGACTAACAAATTAACCTCGCTTAATGTCATATAAGTGATAAATAACTTTAAGACAACATAATTTATATGACTACATAATTGAAATTAACTTGGTCACATTGGTGACTAACAAATTAATATCACTTAATGTCATATAATAAATAAGAGCTTTTAAAAAAATTTCAATAAAATTTGTAGAAACATAAGTGTTACAAATATTTCAAATTTCGTAATATCAAATTATTAGAACAATAAATTAATAACCAACTTTAACATGCCTTCAACTGATATTTAAAACATACGGATGTTACAAAAAATATTTATTTTAAATAACGTAACACCTAATTAATAAATGGCTAATCTTTAAAAGTCATTAATTAAAATTTGAAACATATAAATGTTATAAACAAAACATATTTCAAATATTGTTACATCATATTAATAAATGATTATCTTTAAATCAAGATACAAAATATAGTTGTTACAAAAAATAATTAAGTCATACATCTAATTATTAGACATAATGAGATACAACTAAAGTCACAAAATTTAACACTATTTGTTGAATCAACAAATTATAACAACAACCAATGTAATAACGTCATGGAACAATTATGTTGCTACTATAAATGTCATGAACATGAAACATAAAATGATGAAGCTAAAGATACAATTAAACGTATCTAATTTGATAAGTAATAACAGATTCAACAAATAATAACATAAAACACATGACACACAATCTTTTTTCTATTAGTCAAACATCTTTATCCAAAAGATAATAATTCAAAACATTATCATTTAATTCTAAATTGTTAGGAGGTAACTAATGATCAAATATTTTAGCAAACAATTTATAATTAACCATCTATCAACTAGATGACAAAAACCTTTTAACAAATCTAGTACTTTATCTTAAAATGTGATTATATTTAGTCGAGTGGAAGCGGCAGTGATAACAACATACTACAATATTTTTCTCATGCATTTTAAAATATACATAGTACAAATATTTACTTTTAGGAAAGCTTATCGTTTTTACATTTGTCATGTTTAATATCTTATATAAATGTCTTAGTTCATAAAAAAATAATGAAAAACATTTAAAGGTTTTATGAAAAACAAATACTTATGAGCTATATGACTTTTTATCATGATAGAGCAATTTAACTTTCACTTACACGTATAAATCAAATAATTCATATAATTATTGGCATATAATGATACGTGCATGTGTTACATCATTATGAAAACTGTTTATGATTTTATCATATAGAACTTAACAGCTTATGATTTTTAACAATACGAAATCATTAATATGGATTACTATCTTATTAAAAAACAAGTGTCTCTGATACCACAAGTAAGAATTTTATAAGTTTAAGCTTTAACATCAAAGCATGTATAATGAACACTTAAACTATTATGTCACAAGATATTTGAATATGACAATAATCACATTGATAAGATGAAACGAGAATGACATAACGGTAGTCGTAGCAGATGTCGACATGATGTAGGCAACCCTTTGAACCTATCTAGTTTTTCTCCCATAACCCAACTTAAGTGTAGAGAGCTTTGATAGATAGCTATATTATTATACTTGTGGGTGTTTTGGTTAGAGATATGACTAGATATATATAGCCTTAATAGCTAGTATGCCCATCAATACTAGTCAAATAAAAATAGCCAAGACTTAATGTACCATTAGGAGCATTCATCATACAATTGAATTGTTTGAATACACATATGTACATACATGTAACCTATAATTCAAAATGATGACAATAACATGTCAATATTTTAGCTTATAGAAGATTGATGATCTCCTAACCCTTTATTCAATTTTATAAAAAATTATTAAATCTTTTGAAAATGAAACGACAATATATATTGCATATGAGTCGTAGGAAAGAATACATTAGTGAAGGAAGTTTCTTCAAGAATGAAAAGAGATATTTTCTCATGTTGCAATGTTAACGCCTTGTAAACCGTAGATGCTACAAAGATTCAATAAGATGTTCAAGGAAAATAAGAGAGGTGACAAGGTTTTAATAATTATAGATGACGTGTGGAGCGAACTAAAACTAGAGAAAGTTGGAATTCCATTTGGAAATGTTTTCCGAGGCTGCAAGATCTTATTAACATCAAAGAATGTGTGTAATAAAATGAATGTTGACACCATAATATGCGTAGAATCTCTTACAAAAGAAGAAGCATGGCTTCTTTTCAAAGGCGTGGTTGGTGAAAGAGTCGAGACTTATGCCAAATTGAAACCTATTGCATTGAAGGTTGTTGAAGGTTATGGTCGATTACCACTAATCCTATAAGGTGTTGGAAAAGTTTTTGAATACCAAGATACATTTAAATAATTGGAATAAACAGTTTATAATATTCACAAACATTCAACTTTGATATTGATCCCACTATAAATTCAAAATTTGCTCATTTAAAAGCTTAGTTATGACTACTTAGAAAGTAAGTGAACATAAAAAATCAAATATCTTGCTTATTAGTTTGTTTCTTATAGACGAGGACATTAAATTAGAAAGATTGAGATATTATAGGTCGGTTTGCAACTTTTCAATGACCTATTGGAGATGCAAGAGATAGAGTTAAAAGTGTAGTGAAAGCGCTTAAATAGTCTTGCTTGCTATTTGACATGTATAATGAATGTAGAATGAAGATGCATGAAGTTCTTCTTGAAGTCGCGTTTTTTGTTGTTCCAAAAATCGATAATAAGTTTGTGATGGTGGCGAGGAAAAATATAAAATAATTGGAACCAACAAGCCTTAGTGAGATGCCCGTGTAGTTTTCGAGAGTCTCCATTCTTTTAGATTTTTTCCCGCCTCGACCGCAAACTTATTATCACCTTTGGAAGCAATCAAGAACGCGACTTCACGAACAACATCATGCGTCTTCGTTTTACATTCATTATACACGTCCAATAGTAAGCAAGACGATTTAAGCGCTTTCACTACACTTTTAACTCAATCTCTTGCAACCTCCAAATTGAGGTAATTGAAAAGCTGTAAACCGACCCCTTAATAACAATCTTTCTAATTCAATGTCCGCGTTTTCAGTAAAAAACAATAAAGCAACAAAATTGATTTTTCTTGTTAACTGTCTAAGTTTTCATAACTAAACTTTAAATGAGCAAATTATAACTTTATATCAAAAGTTCTATGTTTATGTATATTATAAAATGCTTTTCCCATTGTTTAAACGTCTCTTGGTATTTGAAAGCTTTTTCAACACTTGAAGGATGAGTGGCAATCTACCACAAACATTTCAGCAACCTTCAATGCAAATAACTTCAATTGGTATCGGTCTCGACTCTTTCACCAACTACGCATTTAAAAATAAGTCACGCTTCTTCCTTTAGAAGAGATTCTACGCATATTAAGGTGTCAGCATTCATTATATTGTACACATTTTTGTTCCTTGATGTTGACAAGGTCTTGCATCTTTGGAAGCATTTCCGAATGCAATTCCAACTTCGTCTAGTTTTAGGGCTCCACATGTCATCTAAAGTTATTAAAACCTTGTTGCTTCTCTTTATTTTCCTTGCTGCAACTTGAACGTTTTTTTGAATATTTGTAGCATCTACGGATTCGATACGGTTAACATCAAAACATGAGAAGATATCTCTTCATTTTTCATTCTTGAAGCACTTTCTTCGCTAATGTGTCTTTTCTTACACGTGTTGTGCCATATATTCCAACTATTTTTGTCGTTTCATCTCAAAAGATTTAATGATTGTTTGTAAAATTGACTTATGGGTCGGGAGCTCATCAATCTTCTTCCTTTCATACATATATAAGATTCTGGAAAATGATTAAGAATGGCAATCTCACCTTCAAAGGTTGAACCGTCTTTTCTTTCAAGAAAATGAACCTCCATAAATGCTTTCTTACCGTAGTTACGAATGGTGTTCGGGTCTACACATATCCATAAGTTTAAGCATATCTTCTTCACTTTAGCTTCTTCTTTTAGAATCTCTTTTGACTTGGTTATGTGAAGATCCACCTCCTTAACCTACTTTTCATCACCACGTAGGAGAGACTCGCTTTATCATTAGCTGATTTAATTTTTAGTTCATGTATGTGCTTCATTATCTTTAGCTTATCAACTTTCCTCCTTTTATTAAAGATTTTTCTTAGATTTCTAGATGTATCCTATTTCCTTTTTAACCTTACTTAGCAATGAACGTGCTATGTTGCAACCTCTTCAATAATCGTTTCAGCAACAACCATTGTAATTTCCATTCTATCTTATCAACAACGACTTCAACAAGGTCTGTGGATTGAACAAAAGAGAGTAATAAATTAAATGACCAATAGCATGTGAAGTTATGACAATTGACTGATAACATTATATTCTCGAAACAAAAGAGAGTAATAAATGACCAATTTAACCTAAACATGTCTAAAAAAGTAGTTATGATTTCGAAACAATCTAACCTCAACGTGTTTACATATAATCACAAATTCTCATATAAATTAATTTAATATATACACTAAACTAATATAAGCTACAACATAACTCACACGTATACACAAATTAAAAAAAAAGACAAGCTATAAACAAAATATTTATACACATTAAATAAATAGTATATGTATATCCTCTTTAGTAGTGATAAGTGTGAATGAAGTTATATGGAGTGTCAAATATTTTATATGATAGTATGATATGATGTGTGATATGTATAAGTTGAAAGAAAATTATCAATTATGATTTCACATCTTTGCATAATTTGTCTTTAAACAATTATCTTGGTTTTTTTATGAAAGACTGTTTTTTTCTTTGTGGTTAATCTTTATGTGTCACATAATAAAAACGATAAATTTTTTAATCGGAGTATAATAAAAAATGATCACAGTCTGACCTCGTTCACCCGTTTATGCTGAGTTCATCAGGTTATCTCCATTTCCTTTTCGCACGGCTTGTATTGCCTAGCCGAACCGATGGCCACTCCAGTTTTGATTAAACCCCGGATTTGTCTGGTTTTAAACCATACGTACCACCAACTTGTAAGTTATATGAAGTTTTTTTGTTTTATTAGTTGTACAATATGTATAATAAGATGTATGTTTTATTTTAGGGATATTTTAAAAATATTATTAATTAAGGTGTTTAATATATTAATTAACGTGTAATTGTAACATATACTTTAAAACATTTATTAATATAAACTAATTTTATAAAAGTGACGGTAATGTTTAATTGAATTGTACAATATGTTTTAAAATTTGTAACACTTAAAAATTTAATGATGAGAAAGTGTATAGGATGGTTTATAAGACATGTTTAATTCACTTGTAATATATGTTTTAAAATTTGTATTACTTAAAAATTTAATGAAGAGAGAGTGTATAAAAATGTTTTATAAAATAGTATGATATGATGTGTGATATGTATAAGTTGAACGAAATTATTAATTGTGATTTCACATCTTTGTGTAATTTGTCTTCACACAATTATCCCGATTTTTTCGTGAAAGATCGTTTTTTGCCTTTGTACATAATAAAAACGATAAAATTTAATCGGAGTATAGTAAAAAATGATCACAGTCTGAGCTCGTTCAACCGTTTATACCGAGTTCATCCTGTTATCTTTGTTTCCTTTTCGCACGTCTTGTATTGCGTAGCCGAGCCGATGGCCACTCTAGTTTTCGATTAAACCCGTTGGCCTTGTCCGGTTTTTGAACCATATGTACCACCAAATTTTAAGTTATATGAAGTTTTTTTTTGTTTTATTAGTTGTACAATATGTATAATAAGATGTATTTTTTATTTTAGGGATATATTAAAAATATTATTAATTAAGGTGTTTAATATATTAATTAATGTGTACTTGTAACATATGCTTTGAAATATTTATTAACTATAATAAATTTTATAAAAGTGACGACAATACTTAATTGACTTGTATAATATTCTTTAAATTTGTAGCACTTGAAAATTTAATGATGAGAAAATGCATAAGATAGTTTATAAGACATGCTTAATTCACTTGTATAATATGCTTTAAAATTTGCATCATTCACCCTAAACAAACCCTAAACAAAAATGGCGTCTTCTCCCCTTCTTCAATACATCCGATTCATTCACCCTAAACATCATTCATTGATTAACAAACATGTATCATGATTAATCCTTTTTTAATTTCGTTCCTGCTGCTATTAACTATGAGAAACTTAGGCTTGTGATTTCGATCCCCCTAATCTTTCTGTGATAAATTGATCTACCGGGGGAGGTAATTGATCTTGGCTTGATGTTTGTTTACATCTTTTTTAATTGATTCGACATGTTTGGGCGTTTGGTTTTAGGTGGCTTGTTTTAGGGTTTGCTAGATCCCCCCCCCCCTTTTTTCCTTTCCTCTACTCATTTTGCCATTTTTTTACCTTTAACTGTATCTCACTTTCCTGATCTCTTAGATCTCCCTTCAATCCAAATAAATAAAATCATCATGGGTAGCCATAGATCGAGAGAGGATGATGTGGGTCGTATATCCACTTCGATTTTTGTAACTAATTTTCCAGAAAAAAACTACTGCCAAAGAGCTGTTTCATCATTGTAACAGATACGGTCATGTTGTGGATGCTTATATTCCAACGAAGAGATCAAAACTAGGGAAGAGATTCGATTTTGTTCGTTTCATAAATGTTTTTAATGAGGAACGCCTGGTGAATAACTTGTCCACTGTCTGGGTAGACCGATTTAAGCTTCATGCCAACCTCATAGAACCGCTATGAAAAAGATAAACCTTTAGAGAATAAAAGTTTTGCATCCAACAGGGGTGTATTTCAGGAACCGCATAAGGTAGTACGAAAAGAGAGCAGTCCTACTTCCTATATTAACGTGGTGAAAGCCAAACACTCGTCTGACTTAGGAGGCGATTTTTGTCCTGTTCTAGTTATGGATGATGATTGTTTAAATTCCACGGATGTTACTAATACTTTGTTAGGAAGAGTTAAGGAAATCGAGTATTTAGCTAACCTCAAGACTACATTTTCTTTTGAAGGTTTTGGTGATTTGAAGATAAGTTATATGGGTGAATTATGGGTTCTGTTGGAGTTTTCTACTAGTGAGTCCAAAGATCTATTTATTAAGAATGATGGAATAGGATCATGGTTCTCGGAAATAAAGCTAGCTTCTGTCGACTTTAATCCGGAGGGTCGTATTGTGTGGGTAGAGATAGAAGGGGTTCCTTTTAAATGTGGAAACCTTGGTTTCCTCGAATCTTTTAGCTACTAGACATAGCCATTGTTCATATGATTAACAATCAAAGCGGAAAAGAACAATAACTATGAAACAAGGTGTTTTTGCACAAAGAACACATAAACTAAACAATTGGATTGCTAATTATGTTAATAATCAACAATCACTAGGCGTGTATACATTGAATCCCACACCTAGTCGACACACGCTTTAGGTTTACATTGTGAATGAAAGATATATAAAACCTAATAACCCTTGGTTCCTTTTATAGTGTAGGGATTAGGGTTTTACAAGATATAACTATGAATAACATGTATATCTTCTATTTATATAACTATATACTAAATATATCAATCTTAATATATTCAATATATCCTCTAAATAGAAGATTCTATCAGCCCCGTAGACGTCCATCAGCGTTTGACTTCTGTCAACGTCTAATTTACTCTTGACAACGCCTAATTTACACTTGTCAACGCTTAGACAAATGCCTTCATGTTTTCTTCGTTTTTGAGTTTCTGCCACATCAACTTTTTGACCCAACAATCTTCCCCTAGTTGATGTCGCCAAAACTCTTTGTGTATCTCTTGTAAGTGGTACATCATTTTCAAATTGCTTCCCCTCAATTGTAGCATGTATCTCTTCCCCTTTTTGTCACATCAATAAGGAAGGAAATAATGTATGCAATCGAAGATTCTCCAAATGTAGGCTCTATGTAATGATTTTGAAGAAAAATAAGTACAATAATTTTGGTGTAGAAGCAGAATAACCCAAACTTTGTATTTATTTCACCCAATTGCTCACTAGTTGATAAACTCTTCCCCTAGTCGCGAAACGACTAGAGAAAAATGCAACTCTTTCATTGCAAAAGGGGGCTCAGTTTATTGGTACGAACGAGAACTGAAACTGATTGTGGTAAAATACGACCTTTAGGAAAAGGAGCGTAAAAGCGGTAAGTATTAAACAAATGATTTTAGGAAAAACCAAGTGTTAATGACCCTTATGAAGTTCGTTTCCCAAGGAGGTATATGTGTGTGAAAAACTTGTTAAATGTTTGTGATTAATGATTGGTTTAGAAGGGGATGAGAAAAGAAGTTGACGAAGACGTGAAAATTACTACTACAACGACAAACGTAAAATCGTAAAAACTACAAAAAATTATAAATTAATTCTAAAAATTACCAAAAATTCACCAAAAATCAAAACTAATAAACTCATAGTTTACCAATGATGAAAACTTTTTCAAACCTTATAAATAATTAAATATTCAATTTTTGAATGCTAATTAAAGCCCTAAAAATCAAATAAATTATCAAAAAGCCCAAATAAAGATTTTTTAATTGGTAAACCTCTAAAATGACCTAAAAAGATTAAAAACTATTTTTAGAAATTATTAAACTAGTAAAAACTATTTAAAATGATTTAAAAACTATTAAAACTTAAAATAATTATAAAAATTAATCTAGAAGTGATAAAATTATTCTAAAAGTTGCTAAATTCCTATTTTAATGTATTAAAGGTAAGAAAAATGTAAAAAGTTGGAAAATGTAAAATTTGAAAAATAATAATAAAATAATATTAAAATAATATTAAAAATCCAAAATTAATAAAAAATTCTAAAAACTTGCAAACTAGTTTAATTTAACCTAAATAATCAGAAACTTAAAGTGAAATGACTAGAATACCCCTATTGGGCCCTCAAATAGGCCAAAACCAAAAACAGTCAACCTTAATGGGCTTCTTGGCCCAAAAAGTCAAACTTGGCCCAATTGACTTGGAAAAGCCCTATCTGACTCAAAATTTAATTCTAAACACAAAACTCTAAAGGCCCAAAAGCTGAATGTGAGCTTATCACAGCTTAATAAGCAAGCAGCTTATTCTTATTGGGCTTTTCAGCCCATTAAGCAATAAGCCAATGCCATAAGCTCTAATTTGACACACAACCTTCTTTTGGGATGCTTATGAGATCTGTAAAAAGAAATTTTGAAAAAGCACACTCAATAAGCCAGAAATAAGCAAAGTATTATTTCACTAAAAGACAAAATAGTCATTTTTGAGAAATAAGGCACCTCAGGACTTGATTCAACTTGCAAAAGATCACAAATGGACTCAATAAGCCAAATCAATCAACAAAATTCCAATAAGCAAAACCAATAAGCCAGAATAAGCACTTAAGCACTTATGAAAAAGTCAATGAAGTTGGTTTTCTAGTCAAACCATAGAGTCAACCCACCAAATGCTCCAGTATGAACAAATGGGTCAAATAATGAGCACCTATTACAAAATCAAAGTTGTTGCTGGTTAAAATAAGCTATTATAGCTTATTTATAAGCTGACACCAATTTAACACTAGTAGTGGTAACCAGCAGGGGAAAGGAGTTCCCACTGCTTTGACTATTTGACTGAGCTTTTTAGAGAGTTCTAGTTGGATTCAACTGGAAACAAGGGCACCCTTGTGATCAGTGAACCACAAGGAGTCAATAGCAACAAGAAAATCCAAATTTGTTTCACACAATAAGCCACAAATGATCAAACAGTCACCAGATACCACACAGACATGAAAATAAGCAGTTATGCACTTAATAAGCAGATTTAGCAAGAATAAGCCAACCAAACTCAACAGGATGCATACACAAGCTATATTACCTATGAATAAGCACAAATAAACTTATAGCAAACACTGAATCAAAGCAAACAACAAGATCAAAGCACAAACAGTTACTGATAAGAACATGAACAATATGCAGACAAGTTTGCTGATCTATTTGACACTAGATCCAATTTCAAGCAGTCAAATCTCTTCTCCTGGTGTGATTAACTAAGGCTTAGCACTTGTTAGCCCTAGCCTAAGATTAGATCTAGGTGTCCTCAAAATCCTAGCCAATTTTACCAAGTATCCAAGATTTTATACCCTATTTTCTGAATCTAGGTGTTTCAAACCTTCAAACCTGCAAACAGATGAACAATAGCAACCAAATAACAGATACTAACACTTGCAAACACAATACCACAACTTAGCAAACCACAAATCCAAATCATGCAGTTGATCCAAACACCCCTTAATCAACTACTTAACAAAGCAACTTGTGATTTCTACTAATAACCTACTGATTTTACGGATAAAAAACACTTACTAGGTAGCAACTAACAGAATCAAACTCAAAAATCACCAGCACAAACACCAGAACACAAAATCAAAGCACCAAATCCAAAACAGGCAGGAACATAAAATTTTGAAAGGAATCTTAACAAGAGGTTATACCTGCCCTCCACAACATCCTAGGAGGGCCAGCTATGCTCCTTAGACCTTGTTCAACAACTAGAACAAGACCAAGGTACTTCAAAGAAGAAGATCAAAGCCTGCTGATGTTCAAAGTAGAACAAGGCTTTGATTATGATATGTCTTCAACACAAAACAACAAACAACTCAACCAAAGGCTTAGAACTCTTCCCAGGCTTGGTGTCAACAAGCTTGAAGGAGCTCAAGGCTTATGGCTAAGGGTTAGTACACAAATATAGCAAAAATCAGAAACTAGGATTTCAAGGCCTTTGAACCTTGAAAACCTTATGAACCAAGACGTGCCTTAACCACAAGATTAAGGAAGGTCTTAACAATCAAAGGGAACTCAGATTTAGGCTATTCTAACACCGACTTTTAATCAAATCAAAAAGAGAATTCAAAATTTTCAGAAATTCAAATTTTATTAACTTAAAAAGGAATTACAAAGATTGATAGCCTAAAACTGGAACAAAGGGACTCTCACATGTTGAGGTCTCCTTTTATAGGCAAACGACTGGCTAAACACTATTCACAAACCCTAGCACTGATTTCTCTAAAATTCCCTTGAGTCTTCTAGATAATTCTTGGTTGTGAGCTGTCCAAAATGATCCTAGACGATTAAAGTAGCTTTGGGGTGAAGCAAAGGATCTCAGCTGTTGATCTTGACACGTGGCAAGCCTTGGAGAGGAAGTTGGCACATGATAGTGAAACGGTTTTGGTGGTGGGGCCTCTTGGTGAGTGGGAGTGAGTGTTTTAAGGTTGGGGTGAGATTGTAGGCGTGTGAATCAAGTGTGGGTAAGGGTAATTTCATTTTACCCTTTGTTTTAATGAAGATAGTTACTGGGTTCATGGGGTGAACAGTTGTAACTTTTGATCCGTTTTTGTAGGATTGGAAAGTTGTTTGGCGCATTTTGTGTTTTTGAATGTTTCAGTGCACAATATTAGTCCTTGTATTTTGGCCAAAGTTGTATAACACGTTTTTTAGCCTAAAAACTTCCATCCCTTTGTAAATAACTTTCAGCTTTTGGCAATTTTGGCACCAAACTTTGGAAAAAGGTTTCAAAGGGTTGTTTTTGCCATTTTGATATATTTGAAGGACTGATTTTGGACTTTGTTGATCTTCAAAGGTATTCAATGTGTCTTTGGCTTCATGAGGGACCATTAGTGACAATTTAGAATTGCTGAGGGACTAAACTTGCCATTTCTTCAAAGTTGAAGGACCATTTGTGTAATTTTGACAAACTTAAAGGACCAAACTTGTAATTATCAATATACAAGGGTTTTAAGTGTCATTTCTTCATTCATTGAGGATCAATCTTGCATATCTTCAAGTCTTCAAGGGTATTTGTTGAATATTCCATGAATTAGGGCCCGGTTCTTTGTACGGCTTCGTTTCTCGTATCCGTTTTTCCTTGTATCTTGTGATCTTTTGTCTTTTTCACGATATCCATGCCTAAAATACACAAGTAAACAAACACAAGCATATATATGGTATTTTATGACATTTTTATGCATTTAAAGCCCGAAAAGAACGATGAGATCATGTATAAATTCCATCTCATCACTCCCCCATACTAAGCCATTGCCGTGCCCTCACGCAATGCTAGAATAAAGTATCTAAGCATCACCAAAGTTCAATTTTATTTAAACTTTATTGAAGAGTAAAAGACTTGCAACATACTACGAAGATGTGTAAAGACATAATGTATGATTTTCATCACGAAAGTGACTTTTAGGGTCAAAGAATAGAAACAAGTGAATGTCCCTTAGAGTAAACTTCGTCATCCTTGATTGTCAAACCTTCCATGCTAAGTGCAAAAACGAGATCATTGTTGGTACAAGTCACAATGCTAACACTACTCATACGTCCAAATTGTGTAATACTTTTTCTCCCCGCAATCCTAGTTATTATAAAAATAAATGGGTTACTAGCATTTTTTAACTATTTGTCATGGATCACAAGTGATTCATATTGACTTATTTGAGTAGTTATTAGTCCGAAAGCAAAGTAGCACGATTTGATCAATAGTTAGCCGAAGGACAAAATCTTTTAAAACGGCTTCTCGTGTATCTCCTTAAGTTCATATCTTGGCATAACTCGTTTCACGATTTGAGACCTTTCTCGGACCGATATTTGGCATGTACTTCATACTTCAAATCTTGGGAAGACGTTCTTGAAATTATGGTCTGCTCTTCATATATTTGGAATTTCTTCACTTGACGTTTTTGAGAGATTCTTCATATTTGGACCACGACTTCATCATTTTTCTTCAATCCTTACTTTGGATTTTGATATACAACGATCCGCCTCCTTTTCGGACTTGGATATATTTATCCTCATACCTTGTAAGGGTCTTTTTGGATAGACTTTCTCCATGATCTTTAGGGGAGTAATTGCTTTTCGTCGTGTGTCTCGATCCTTCATATTGATTTAGGAATAATGATACTTCACATCATCTTGGATCTTTAGCAAAAATAGAGCTCCTCATGCCTTGTTAGGGCCTTTTTGGATAATTGCCAATCTTCGCGTCCCGCTTCAATAAGTTATGCCTTGGCTATGAACTCTATTCAACCCCGAGCAACTTCTAAACGATCTTGCGCTAGAGGCTAAGTAACCTTTCAAATCGTACGACCTTACTTATTGCAATTATGATTTATTCCTAATGCATTGATCTTATGGGAAGAAAAAGCCACAATTAAAAACATATGAGTTTTTGAAAGAACATTTTCATGTTCTATGTTTAGCATGATCACTTGTCTAACTCTATCATTTCTCGTTCTTCACTATATAAAGACCTCTAATTAAAGAGACTCGTGAATACTTAGCCATGCAAGTCAAAATTAAGCCAGATTTGGATTAGCTTTCATTAAGACTATATCAAATCAAAGTTTTGGGTTTTCAAGCCACCTATAGGATCTTGCACTTTCTTGGACTTTTTCAAGTTTAGAGAATGCATTTTATAGTTCCCTTGATAAGTGACTTTCTAGGATCAATTATAGGAACTTGCGAAAAGTTCTTGTTCTTAACCCGTAAGAGTTAAGACTTTCGCGTTTTAAAGCTCCCTATATAAAAGTCTAGCAAAACGTGAATTGAGTGGGTTAAGGAATGTAAATGGCTCCAAATGCCCATCAAGTCAAAAATTAACTCTTATTCTACCCATCAGAAAATATGTATTCGTGTCTTAAAAACACTTATGAAAACTAAGAAAAATTTTAAAATTTGGCCATTTTTAGCCTTATTAGCAACCAAAAGAAAACATTGAAAATTGGAAAGCGTGAGGGCGTAGCAAAGCAAGTATCTATTCACCCCCCCCCATACTAAAAGCAAACATTGTCCTCAATGTTTCGAGTCTAAGGGTGGAGCACCCCCATACTAGAGACTAAGAATCGAATGCTTAGGATCTAGCATGGAAAGGGTGATCAACAATATATCTAAAGCCGTTTATTAAGTATGCTAAAAGATAATTGTTAGAACAATAAAGGATATGTCAAGGATTCGTGAAAAACTTCTTCAAGCAAACGATGGAGGCTCACGTAAACGAACACGAGAGTCTTCAATCGTAGATGATGATGATGATCTAGATAACACAATCACAAACAACCACGAGACAACAAGTTGAAAGGGTACAAGTCCCCTTATTAGTGAATAGTAAGCATAAAGGATAAGCATGGGATCTCCCCCACGAGGCACCTCGTTTTTGATTACCGAGTCATGAGTTCGACTCGATCCCCTCAATGCTAATTATCATTGGGGAAGGTGACTTGGTCGAGGGCAACCATTGAAGGAATTTACCCACCAAAGTAGTGCTTAAGCCTATGTCCATTCACCTTGAAATTAGGACCATCATCTTGAGCTAGCTCGATGGTCCCATAAGGAAACACTTTTGTAATAGTGAACGGACCCGACCAACGAGATTTCAATTTTCAGGAAAATATCTTAAGTCGAGAGTTAAAAAGTAACACTTGATCACCAACGTTAAAAACCTGGTTTTTAATCTTTGAATCATGAAACTTTTTAGTCTTTTCTTTTAAAATTAATGAATTTTCATAAGCATTATCTCTTAATTCATCCAATTCATTCAATTGTATTTTCCGGTGATCTCCCGCGGTCTTCAAGTCAAAGTTTGCATGCTTATGGGCCCAATATGCCTTGTGCTCCAACTCAATGGGCAAATGACAATTCTTCCCATAGACTAACTTATAAGGAGTGCAACCGATAGGTGTCTTATAAGCGGTCCTAAAGGCCCATAAAGCGTCATCGAATTTGTCGGACCATGAAGCACGGTTTTCTCCAATTGACCTCTCTAAAATCCTCTTCAAAGCTCGGTTCGAAACCTCGACTTGCCCACTCGTTTGCGGGTGATAAGCCGTAGAAAGACGATGAGTAACTCCATATTTCTTTAGAACCTTTTCGAATTGGTCATTACAAAAATGGGTTCCACGATCGCTTATAATAGCACGAAGGGTTCCGAACCGAGAGAATAGTTGGTTCAAAAAATTCACTACCACACGAGCATCATTAGTAGGCAAAGCCTTAGCTTCCACCCACTTAGAAAGGTAGTCCACCGCGACGAGGATATATTTGTTGCCATGAGACGATGGGAACGGCCCCATAAAGTCTATTCCCCATATGTCGAAAATCTCACACACTTGAATTATGTTTTGCGGCATTTCATCACGTTGAGATGATTTTCCTTGACGTTGGCACGAATCACACGACTTCACAAGTGCGTGTGCATCACGATAATAGAAGGCCAAAAGAAGCCGGCATCGAACACTTTCTTAGCCGTGAGATTAGCACCGTGGTGACCACCCGTGGGTCCCTCGTGACAAGCTCTAAGGATATTAGAAGCTTCGGCACCAAACACACAGCGTCGAACGAGTTGATCCGCACAAACCCGAAAGAGATAAGGGTCGTCCCAAAAATAGAACTTTACGTCACGAAAGAATGTTTTTTGTTGTGTCGTCATACCCTTGATTATGAAATTGCCCGCATGGTAATTTGCAATGTCGGCAAACCATGGGGTGGTGTCTTTAGAATTCACTACACCGAGAGTCTCGAGAGGAAATGTTTCGGTGATTTCCTTGTTCTCGAAAACATCTTTGTGAGGATCTTCTAGACGAGAGAGATGATCGGCTGCTAGATTCTCGGCTCCTTTTTTGTCAAGCACGGTGACATCAAGTTCTTGGAGGAGGAGCATCCAACGAAGCAATCTCGGGTTAGCATCTTGCTTAGCTAAGAGATACTTGATAGCCGAATGGTCGGTATACACGATGCTTTTAGTCAAGACGAGATAAGGTCGGAATTTCTCAAAAGCATAGACCACGGCAAGGAATTCCTTTTCCGTTGTGGTGTACTTTAATTGAGCCTCGGTCATCGTCTTACTAGCATAGTGGATAGGACGGAAATGCTTGTCATAACGTTGCCCTAAGACGGCCCCTATAGCATAATCACTTGCATCGCACATGATTTCAAAGGGTAATTCCCAATTAGCAGCAACAAGAATGGGAGCTTCGGTAAGTTTCCTTTTGAGAGTTTCGAAAGCTCTAACACAATCCTCATTGAAGTTAAAAGGAGCATCCTTCTCGAGAAGGTGTGTCATAGGTCGAGAGATTTTCGAAAAGTCCTTGATGAAACGACGATAAAAGCCCGCGTGGCCTAGGAAACTCCTAACTCCCTTAACGGTTTTGGGATGAGGTAACTTGGCGATGACGTCTACCTTAGCTTTATCGACCTCAATCCCCGCTTTCGACACCTTATGTCCTAAGACGATTCCTTGTTTACACATAAAATGACATTTTTCCCAATTAAGTACAAGATTGGTTTCTTCACATCGTTTTAACATTTGCTCGAGATTAGATAAACATGACGTGAACGAATTGCCAAATACCGAGAAGTCATCCATAAACACTTCCATCGACTTCTCGATCATATGAAAAATCGCCATCATACACCGTTGAAACGTACCCGATACATTACAAAGTCCGAAAGGCATCCTACGATAAGCGAACGTTCCATAAGTACACGTAAAAGTAGTCTTCTCTTGATCACGAGGGTCGATAAGGATTTGAAAGTAACCGGAAAAACCATCTAAAAAGCAATAGAATTCATTTCCCGCGAGTCGCTCCAACATTTGATCCATGAAGGGCAAAGGAAAGTGGTCTTTACGAGTGGCGTCATTTAACTTTCGGAAGTCAATACACACCCTCCAATCGGTCACAACACGAGTGGGAATTAACTCGTTGTTTTCATTAGGCACAACGGTCATTCCTCCCTTTTTAGGGACACAATGGATTGGGCTCACCCATGGGCTATCGGATATAGGATAAATCATTCCCACGTCAAGGAGTTTAAGGACCTCCTTTTTAATGACATCGTGAATTTTGGGATTCACCCTTCTTTGACGTTGAATTGCGGGTGTGTAGTCCTCCTCCATTAAAATCTTGTGAGTACAAAATTTTGGGTCAATACCCTTAATGTCAGATATTTTCCATGCAATTGCCCCTTTATGAGCCTTAAGAACTTTCAAGAGCTCGGTTTTTTCATCATTAGCAAGGCCTCTTGCAATAATAACCGGCAACTTGTCATCACCTTCCAAGAATGCGTATTCAAGGTGAGAAGGAAGATCTTTCAATTCAAGGATAGGTGGTTCCTCGATTGAAGATTTTGGTTCAACACTCATAACTTCCATCGGCGGAAGAAATGGTGGAATAGAAGTATCATCACTAATCAACACCTCATCTTCATTGTCGATTTCATTTGAAGTGAGATCGCCTCCTTGGAATGGAGTGAGATTTGGTGTGGAATTAGCAAGAATTGGATCCAAAATAGTGGGATTGCCACTTGACGAGCTATCGGAAAAACCTAACACTTCTTGTGAAAACTCATCGCAAACCACATCAACGATGTCAATGTGATTGATGGTAGCGATTGCAAAAACATGAGAAGGTTTCGAGTTTTGAGTAGCGTTTATAACAAGTTCCTCTTCGTTGAATCTCAAAGTGATAGTTCTTGCATGAACATCGATAAGCAATATCGAAGTGTCTAAAAATGAACGACCTAAAATTAGAGGAACTTGAGGATCCACGGGGATGTCAACTACTATAAAATCAACGGGATAGTAGAACTTCCCCACTTTCACGAAAACATCTTCGGCTACTCCACATGCTAAAATCGTAGAATGATCGGCCATCTCGATAGACATGTTCGAAGGAATAAGAGCCGGAAGCGAAAGCGATTTCCAAAGGGAAAATGGCATCAAATTAATGCTCGCACCAAGATCGGCCACGGCGAGGCATTCTTTCATAGCTTGTATGTCACAAGGAATGAGAAACTTTCTGGGGTCACCAACTTTTTCCGGTATGCGGTTAAGATAAACCGAAGAACAATTAGCAAGCTTTGAAAGCTTTTCCTTATCGCTCATCATACTTTTAAAAGTGGAAGCGAAACGAGGCATATATAACAACGCGTCGGCTAAACTCACATCAAAATGCACTTGTTGAAACATTTTTATAAACAGCTCGATTTTTTGTTTGTTACGTTCTTGCAATTTCTCTTTGTTTCATCTCGAAGGGTAGGGTAAGGGTGGTGTGGGTTGGTCATTAGGCAACGGCCTTGGAATCTCGGGTTCCACAATTGGTATTGGTTCAACCGTAGGTGTGGTATGAGCGATACTTCGTGGGATTGTAATGTGCTCCTTTTCGACCATCACCTCGGGTTCTTTCTCGATTTCCTTCTCCGTAGAAGTACTTGGACGAGAGATTGGTTCCTTGAAAGTTTTACCACTTCGTGTAGTAATAACCTTCATTTCTCCCTTCGGGTTTGCAATGGTATCACTAGGAAGACCACCCGAGGAAGAGGGTTTACACATGATTGCTTCAAACATCTTAGCCATTCGGTCCTCAAATTTTGATTGCCTAGCATCCGCTTTTAATAACTCTTGCTTAATCTCATGTTGTCCTAATTCCATATTTTGTTGATTTTGTTGAAGACGTTGGACATTTCCTTCCATTTTATTTGCATGAGTTTTAAGTTCATTAGCAAGTTCATTTTTAAGCTCGTTTTTTAACTCGGATCTTAAGCTAATCATCTCACGTTGCATGTTATCAAATTTAGCATCATTTGCTTTAGCATAATCCAAAAATTCTCCTTGAAGAGTTTTAGTGTGAGCATTTTGAAAACCTTGTGTAGTGTTTTGAAAATCAAGGTTTTGGTTTTGATTAGTGACTTGTCCATTCCAATTTTGATAATTCCCTTTGTTGTAGTTACGTGAATTGCCTTGGTAATTACCACCTTGGTTGTTGTTTCGATAGTTATTAGCATTTTGATTTGGTGGAGCTTGATTTTGGCGGGAACCTTGACCGTTTTGTTTGTAAGTTCCCGTTGCTACATAAGCACTCGAAGTGTTACCATCCGCGGTAATGCACTCGGAAAGATCATGAGCTCCACCACAAGACAAACAACTCTTAGCAAACGCTTTAACCGAAGCGGAATTTGAAGCTTCTTGAGCTTTCCAATGGGACATAAGATTAGCAAATCTATCAAAAAACCGATTTTCCTCATTAGCTTCATCATGTAAGGCATTAATGCTACGAGACGATGACGATGATGACGAACCCAAATTGGCAACACTCGGTGTGTTACGAGGGCTATAAACCTTAGATCTATTCTCGATGATTTTCAAAGCCTCATTTGTCGTCTTGCACAAAAAATTACCACCCGCGGCGGCATTCAAATAATCTCGTTCATGATCATTAAGCCCATTATAAAAAGTATCAATTTTGATGCAATTCCGAAAAATCATGGTGTGGACATTCATGTAACATTTCTTTAAAGCGTTCCCATGCCATTGAAAAACTTTCATTATTTCTTTGCACAAATCGTGAAATCTCATTTTTCAAATGTGTTGTTTTAGATGGTGGAAAAAACTTGTTCACAAACTTAGAAACGAGATCACCCATGTCAAAATCGAATTTGGCGGTTCTTTCTCAAGCCAAATTTTTGCGGGTCCATCTAACGAGTATGGAAACAACATCATCTTAATGGCGTCATGTGGAACATCCTTAAACTTGCTAGTAGCGGTGAGACGGTTAAAATTCCTGATGTGATAGTGCGGGTTATCTTTCTCATGACCTCTAAACTTATTTGCTTGCAACATCGACATTAAACCCGTCTTAATCTCGAAATTCTCCGCAAGGATGGCAGGAATCACAATGGCCTCTCCAAAAACCTCGGTGGGTGCTTGGAGCAACTCCATCATAGTACGATTAGCCATGACGACTTCTTGTTCTACAATAGGTTCAACAATTGGAGGTTGTTCTTCAATCAACGTCTCTTGATTGGCTTGCTTTTGAAGATGTTTACGAGCTCGTTTTGCTTGATTACGAGTGATCATAAACTTCACGAAGAATGGGAGGTGAGCAAAGAAGATTCTTTTTGGGTGTTTTGTGAGTTTTCAATTTTTTTTTGTGTTTTTGATTGTATTTAATTTTTTTGGATTTTGGTGTATCTTCGTAGACAACAATCTACAAAATCTCTCCTCGAATCAAACTCTTGATTAAAGAAGCCTCAAAGGAATGAAAACGATCACGTGAATTACGACACACCTCCCCAGTAGCGGCGCCAAAATGATTGTGGTAAAATACGACCTTTAGGAAAAGGAGCGTAAAAGCGGTAAGTATTAAACAAATGATTTTAGGAAAAACCAAGTGTTAATGACCCTTATGAAGTTCGTTTCCCAAGGAGGTATATGTGTGTGAAAAACTTGTTAAATGTTTGTGATTAATGATTGGTTTAGAAGGGGATGAGAAAAGAAGTTGACGAAGACGTGAAAATTACTACTACAACGACAAACGTAAAACCGTAAAAACTACAAAAAATTAAAAATTAATTCTAAAAATTACCAAAATTCACCAAAAATCAAAATTAATAAACTCAGAGTTTACCAATGATCAAAACTTTTTCAAACCTTTTAAATAATTAAATATTCAATTTTTAAATGCTAATTAAAGCCCTAAAAATCAAATAAATTATCAAAAAGCCCAAATAAAGGTTTTTCAATTGCTAAACCTCTAAAATGACCTAAAAAGATTAAAACCTATTTTTAGAAATTTTTAAACTAATAAAAACTATTTAAAATGATTTTAAAACTATTAAAACATAAAATAATTATAAAAATTAATCTAGAAGTGATAAAATTATTATAAAAGTTGCTAAATTCCTATTTTAATGTATTAAAGCTAATAAAAATGTAAAAAGTTGGAAAATGTGAAATTTGAAAAATAATAATAAAATAATATTAAAATAATATTAAAAATCCAAAATTTATTAAAAATTCTAAAAACTTGCAAACTAGTTTAATTTAACCTAAATAATCAGAAAATTAATGTGAAATGACCAGAATACCCCTATTGGGCCCTCAAATGGGCCAAAACCAAAAACAGTCAACCTTAATGGGCTTTTTGGCCCAAAAAGTCAAACTTGGCCCAATTGACTTGGAAAAGCCCTATCTGACTCAAAATTTAATTCTAAACACAAAACTCTAAAGGCCCAAAAGCTGATTGTGAGCTTATCACAGCTTAATAAGCAAGAAGCTTATTCTTATTGGGCTTTTCAGCCCACTAAGTAATAAGCCAATGCCATAAGCTCTAATTTGACACAAAACCTTCTTTTGGGATACTTATGAGATCTGTAAAAAGAAATTTTGAAAAATCACACTCAATAAGCCAGCAATAAGCAAAGTATTATTTCACTAAAAGACAAAATAGTCGTTTTTGAGAAATAAGGCACCTCAGGACTTGATTCAACTTGCAAAAGATCACAAATGGACTCAATAAGCCAAATCAATCAACAAATTCCAATAAGAAAAACCAATAAGCCAGAATAAGCACTTAAGCACTTATGAAAAAGTCAATGAAGTTGGTTTTCTAGTCAAACCCTAAAGTCAACCCACCAAATGCTCTAGTATGAACAAATGGGTCAAATAATGAGAACCTATTACAAAATCAAAGTTGTTGCTGGTTAAAATAAGCTATTATAGCTTATTGATAAGCTGACACCAATTTAACACTAGCAGTGGTAACCAGCAGGGGAAAGGAGTTCCCACTGCTTTGACTATTTGACTGAGCTTTTTAGAGAGTTCTAGTTGGATTCAATTGGAAACAATTGCACCCTTGTGATCAGTGAACCACAAGGAGTCAATAGCAACAAGAAAATCCAAATTTGGTTCACACAATAAGCCACAAATGATCAAACAGTCACCAAATACCACACAGACATGAAAATAAGCAGTTATGCACTTAATAAGCAGATTTAGCAAGAATAAGCCAACCAAACTCAACAGGATGCATACACAAGCTATATTAACTATGAATAAGCACAAATCAACTTATAGCAAACACTGAATCAAATCAAACAACAAGATTAAAGCACAAATAGTTACTGATAAGAACATGAACAATATGCAGACAAGTTTGCTGATCTATTTGACACTAGATCCAATTTCAAGCAGTCAAATCTCTTCTCCTGGTGTGATTAACTAAGGTTTAGCACTTGTTAGCCGTAGCCTAAGCTTAGATCTAGGTGTCCTCAAAATCCTAGCCAATTTTACCAAGTATCCAAGAGTTTATACCCTATTTTCTGAATCTAGGTGTTTCAAACCTTCAAACCTGCAAACAGATGAACAATAGCAACCAAATAACAGATACTAACACTTGCAAACACAATACCACAACTTAGCAAACCACAAATCCAAATCATGCAGTTGATCCAAACACCCGTTAATCAACTACTTAACAAAGCAACTTGTGATTTCTACTAATAACCTACTGATTTTACTGATCAAAAACACTTACTAGGTAGCAACTAACAGAATCAAACTCAAAAATCACCAGCACAAACACCAGAACACAAAATCAAAGCACCAAATCCAAAACAGGCAGTAACATAAAATTTTGAAAGGAATCTTAACAAGAGGTTATACCTGCCCTCCACAACATCCTAGGAGGGCCAGCTATGCTCCTTGGACCTTGTTCAACAACTAGAACAAGACCAAGGTACTTCAAAGAAGAAGATCAAAGCCTGCTGATGTTCAAAGTAGAACAAGGCTTTGATTATGATATGTCTTCAACACAAAACAGCAAACAACTCAACCAAAGGCTTAGAACTCTTCCCAGGCTTGGTGTCAACAAGCTTGAAGGAGCTCAAGGCTTATGGCTAAGGGTTAGTACACAAATATAGCAAAAATCAGATGCTAGGATTTCAAGGCCTTTGAACCTTGAAAACCTTATGAACCAAGACGTGCCTTAACCACAAGATTAAGGAAGGTCTTAACAATCAAATGGAACTCAGATTTAGGCTATTCTAACACCAAATTTTAATCAAATCAAAAAGAGAATTCAAAATTTTCAGAAATTCAAATTTTATTAACTTAAAAAGGAATTACAAAGATTGGTAGCCTAAAACTGGAACAAAGGGACTCTCACATGTTGAGGTCTCCTTTTATAGGCTAATGCCTGGCTAAACACTATTCACAAACCCTAGCACTGATTTCTCTAAAATGCCCTTGAGTCTTCTAGATAATTCTTGGTTGTGAGCTGTCCAAAATGATCCTAGACGTTTAAAGTAGCTTTGGGGTGAAGCAAAGGATCTCAGCTGTTGATCTTGACATGTGGCAAGCCTTGGAGAGGAAGTTGGCACATGATGGTGAAACGGTTTTGGTGGTGGGGCCTCTTGGTGAGTGGGAGTGAGTGTTTTAAGGTTGGGGTGAGATTGTAGGCGTGTGAATCAAGTGTGGGTAAGGGTAATTTCATTTTACCCTTTGTTTTAATGAAGATAGTTACTGGGTTCATGGGGTGAACAGTAGTAACTTTTGATCTGTTTTTGTAGGATTGGAAAGTTGTTTGGCGCATTTTGTGTTTTTGAATGTTTCAGTGCACAATATTAGTCCTTGTATTTTGGCCAAAGTTGTATAACACGTTTTTCAGCCTAAAAACTTCCATCCCTTTGTAAATAACTTTCAGCTTTTGGCAATTTTGGCACCAAACTTTTTGAAAAAGGTTTCAAAGGGCTGTTTTTGCCATTTTGATATATTTGAAGGACTGATTTTGGACTTTGTTGATCTTCAAAGGTCTTCAATGTGTCTTTGGCTTCATGAGGGACCATTAATGACAATTTAGAATTGTTGAGGGACCAAACTTGCCATTTCTTCAAAGTTGAAGGACCATTTGTGTAATTTTGACAAACTTAAAGGACCAAACTTGTAATTATCAATATACAAGGGTTTTAAGTGTCATTTCTTCATTCATTGAGGATCAATTTTGCATATCTTCAAGTCTTCAAGGGTATTTGTTGAATATTCCATGAATTAGGGCCCGGTTCTTTGTACGACTTCGTTTCTCGTGTCCGTTTTTCCTTGTATCTTGTGATCTTTTATCTTTTTCACGATATCCATACCTAAAATACACAAGTAAACAAACACAAGCATATATATGGTATTTTATGACATTTTTATGCATTTAAAGCCCGAAAAGAACGATGAGATCATGTATAAATGCCATCTCATCAGAAACCAACAAAAACCGTACAACTATAAGCCAGTTGTTAGCTATAACAATATATTTAATCCAATGAAAAGGTGTATTGCTCACCTAACAGTTTTTGGTACATAGGTACTGGTAACCTCCATAACTATGAGCCAGCTGTTAGCTATAACAATATATTAAGTCAAAATGACAAGGTTTATTGCTCACCTACAGTTTTTGGTACATGGGAACTGATAACCTTCACAACTATTAGCCAGTTGTAAGTTGTAACAATATATTTAGTCCAAAGACAAGGTGTATTGCTCACCTAAAAAAGAAAAACAAATTTGTGAAAACTAACTTCAACATCAAACTTACCATAAGAATTCAACCCCTTAATCATATACTTCTTTATGAAAAATATCCGAGCCATAAATATCAAATTGATATTTTGTATAAAAACGGAGATTTCATGTACCTTCGTGTGTAAATACTTCTTTTTGTGTGCCAAAATCGTATCAATTTTCCAAACAGCAGCTATTTCTTTTGTTGTCCAATATCCTCATGTGTCCAATATATCACCAATATGTGTTGTCCAATATCGGACAACACTTGTCAGCGTTTGAAAATGTATATATCGGACAACAAGTGTCAACGTCTCCTGTCAGCGTCAACTTTATTCCTGTCAGCGCCAACTTTAAACATGTCAGCGCCTGGCCATCAGCGTCTCATCCATGCCTTGTTAGCATTACACCAATATCTAATAGCGTCACACCAACATCTATCAGCGTCTAAATAACATACATCAGCGGCTAATTGATCTAGGGTTTTATAAACCCTAAATCATGATTTTATGTAAAAAACCATAAACTACAGTGAACTACGACATTAAATATCTTCTTCGTGAGAGCTCAGATCGAAGATCCCTTCGGTGAGATCCTAGACACAAGTGTCAAGAACCTACAGCGCGAATTTCACGACGATCCAATGGTTAACGAAGGAGAAATCACGTTTTTACTATTACTGTTCATAGAATACAGCATATGATCACTGTTGACTTTGACGCTTAATAACTTTTTCTTGGGAACAGTTCTCGACAATCCCTCCGTTAGATATCTAGATATATGTGTGTAGAACACACACAAAAAATTTCGTGGCGATCCAACGGTTCAATAAAAAGTTATGGCCTTCTGAATACTGCTGCACACACAAAATCACCCAGAAAAACCCTAGACGGATTTTTTTTTCTTCACATAACACGAACACCTTGTTGGTCCTAGCATCACGAGCCACGAGGCTCTGATACCAACTGTGGAAACCTTGGTTTCCTCAAATCTTTTAGCTACTAGGCATAGCCATTGTTCATATGATTAACAATCAAAGCGGAAAAGAACAATAACTATGAAACAAGGTGTTTGGACACAAAGAACACATAAACTAAACAATTGGATTGCTAATTATATTAATAATCAATAATCGCTAGGTGTGTATACATTGAATCCCACACCTAGTCGACACACGCTTTAGGTTTACATTGTGAATGAAAGATATATAAAACCTAATAACCCTTGGTTCCTTTTATAGTGTAAGGATTAGGGTTTTACAAGAGATAATTATGAATAACATGTATATCTTCTATTTAAATAACTACTCCATCCGTCCCACTTTAATTGTCCTCATTTGACTTTTTAAAGTCTTACTTTTTTAACTTTGATCTTACATAATTTTGTTTGTGTTATATAATACTTGATGAAATATATATGCATGGATTAGTTTTTAAATATATTTTCATTAATATCATTTTTATCAAGTATTATATAACACAAATAAAATTATTAAAGATTAAAATTTAAAAAATAAGACTTCAAAAAGTCAAATGAGGACAATAAAAGTGGGACGGAGGTAGTATATACTAAAAATGTCAATCTTAATATATTCAATATATCCTCTAAATAGAAGATTCTATCAGCCCCGTAGACGTCCATCAGCGTTTGACTTCTGTTGACTTCTGTCAACGCCTAATTTACTCTTGACAACGCCTAATTTACACTTGTCAACGCTTAGACAAATGCCTTCATGTTTTATTCGTTTTTGAGTTTCTGCCACATCAACTTTTTGACCCAACATTAAAGTTTGGTCAGGGAACACTTTTAAAAAAATTGCTTCTAAATGGGGAAATCTCTTGGGTGTAGATGAACAGAGAGATGGTTGTTTTCATTCCAAACGATTGTGTTTATACACTACACTTCACACGAACATCTTTGAATCTTTTAAGATGATCTATCATGGTAAGGTGTTTTGGATTCGGGCAAAGGAGGCCCCAGGGTGGTCACCAGATCTTTCGAACGAACCTGAGGGGGATGATGAATCGGAGGATGGCATTCTGGTAGTTGATTCTATGGAAGGACTGAACAACGAACTGGATTTAGAAAATAATGATGTGAATAGAAAGGTTGAAATGGTTCCTGACACATCCTTTGACGAGTCTAATGGGTCGAAGAAAGATGAGTCGGAGGATCCTTTCAATATTTACCCAATTCTTGAAGATAGAGAAAAAGTTAACAGCGTTATACCTAATGTGGAAGATTCAGGGCCTGATCATCCTCCTAGATACACACCCCCAGATGATCAGGTTGATTTGGACGCAAAACATGTGGAGGGAAATCATAATGTCAATGAGGAGGTCAGTAATTTTGATGTTTCAAAAGGTGATTCAAAATGTGTTTCAAAAGGTGATTCCAAAGGTGATTCAATATGCCCGGGGAGCTTCAAGAAATCAACAATACCACGTACAGGCGGATCATTTTTGGGTTTAATAGAAGAAGTGGTTAAAGATGGCCAGACAATGGGTTACAATATGGAAGGGTGCAAGAATAATTTATCAGAGATTATCAAATCTCAAGGAGCGTCGATGGATTATCGATGAATTTTTTGTTCCTAAATGTTCAATGCCTTGCCCAAAAGGCCAAAAAGATTGGGTTAGGAAGTTGTGTGTTAGTAATAAAGTTAATTTTCTAGAAGTTCAAGAAACCAATATGGACAATATGGATCTTCGTTTTGTTAAAAGCTGTTGGGGCAACTTTGCATTGGAATATTCTCATAGTTACTCGGTTGGTAACTCAAGAGGAATCTTATGTGCTTGGGATCCGGGATCTTTTCATAAACACAATCATATGATTTCTGATTCTTTTGTTATTCTTCGGGGTGTGTGGCTCAAAAACGGAGTTGACTTGCTTATTGTGGTAGTTTATGGTCCTCATGACCACAAAGAGAAACGCATTTTATGGAATTATTTGTTGCATACTATGAATAGTTGGACAGGAGAGATTGTTATGATGGGTGATTTTAATGAAGTGCGATATAAATCCGATAGATTTGGTTCCATTTTTAACGCTCAAGGTGCAGATGATTTTAATTCTTTTATTGCTACCGCGGGCCTAGTCAAAGTGCAATTGGGAGGTAGTGCTTTCACCTGGTGTCACAAGTCTGCAAAAAATGAGCAAACTTGATAGGTTCCTTATTTCGGAGAATTTACTTATTAAGTGCCCTCATATTTCTGCTATTACGTTGGATAGATATTTGTCTGACCATCGTCCTATCTTATTGTGAGAAGTTTCTTATGACTATGGACCTGTTCTGTTCCGCTTTTTTAATCACTATGTATTTTCTAATTTTGTCATTGATAAATGGAGCATTGCCCCTGTGAATACGACTAATGGTATGTGCAATTTAATGGGTAAGCTCAAATTTATCAAGCCTAAAATCAGGGAATGGCTTAAGGAAAACAGACAATGTAACATCGGTGCGATTGCTAAATATAAGGAAGACCTCAGGACGTTAGACATGGTTATAGACAGTGGTAATGGGTCGGATATGATGGCCGCTAAACGCTTGGAAGTGGTCAACGAGTTGCATCGTATTGAGAAGCTTCATGCAATAGATTTGGCTCAAAAGGCTAAGATCAAATGGTCGATTGAAGGGGACGAGAACTCACGATTCTTTCATGGGGTTCTAAATAAAAAGAGGAACCAAATGAATATTCGAGGGGTTATGGTCGAGGGTGTTTGGCAAGAACAACCGACTGACGTTAAAAGGGAGTTCTATAATCATTTCCGTAATGGGTTTGATACACCATCAGACCAACGTGCTATTATGGACATGTCCTTTCCGAATTGTCTTTCCCCTGAGCAGCAAGCCGAGTTAGAATGCGATGTGTCGAAAGAGGAACTGAAACGGGCCGTGTAGGATTGCGGGTTCGATAAATCTCCGGGTCCGGACGGGTTTTCTTTTAGGTTCTATCGTCAGTTTTGGGATACTATTGACAATGACGTACTCAAGGCAGTTGCACATTTTTTAGGTATGCGGATATTTCAAAAGGTTGTAATTCCTCTTTCATCGCTCTAATTCTTAAAATTCCGGATGCTAATTTGGTTAAGGATTTTAGAGCAATTAGCCTCATTGGTAGTATATATAAGATTATCGCGAAAATTATGACAAATCGGCTTGTTAAGGTTTTAGGGGATATTGTTAGTGATGGGCAATCTACTTTTATTAAAGGGAGACACATCCTAGATAGTCCTTTTATGCTTAATGAAGTGTTGCATTGGTGCAAGAATAAGAAGAAACAGTCGTTGATTTTCAAAGTTAACTTTGAGAAAGAGGTTGACTCTGTTAGGTGGGATTTCTTGGATGATGTTTTAAAAAAGTTTGGGTTTGGAAATAAAGGGTGTGAGTGGATTCAAAAAATTTTAAAGTCTTCGCATGGTTCTATTCTCATCAATGGGAGTCCTACTGAAGAATTTCAATTCTTTAAAGGCTTGAAGCAAGGTGACCCGTTGTCCCCTTTTTTATTTATTCTAGTTATGGAGTGTTTGCATTTATCTTTTCAAAAGGTGGTAGATGCTGGTATGTTTACAAGGATTAGACTCAGTCAATCGGTAAGCTTGTCTCACATGTTCTATGCGGATGATGCGGTATTTGTTGGTCAATGGAATGAAAAATAAATTAGTACTCTTACCCACGTATTAGAGTGTTTTTATAATGCCTCATGTCTTCGTATAAACATGAGCAAAAGCAAGATTATGGGAGTTCAAGTAGACCGAGAGAAAGTACAAGTTGCGGCTGGAAGATTGGGTTATCTTACTCTTCATACCCCTTTTCATATCTAGGCACTAAAGTGGGTGGTAACATGTCTTGTACGGAGGCATGGAAGAACGCCATAGATAAGGTAAAATCTCGTCTATCTAAGTGGAAAATGAAGGCTTTGTCCATTGGTGGTCGCTTAACCCTTTTAAAAGTAGTGCTTGGATCGATCCCTATATTTTACATGTCCATTTATCGTGTTCCGATGAGTGTGCTTCATAAGCTTGAATCCATAAGAAGTCAATTCTTTAATGGTCATGAGTTTGGTAGTCGTAAAGCTTCGTGGGTTAAATGGAATTATGTGTTAGCTGATAAAGATAAGGGTGGCTTGGGCATTTCTAGTCTCTTTGTTGTCAATAGAGGCCTTATGATAAAATGGCTATGGAAGTTTTATGATCAAAAGAATTCCCTATGGGCGAATGTCATCAAAGCCATTCATGGCAAAGATGGCAACATTGGGCTGGTCCGTAAAGCTGGTGTTCGAGCTGGATGGATTCCTATTGTTAATGAAATTCGTGAGCTGCAAATAAAAGGTGTTAATGTTCTTGACTGGTTGCGGTTGAAATTAGGTGATGGGGTTTCAACTTCTTTCTGGGGTGACAATTGATCGGGTGATGGAGCAGCGATAGATCTTTATCCCAGGTTGTTTGCCTTAGAAAATTAGAAGGAGGTTTCTGTTAGTTCGAAGCTTAACGATTTGAGTTTGGACATGTCTTTTCGTCAGCCTGTTAAGGGGGCGTCGAACGGGTCCAATTTGACGCGTTAGTGAATTTGACCAGTAAGATTAATTTAGCGCCTATGAGAGATAGATGGGATTGGTCCTTGGAGAGCTCGGGGGAATATTCGGTGGCATCAGCCCGCAAAGCTATTGATGCTAATCGACTTCGTTTTGATCTTTCCAAGACTAGATGGGTTAAATACGTCCCGAGAAAGACTAATGTGCTCGCGTGGAAAATAAAGATGGATGCTCTTCCTACAAGATTCAACAATTCAAAGTGTGGCATGGATATTCAGTCTATCTCCTGTCCCGTTAGTGATAATGATATAGAAACTTCTGATCACTTGTTCTTTCGATGTCAAATGGCAAAACAACTTTTTGTAGAATTGCTAACTAGTGGAATATTGCTCATGCTGATGTAAACACTTATGAGGAGTGGTGTTCTTGGATGACTTCTTTGCGAATTGCGTCAGAACTTAAGGCGATGCTTGAAGGTGTTTTCTATACCATGTGGTCGTACATTTGGACTTATCACAACAATCTGATTTTTGGAGAAAATATCACCTCGAAGGCAATTATTTTTGACAATGTGGTTTCTAGTTCATTTTATCGGTGTAAATTTAGATGTAAAGCCTCCTTTAGCTGGATTGAATGGCTTAAAAACCCTTATTTGCTTACTTTGTAACTCTAGCATCTTGCTAATTTCTTTCTAATAAAATCGTCGTTAAAAAAAATATTCTTTAAAATTTGTATTATTTAAAAATTTAATCAAGAGAGAGTGCATAAAATATTTTATAAGATAGGTTGATACCTTGGTGTTAGATGTTTAATTTCAATAAACATTTATAGTTTCTAAAATAAATGGTGAAGTTACTTGTTAAGTAATGTTACCTTTTCTTATTTATTGTGAGATTTTAGTTTTAAGTCTTTTGTTTTCTATTAGTAATAATTGATGGAATAAGTCTATATATATATGCCTCTTTTCTTTGGTAATAGACATAAAAAACATTGTAGTTTTTTCTATTGAATTTGTGTTGCTATTAGCTCTATCATATAACCAACAATTTTGGTATCAGACCAGGTTCTTTCAAGAACTAGACGTGCGTCTTTTCTTTCCGCATGAGAAATGGCAGCAACCTCGAGCACTCTCAATATCAGCCAACCACAAATTCCTATTTTCAAAGGAGACTCGTATGAATTATGGAGCATCAAGATGAAGACCGTTTTCAAGTCTCAGGACATTTAGGACTGTGGAATTAGGCAATGCAGAAGCAAGTGCTGATGAGCACGTTTGAAAGAAAATCAAAAGCGAGACGCAAAAGCTCTATTTTTCATCTAGAAAGTTGTGAATGAATCAATTTTCTCGATAATAGCAACAACTACCTAAGCAAAACAAGCTTGGTCACTTTTAAAAACAAAATACCAAGGATCAACAAAGGGGCTTACTGTCAAACTACAATCTATTAGACATGATTTTGAGACTTCTTACGTGAAAAGCAATGAATCAGCCTAAGAGTATTTGGCAAAATTTTCATCTATTGTAAGCCAAATACGTTCTAATGGTGATTCAATAAGCGATGAAGTAATTGTGGAAACGGTATTAAAAATTTTAACACCTGAATTTTTTATCATGTGGTAGCAGCAATTGAAGAATAAAAAGATATCTCTTTATTTTCATTTGATGAACTAACGGGGTCCTCACAAGCACATGAATTAAGGATTATCAAGACATTTGTAAAAGAAGAAGAAAATTCAGACAAAGGGGAGATAGATTCCTCGTCACGCTACAGCGTTGTAGATTAAGAGGTCGAGGAGGATTCTGAGGTCGTGGTCGTGGTCAAAGTAGTTCCTTACATTGTACTTTTTGTAACAATTATGGCCACACTGATAAGTTTTGTTGTCTAAACCCGAAGAAGGCAAATATGCATATGAGAATAAAGAGAAAGAGGACTTCTTGTTCAAGGCTAAGACCAACACATAGGTGGTTCAAAGCGATATTTGGAATATTGATCGTGGCTGCTCACATCACATTACCAGTGATAAATCAAATTTTAAAGACCTCGGTGAATCTATAAGATCTCATGTTAGACTTGGTGATGATAAACTAATTCGAATTAAACATCTAGGTTGTAACGACCCACTTTGATAAGAAGACCGTTACATGATAATTATAGCGTGTCATCAAAGCATGCAAGGTAATATGTCTTAAAAACATAAATGATCATAAAGGAAAGCCGGAATCAAGCATCAGCCCCTAAACATAAGCTCACATGCATAAAGTAAATAAAGTAAGAAAAGGGACTAAACATTGTCCAACCAAGATAAGTATATAAAATGCAGAAAGGAAAAAAGTCTAAGGTAGCTTCCATTCTATGCACGTACTCTCAATGCTCAAGTTTGTCCCTGTGTACCTGCCTTTTGGGACATGGAAAGAAAATACGGTTGAGCAATACGCTCAGTGAGCGGATATAATGACATGATAAGAATAACTGAAACATAAGTAAAATATGAAATGCAGAAGAAAATGTGTAAGTCCTGGAAAACTTGGAACATCTTTTATAAACTAGTTTAGAATTGAAAAGTCTTATGTTTTATGCATGCAATATAATTTAAATACCAATGAGCTCATATAGGTCACAACAAGTATCAACGTGCATGAATACTTAAAGGGGTAACCTCGTCCTGCAATTAGAGGGGTGACCTCTAATAATATAAGTCTGGGTGGAGGGTTCAGCTCCAATGTGATGGATGTAGAGCACAAACCACAATAACCTTGTAAACCTGCAAAACATGTACTAGGATGCACCAATACGCCCCACATGATAATAATAATAATGGCCAAAGCAACTGAAGGGACGCCACGAGAAATCACTCTCGTCGCGGAAGAGTCATGACACTAGTGCCTCAAGTGTCATGGTTATGGTACCTCCATAACTAGGTGGTCATGTTCATGCATGTATATAGCTCAGACAATTTAAAATGATAACATGGAATATACTCAAAGTTTATGAAATGAAAACTGGGGAAAATAGATGGGAGCAAACGGGGAATCCTAGTCATGCATAGAAATAGAATGTCCTTACTGAAGGACGGAATATCCGTACCTTATGTCCAGTAACGAAAGAAGATGAAAGGCGGACCATACTACTCCGACTTCACGAGTTCTAGACAATAAAGGATGTGTATGAGTTGTATATTCATGTATAAATGACTGGTTCTTAGTTTACTTAACTTGTTCTTTACTTGTTTTACTTGATCTTGACTTGTTTTACTTATTCATGTTTTATCGTGTCTTTCTTAGTGTTTCATGTGCTCTTGATTAACGTATTACATGTTTCATGTGTTATCATACTTGCTGTTTCATAATTAGTAACTTTTTTAAAAAAGCAGGTTTCTATATATAGTAACTTTCTAAAAATAGCAGGTTTCCATATATAGTAACTTTCTAAAAATAGTAAGTTTTTCATAAATAGTAAGTTTATAAAAATAGTAAGTTTCCATAAATAGTAAGTTTTCAAAAATAGAAAGTTTCATAAATAGTAAGTTTCTTTAAATAGTAATAAGCTTGCTTGATAAGCATATAGTATAAGCCGAGGCTTAATAAACATATCATATAAGTCGTGATTCATTAAATGATATAATAGTAATGTTTATTAGTATATAAATATTTTAGTCTATAATAATTATTAATTAATAATATAACTTGATTTGTACATGATTAATAATTAATAATATAACATGATTTTATATTAATAAAACTTTATGATAAACTCGATAATTGTATAATTAAATTAAAGTAAAAATTAATTTAATTAACCATGGTTAAAATGTTATTAATTAAATAAGCTAAGTCTTTAATTTTATTTAATTTCAATTGTGCCATGCTAAATTTCATGAATAATTAACTAAAATAATTATTATTTCGTGAATAATTAAATAAAATAATTATTATAAGTCTAAAAGTAATTTAGCCCAAAACTAACCAAACACCCCCTTTGGTAATCGGTATAACCGAGTCCCACACGCAAGCCCACCGAGTCCTAGTGACTCAGTTGCACGAATAAAAAAGCAAACAAACAAACACTACCTGAGCCCCACCGGCGGCGTGGCCTTGCCACTGTCCAGCCGGGACTACCACCGGCCGTGTGGTTTACCCACCGGTTGTAGCCGGTTCCCCTGGCGGCCCAAAGTTCCCACCGAGACCTTTAAGGTCTCAGTTTGCCACTGCTTGAAGAACCCCCCCCCCCCCCCCCCCCCCCCGCCCCGTGGGGTCTGCTTCTTGCGGTTTTCCGAAGAACCCAACCACCGAGCCACATAGGCCAACGGCTGTAAGTGAAATAACCCCACCGAGACCTATTGGTCTCGGTTTCTATAACCAACACAACCAAACCCCCATTTTAATCATTGTTTTGATTTAATCAAACACATTTTCATAATTAAATTAAATGTGTAATACTTGATTCTTGAAATTTAAGAAAGATTAAGATTAAGGATTTACCGAATGCGTATTGGCTAAGGATTAGTGAATACGAAAAATACCCGAATAACAAAGATCAAACACTAGCTTTTCTCTTCCTTTTTATTTTGCAAAACCAGCGGCCAAACACCAAGGAGACTAGGGTTTCTATTCTTTTTTGTAAAACTTATACATGAATCTCTAGAGTTAGTTTTGTTGCTAGTAATTACTTAACGGGCCGGGCTTGGGCCCTTTTTGGTTCTTTCTTTTCTAGCTGGCCACAAAATACCCCTTTACTTATATTTTTCTTTTTATTTAATTCCCGTGTGTTGATATTCGCGACATGTGTTTGTGTTTCAAAATTTGTGTTAAGCCTTGTCGTGCATAATTTATTATACGTAAATACTTGTCATTATATAAATAATATACGTAATACTTGTCGTTATTCATTTAATGTTCATGATATTTGTCGTGTATTAATTAATTATAAAGTTTTAATTAATTCGTATTTTTTTGTATATAATGCTTTCATGTATTTTATGCGGGTTTTACAACTCTTCCCTTCTAAAAAGAATAATTCGTCCTCGAATTAGAGATACGATAAGCTGAAAAGGTCATACCTGAATCACAAATGAAAATGAGGATAAGAAGTCCGGATAGACTCCTCCGTTTCCAAAGTGGCTTCCCGCTCGGGATGGTCCCTCCAAAGGATCTTGATAAATGGAATCACCTTTCTTCTCATGACCCGATCTTGGTGATCTAGAACTGCTTCGGGTTCCTCAACATAGGATAGATCCTCACGAATCTGATCGAGGGGATACGAGACAATGTGCAAATGATGATAATTGTAACCTCTAAGTAAAGACACGTGGAACACGTTGTGAACATGCGATAGCTGAGGAGGTAACGCCAAACGATACGATACCTCACCGACATGAACGAGGATCTCGAACGGTCCAATGAAACAAGAACTAATTTTGCCTTTAATACCAAAACGCTTGACTCCACATGCGGGTGATACGTTTAAGAAAACATGCTCACCAGGCTGGAATTCTAATGCTCTGTGATGTTTGTCGGCATAGCTCTTCTGACGAGCACGAGCTTCCTAAAGCTTCTCCTTGGCAATGGCGACCTTCTCATTGGTCACCTCAATCATCTCTAGACCCTCAATGATTCGTTTACCAACCGATCCCAGCAGATCGGAGCACGACACTTCCTGTCATACAACATCTCGAAGGGTGCACACTTGATACTTGCATGCCAACTGTTGTTGTAAGCAAACTCAACCAAACAGATGTAATCATCCCAATTTCCTGTCCACTCTAACACACAAGCACGAAACATGTTTTCCAAAGTCTGCATAGTACGCTCTGACTAACCATCGGTCAAAGGATGGAAATTTGTGCTTAGCGTGAGTCTGGTGCCCCAAGCTTTCTGCAACCCTCTCTAGAAATGAGACATAAATCGTGGATCTCTATATAATATGATGTCTGATGGAGTACCGTGTAGTTGCACGATCTCCTTCTGGAATATTTCTTCCAATCTGCTAACGGGGTAATCCTTGCGGATTGGAAGGAAATGTGCAGATTTGGTCAAACAATCGACAACGACCCAGATGGCATCATGTTTCCTCTGAGTTTGTGGTAGTCCGGTAACAAAATCAATGGAGATCTTGTCCCACTTTTATTCAGGAATTTCTAATGGTTGTAGTAAACCACTAGCTAGCTGATGTTCTATCTTAACTTGCTGGCAGGTCAGACATTTAGAAATGAAAGTAACCACATCTTGTTTCATACCGCTTTACCAAAAATGTTGTTTGAGATCATGATACATTTTGGTAGAACCTGGATGAATGGAGAATAGAGAGCTCTGAGCTTCAGTCCACAAAGCTTCTGTTAGAGTAAGATCTTCTAGAACACATAACTTGGTACCCTGCCATACAATGCCATCGTCATCTATATGGAACTCAGTCTGCTGATCGATATTCTAAATAATCGCTCATATCTCACCGTCGTCCTTCTGAGCTGCCTTGATCCAAGAAATTAAGTCAGGATCAACTCTCAGATTAGCCCAGTAACCATGCTGTCCACGTTCAATAAGCTCAATATCTAAATGCTCGAGATCACGGATAATTTCTTCATCCACCTTAATGCCAACAATCATGCCTGATTTCCTGCTTAAAGCATCACCCACCACATTAGCTTTAACAGGATGGTACTGAATGTTGGTGTCATAATCCTTCAGTAATTCCAACCACCGTCTCTGTCTCATGTTTAACTCTTGCTGAGTGAAAATGTATTTGAGGCTCTTGTGGTCCGTAAAGATGTCATATGATTCACCATAAAATAATGCCTCCAGATCTTCAGTGCGAATACAACTGCTGCTAATTCCAGATCATGAGTGGGATAATTTTCTTCGTAAGGCTTAAGTTGTCGTGATGCATAGGCAATAAGCTTCCCATGTTGCATGAGTACACAACCAAGTCCTTTACCCGAAGCATCACTGTAAATCTGAAATCCACTTGTGCCAGATGGGAGAGTAAGAATAGGTGCAGAAACCACACGCTGCTTAAGTTATTCAAAGCTCTTCTCTCGCTCATCATTCCAAACGAATTTTTCTCCCTTACGCATCAGCTTAGTCAAAGGCAAGGCTAACCGTGAGAAATTTCCCACAAACCTGCGGTAATAGCCAGCTAATCTCAGAAACAACGAACCTTTGTTGCAGATGTCGATCTTGGCTATTTTGTGATAGCCTCAACCTTCGCATGATCCATGGTAATCTCTTCTGCTGAAACAATGTGGCCTAGAAATGCCATCTTACTTAACTAGAATTCACACTTGGAAAATTTAGCATACAGTTGCTTCTAGCGAAGAACCTGCAATACCATGCGAAGATGATCCTCATGTTCTTCCTTAGAGTTTGAGAAGATCAGAATTGTCATCGATGAATACAATGATGAATTTGTCGAAGAACCCATGGAAAACTCAGTTCATCAAATTCATGAATACCGCTGGAGCGTTCGTGAGCCAAAAGGCATAACCACGAACTCATAGTGACCATAACGTGTTCAAAAAGTAATCTTAGAAATATCATGCTCCTTCACTCGCAACTGATGGTAGCCTGATCGTAGATCAATCTTAGAAAAATGATTAGCACACTGCGATACACTCGGGCGAATAAAACCTCTTTCCAGTAACTCCTGTAGCTGTTCTTTCAACTCCTTGAGCTCAATGGGAGCCATGCGATAAGGAGCCTTAGAGATAGGTTCAGCTTCCGGAATGAGCTCAATGCCAAACTCCACTTCACGGATAGGTGGTATACCCGGAAGTTCTTCTAGGAATACATTTGGGATTTCTGAAACATTCGGTTGATCATGGATAGATGGAGCTTCAGTAGTAGTGTCATGAATAGAAGCTAAGAAAACTTCGCAACCATGAAATAACGATGCACATGCTTGTAAGGCAGAAATAATTTGTACAGATTTCCCTGGTAGGAAACCATTATGAATGTACTATGGAACTTGAACATCGCTGAATATGACTCGCTATGTATGGCAATCGATCGTGGTGTGGTGTGCTGCTAACCAGTCCATGCCTAAAATCATATCAAATTCGCACATGTCCAAAGGAAGTACGTCGACAAGACGAATCTTGTCATCAAATTCTAAAGGAAAATCTCTATACACATGGTTAATGCGAACATAGTCTCTTATAGGCGTGGATTTACTTAACACGTTATTAAGCAATGTAAGTGGCTTATTAATACGAGCAGCAAATGTAGTGGATATTACTGAATGGGTCGCCCCCGTATCGAATAGAATGCAGGCAGCATGTCCAAACATAAATAGTATGCCAGTAATGGTACCTGAAGACTTGTTAGCCTAGTCCCTAGTAGTGGTAAACACACGGCCAGATGTTGTTGGTTTCTAAGGGGCATGTCCTGATCTACCAATGGTTTCCCCCTTCTTGCAGTCCGTCATGAGATGACCAGCTTGTCCATACTTGAAGCAGACACCTACAGCACGACGACATAGTCCAGGGTGCCTTCGTCCACAAGTGGTGCATATGGGATGGGTATACCCTCTAGTGGGTACCCTCGCTAGCTGAGAGCCTGATTGAAAAGATATGCGTGAGACATGATTATTGAGACATAAGCATGACTACACTGAAAGTTTTTGGTTATAATACCAGATTGAGTTGAACGGTTAGGCTGCTGACCCTTGTTATCCTGGTCACGCCCGTTACCGGAGTTCCTGTTATAATGCTGAAATGTTAGAATATGTGTCATACAGCAACTTAAAATGGAAGAGTTTCATTTAAGGGACCTGCTGTTGTTGGAGTGGTTGGAATTGTTACAGTAGTTATCACTAACGCCACGCCTGTCGGATCCATTACGGTCGTTAGTCTGACCGTGGCTCCTCTAGTTATTCTGCTGAATGGCCGGCTTGGACCGGTCTCCACCCTTCTGTCTGAAAAATACAATTGAATAGAGCATGATATATAATTGAAAGTACTGATATGAATGAAATGGTAACGCTTGATGACTGAGGTATACCTATTTTCTGGTCGATCCATCTCCTCAAACTCATCCCTCCCCTGAAGAATCTCCAAATTGCGTGTTGCGTCAACAACTTGTGCCATATTGGTGAATGTTGCACACATCAGACGATCAGTAATCGAAGTGCGAAGAGCCCAACAGAAATGCTTCGCATGTTCCTCTGTCGTGCCAGCAGCTTCAACCAGAAAACCAGCTAGCCTGGGGAAACGCTACATGAACTCCGTGTTATTCACCCATCTGCTGACGGATAGCATGATAATCCCTCTTCAGTCGATCTTGTTCAGCTCTAGGGAAGAACTTACTGTAGAACAACTCCTTGGACTACGCCCATGTCAATGTGGCAAGCCATGCCTCACCCCATTGGATTGCTTGTAAGCCTTCCACCAGGGTAACACATCCCCTTCAAACTTGTAGACTTCCAACCTCTCCTTGTATATCCCATCGCAACTCATGGCGTCAAAGATCTTCTCTATATGAGATATCCAGTTCTTAGCATCTGACGGGATATTTGCCTTCTCGAATGATCGAGGCTTCTGTTTGTTGAAGCGTTCCAGCCATGTGTGAAGTGTGACTGGTACAGGAGGAGGAGGATTTGCATGATTTGGTATAGCCTGAAATTCTGCCTGAATCTGATTACGGATTTGGGGTAGCATAGTCTACAAAGTGCATTTACAGCTGCAACGAGTTCCGCATCTGTGCGTGTGTTAACCATCTGACAGTTTTAAAGGAAAGTAAATGATTAATCGGTTAGAAGCATGAGATATTAATGATTGAACATGAAAGAAGTCTGACATTATTTACAATAAAATCTAAAAATCGTTGGTGTGGACGACTATGCTTCAGCCCACAAAATTTAAAAGAAAGACATGTGACTGAGTATGGACGACTATGGTTCAACCCATACGAGTCTAATTTCGAAAGAACACATGTGACTAAGTATGAACGACTATGGTTCAATCGACACTAGTCAAAATTTAAGAAAAACATGTAACTAAGTACGAACGACTATGGTTCAATTCATACTAGTTAAAACTTTACAGAAAAGCAATGATACACGGAATAAAATCAACAATCAGTTTAGGAAGATCCTGGTGACTAACCACTAGTCACATGTCAAGTTTTAGAGCCTACAGGTCGAAACCTTGGGCTCTAATACCATAATTATAACGACCCACTTTGATAAGAAGACCGTTACATGATAATTATGGTGTCTCATCAAAGCATGCAAGGTAATATGTCTTAAAACATAAATGACCATATAGGAAAACAGGAATCAAACATCGGCCCCTAAACATAAGCTTACATGCATAAAGTAAATGAAGTAAGAAAATGGACTAAATATTGTCTAACCAAGTATAAGTATATAAAATGTAGAAAGGAAAAGAAGTCTAAGGTAGCTTACATCATATGCACGTACTCTTAATGCTCAAGTTCGTCCCTATGTACCTGCCGTATGAGTATTGGAAAGAAAATAGGCCTGAGCAATACGCTCAGTGAACGGATATAATCACATGATAAGAATAATTGAAACATAAGTAAAATATGAAATGCAGCGGAATATGTGTAAGTCTTGGAAAACCTAGAACATGTTTTATAAACTGGTTTACAACTGAAAAGTCTTAAGTTTTATACATGCAATATAATTTAAATGCCAATGAGCTCATATAGGTCACAATAATTATCAACGTGCATGAATACTTACAGGGGTGACCTTTAACAATATAAGTCTGGGTGGTGGGATCAGCTCCAATTTGATTGATGTATAGCACACACCACAATCACCTTGTAAACCTGCAAAACATGTCCTAGGATGCACCCATACGCCCCACATGATAATAATAATAATAATGGTCAAAGCAACTGAAGGGACGCCGTGATAAATCACTCTCGTCATGAAAGAGTCATGACACCGGTTCCTCAAGTGTCATGGTGTATCTCCATAACTTATTGGTCATGGTCACGCATGTATATAGCTCAGGCAATTTAAATGATAGCATGGCAAATATTGAAAGTTTATGAAATGAAAACTGGGAAAAACAGGTGGCAGCAAACGAGGAATCCTAGTCATGCATAGAAAGAGAATGTCCTTACTGAAGGACGAAATATCTTTCCCTTATGTCCAGTAACGAAAGAAGATGAAAGGCGTAACGTACTACTCCGACTTCACGAGTGCTACATAATAAAGGACGTGTATGAGTTGTATGTCCGTGTATAAATTATTGGTTCTTAGTTTACTTTACTCTTTCTTGACTTGTTGTACTTGTTCTTGACTTGTTTTACTTATTCATGTTTTATCGTGTCTTTCTTAGTGTTTCATGTGCTCTTGATTAACGTATTATATGTTTCATGTGTTATCATACTTGCTGTATCATAATTAGTAACTTTCTAAAAATAGCAAGTTTCTATATATAGTAACTTTTCAAAAATAGCAGGTTTCCATATATAGTAACTTTCTTAAAATAGTAAGTTTCCAAAAATAGTAAGTTTCTAAAAATAGAAAATTTCTATAAATAGTAAGTTTCCATAAATAGTAATAAGCTTGTTTGATAAGCATATAGTATAAGTCGAGGCTTAATGAACATATCATATAAGTCGTGATTTATTAAATGATATAATAATAAAATTTATTAATAAATTAATACTTTAGTCTATAATAATAATTATTAATTAATAATATAACATAATTTATAAGTGATTATTAATTAATAATATAACATGATTTTATATTAATAAAACTTTACGATAAACTCGATAATTATATAATTCAATTAAAGTGAATTTAATTTAATTAACCATGGTTAAAACGTAATTAATTAAATAAGCTAAGTCTTTAATTTAATTAATTTAAATTGTACCAAGCTTAATTTTATGAATAATTAACTAAAATAATTATTATTTCATGAATAATTAAATAAAATAATTATTATAAGTCTAAAATTAATTTAGCCCAAAACTAACTAAACACCCCTTTGGTGTTCGGTATAGCCCAGTCCCCACACAAAAGCCCACCGAGTCCTAGTGACTCGGTTGCACGAATAAGAAAGCAAACAAACAAACACCACTCGAGCCCCACCGGCAGCGTAGCCTTGCCACTATCCAGCCGGGACTGCCACCGGCCGTCTGGTTTACCTACCGGCAGCAGCCGGTTCCCCCTGGCGGCCCAAAGTTCCCACTGAGACCTTTAAGGTATCGGTTTGCCACTACTTGAAGTAACAACCCCTGTGACGTCTGCTGCTTGCGGCTGTCCGAAGAACCCAGCCACCGAGCCACATAGGCCGGGAGTTGTGGGTGAAATAACCCTACCGAGACATATTGGTCTCGGTTTCCGTGACCAACACAACCAAACCCCCATTTATAATCCTTGTTTTGATTTAATTAAACACATGTTCATAATTAAATTAAATGTGTAATACTTGATTATTGAAATTAAAGAAAGATTAAGATTAAGGATTTACCGAATACGTATTGGCTAAGGATTAGTGAACACCAACAATACCCGAATAAAAAAGATCAAACACTAGCTTTTCTCTCCCTTTTTCTTTTTCAAAAACGGCAGCCAAACACCAAGGAGACTAGGGTTTCTATTTTTTTTTTTGTAAAACTTGATAAATGAATCTATGGAGTTAGTTTTGTTGCTAGTAATTACTTAACGGGCCGGGCTTGGGCCCTTTTTGGTTCTTTCTTTTCTAGCCGGCCACAAAACACCCCTTAACTTATATTTCGTTTTTTATTTAATTCCCGTGTGTGGATATTCTAGACATATGTTCGTGTTTTAAATTCGTGTTAAGTCTTGTCATGCATAACTTATTATACGCAAATACATTAGTTTAATTAATTATAAAGTTTTAATTAATTCGTATTTTCGTGTATTTAATGTTTTCATGTATTTTATGAGGGTTTTACACAGGTAATGCTAAAATCACTACAAGTGATCACAAAAAGACATTCATTATGCTCCATCTTTGGCTCACATGTGCTTAGTATGGGATAATTAATGGAGACGGGACACTCTATTTTATTTGATGAAAGTAAATGTATAATAAGAAATAAAGCCACAAATGCAATTCTTTCATCAAGTGACATGTCATCTAATCGACTGTTTCATCTTGACTTTTCTAAAGAAATGACATTCGTGAATACGACACTTGATGAAAGTGAGTTGTGGCACCTACGATATGGCCACCTAAAGGGTATCCAACTTATAAAAAACGAAGAAATGGTCAGCAACTTGCCCCTCATTATCGATAAGAAAAAATGTTTGTGAAAGATGCATTCTTGGAAAACACTATAAGAAAGCATTTCCAGTTGGTAAATCGCGGTGATCTGGTGATGTACTAGTTGGTTCATGCTGATCTTTCTTGTCCAATAATGGTCGAATCGTGAGTAGGAAGTAAGTCTTTTCTTTTGTTCACCGACGAATATAATAGAATGAGTTATTCTACTTTATCCAACAAAAATCAAAGACTTTTGAGCATTTCGAAGTTTAAGGCAATGGTTGAGAAACAAAGTGGAAAAGATTTGAAGGTGCTTCAAACAGACTGTGAAGGTGAGTTTTTATCTAAAGAATTTGTATCTTTTTGTGACGAGCACGGAGTTAAGAGAGAGTTAACAGCCCTATACTCTCCGGAACAAAACCATGAGGTGGAGAGGAAGAATCGTACTGTAGTAGAAATGACTCGTTCAATGCTCAAGTCGAAGGCCTTCCTAATATTTCACCTAGGAAAGCTGTTTGGAACCAGACACCATATGAAGCTCGGTGTTTCTGGTTGTATGTTTTTAGGGTTAAATCCATATAATAGCAAACACCCCTTAGTTACCCAAACACCCCTTAAATTAAAGCAAGTTGAATGTGTGCTTGTGCGTGCAAACTTACTGTGTGCAAAAACGAGCGTGGAGAATGAAAAATCAAAAGGTCATTCCAATGTGTTGATGAGGGGGTCCTGGAGTTCTTTGTTTACACGATGCTCAACAAACCATACCACAAGTCCTGTGTATATGAAAAATGCTCCGGTTGTTATCCATAGCTTTTTCTCCAGGGGTTTCATGAAGATCCATGCACTCTTCCTCTCATCCTTGATCAGAACAATCATTGCAACACCCGCTTCATCGAATGGAAGCATGAAATCAACATGATCCCAATGATTTGTGATAGCGTTATAGAGAAGAATGCTAAGAGGTATAAGGAAACCGTTTTTCTGGAATGTCCTCCAGAAGATTTCGGCTAGGCTAATATACCATAATCACCAAAATAACCACCCTCACACAATAATAAAAGGCCATAATGGTCCTTAACTCATACAATACGCAAATATAAAATAGAAGATACTAAATATTTCAGCAAGCAAGTTTTGCGACTCGTATCAATACTCCCTCCTTAACCTACTTCTTGACTACAAGAAGTGAGCTCGGAGAAAACAAAAAAACGTTGCTTTAGCTCATCTAAGAATTCGCAAGTGGCATCTTGTGTCGTTTGATCCAAAACTGCACTCGGCTGAAGAGAGAATCGAGCTTCCTTCGGAATTGGAATGATCTTAGATGGTTCCCCTGCCTCTTTAGTAAAGACACATGAAACACAGGGTGAATTTGGGCGTCATCTGGTAGGTCCAACCTATACGCAACAGTTCCTACCTTTTCCACAATCAGGAACGGACCAAAGTATTTAGGAGTGAGCTTCAAATGCTTATGGACCCGCAAAGAATTCTGCATGTATCATTGAAGTTTGAGGTATACCCAAGAGCCGGGTTCAAAAGCTCTCTCAGTGCGATGTTTATCGACTTGTTGCTTCATACGGTTTTGGGCCTTGATCAATGTCTGTTTCAAAACCTTAATAGCCGCCTCCCTATCCTGCATCATTTCATCCACATTTTGATCCGCCACATCCCTAGGAATGTAAGGAATATGCAACGGGGGATGGTACCCATATAGAGCCTCAAAACGGGTCTGGCCTAAGGATGTATGAAACTTGGTATTGTACCACCATTCTGCTAGAGACATCCACTTGATCCAAGTATATGGCCTCTCCATCACCATGCATTGTAAATAACCCTCCAAACATCTATTAATAACCTCTGTTTGTCCATCCGTCTGCGGATGGTAGGCAGTAGAAAACTTGGCCGACACCCCTTGAAGATTTAAAAACTCTGTCCAAAACGAGCTCAAGAATATCGGATCTCGATCAGGAATAATAGAATTAGGGCACCCGTGAAGCTTGTAGATGTTATCGAGGAACACTTGGGCTACATCCTTGGCCGAGAACGGATGACCCAAAACCACAAAATGAGCATATTTCATGAGACGATCGACAACAAAAAAATTGTATCTTTACCCTTAACCTTTGGTAATCCTCCAATAAAATCCATAGAAATGTCGGTAAAAAAAGTATCAGGTATCGGTAAAGGTTGTAATAACCCGGGCGATGGTACACTCGTGTTCCCCCCGCTTACACACATCACACTCTCTTATTACCCGCCTTACCACCTTCGAAATACCTTTCCAAAAGAACAACCCATTGAACTGTGGCGTTTACCCCCGAGTGGCCACCCATAGGTGATTCATGGCACAACTTGACAATTTCTTCACATAATTCGGTATTCTCCCCAACCACCATACGGTTTTCCTTAGCTAACCACCTTCCATTCCATTTAAATCTTGGCAAAACTCCCCTTCTTTCAGCTTCTATATCACCTATTGTACCTCCACATCCTTGTTTTGACTTTCCAAAATTCTATTAAGAAGTAAGGGTTCTATTTGAGAAATGGCAGTCTTGAATAATGTTATCCCTTAAACCCGTGATAAAGCATCGGCGGCAACATTCTCTCGCCCCTGTTTATACTCGATCATATAATCATAACCCATAAGCTTCGCCAACCATTTATGTTGCAGTGGAGTCGTTACCTTTTGAGTTAACAAATGTTTTAGACTTCGTTGATCCGTGCGTATAACAAACGGATTCGTAATAAGATAATAGTGTCATTGCTTTACTTCCATCATAATTGAAAGCAACTCCTTTTCATATACTGACACTGCACTTTGTCTTGGTGATATAACTTTACTAAAAAACGAGACTGGGTGGCGCTCTTGCATTAAAACCGCGCCCAATCCACCCGCCGAAGCATCCGTTTCGAGAACAAACTGTTTAGTAGGGTATGGTAAGGCCAAAACAGGAGCAGACGAGAGAGCCTCTTTTAGCTTATCAAACGCAATTTAGGCCTCCTCATTCCACCGAAAAGCATCGTTTTTTAACAAATTTGTTAGCGGCTTAGCGATCATTCCGTAGAATCGAATAAACCGACGGTAATATCCGGCTAACCCCAAAAACCCTCTAAGTTGTTTAATGGTTTTCGGAACCGGCCATTGTTGCACTGCTTCTATTTTTTTGGGTCCGTTTCCACACCTTCCTTCGATATAATGTGGCCAAAATATTCCACCGTTCGAACCCCGAACACGCATTTAGATTCTTTGGCAAACAACTTATTTTCTTTCATTATGGATAGGACACGTTTCAAGTGTTCGATATGATCATCTTCATTTCTAATGTAGACAAGAATGTCATCAAAAAATACTAACACCCCTTTCCGTAACATGTCCTGAAACACGTGGTTCATAAGGGCCTGAAATGTGTCCGGAGGATTAGCAAGACCGAACGGCATGATGAGGAATTCATAATGACCCACGTGAGTTTGGAATGCCGTTTTGTGAACGTCTTCGGGCGCCATACGGACCTGATGATAGCCCGAACGTAAATCCAATTTAGAGAAAAATGAAGATCCACTTAACTCATCTAGAAATTCTTCAATTAGCGGAATCGGAAACTTATCTTTAATGGTGGCATCGCTCAGACGACGATAATCCATGCACATTCACCATTGCCCATCTTTTTTCTTAACCAACACAATCGGGGCTGCAAACGAGCTCTGACTGTTACGAATGACCCCCGACTCTAACAGTTCCCGTGTGGTCTTCTCTATCACATCTTTTTGAACAGTCGGGTACCTATAAGGACGCTGACTAATGGGTACCGTTCCTTCTTTAAGGATAATTCGATGGTCAAAAGGTCGCGTCGGGGGAAGCCCTTTTGGCGTTTGGAACACCTCTGGGAAGGCCCGCGTTAACTCTTCCCATGGAAGGCCTTCTTGTGATTAGTCCAGACTACGGACCACCGTTGGTTGGTAATTCTTATCGGTCTCTCCGCTAGCTAACTGTATGCTAAATAGTTGTAAATGTCCTCCTTTTGAATGCTTACTCCATAATTCTCCCACCTTCTTTGCTGAACAAACCGATACAATATTATTTTGTAAACCCTTTAACTCATATTGTTCGCCATCCACCTCAAACTTCATGGTCATCCTTTGGAAATTCAAAAGTATATCGTTTAAAGGAAGTAACCATTGTACTCCCAGTATCATATCATAACTTTCCAACTCTAACAAAAGGACTTCTGTTGTGAACCAGTGGCCTTGCATAGACCATTGGAAATCAAGACACCTTTGGGTACAACTAAGTTTCTTTCCGTTCGCCACCCTCACAATAATTGGTGAGATATCCTGTACTTCACATTATAATTTTTTTGCCAACCGACAATCTAGGAAATTGTGGGTAGAACCTGAGTCGATGAGTATGTTGAGTTGACGATTACCCATGGAGCCTTGTACCCGCATAGTCGAATAAGATGGGATACCCGTCAAAGCATGGATTGAAATCTGATGTTCATTCTCTTCATTCTCGGTTTCTGGTTCATCCGCACTCGGGTCATCTTCGTCGTCCATTTCAATGATGTAAACTTGATTCTGGTTCCGTGTGCATTTATGCCCTGGCGCGAATTTTTCCGTGCACCAAAAACACTCACCCTTTGCTCGCTTATTTTCCAGTTCTTTACGTGAGAGACGACGAGGACCTCCAGTGGGTTTAATCATAGTCATGATTGTTTGGTTGGGTGTAGGTAAGAGTGGTAATTTGGTAGCATTAGTTGGCGGTGTAATCTTGGCGTTATTGTACCTCTTTGTGTTTCCTCTATTCTATTTACCCCTGTTAAGCTTTTCCTCCATATTTTCATTATTTAAAGCTTGAGTCCTAGCTAACCCATATGCTTCGTGCAAGGTGCGCGGTTTAAACATCTTAACTGCCCCCTGATATTCGGTTTGAGAGCCTTGAGGTAGAGACTAATAGCTTGTGTTTCACTGAGATTTACCTTGTTCAGCAGGGAGTCAAATGTGGTGTTGAGCTCATGGAGGGTGCCGGTCTGGTCGAGTGAAGCTAACTCTTCTAGCGGGTCTTCAAACATAGCATTAGAAAAGCGAGCGGAGATAGATTTCACATAATCATTCCACGGAATTTCGGAGATGGTAGCAGCACGTATTTTCATGTAATCCCGGTGCCATTGGAGTGCATCCCCTTCCAAGTGAACGACCACACACCTGAGTTTTGCGTCGTCCGGGGTGTCGTCCATCGCGAAAAAGTGTTCGCAACGGTAGATCCAACCTTCCACGTCTTCACCCGAAAACATAGGAAATTCAACCTTCCCGATTTGAAGTGGTCGTCCGGGACCCCTCGAGTCGGCATCGCCTCCATAAAACGATGAACCCGAACTAAACACACCGCCACCTGATTGGGCAGATTTATCCCGAACCGCCTTCAAGATCTCTTCTTGTTGTTTGGATGACTATTCTTGTTGTTTCATTAGGACTGCTAACGCCGTTTGGATTTCCGTGATCTCCCTATCGTGACTCTTGAGGGTGTTGTCGACATCATTGCGAGTATTCGTCATGATAGAAAGGGATTCCGATAAGAGATCGGAACGGCTCTGATACCCTTGATAGGGTTATTGAGAAGAATGCTAAGAGGTATAAGGAAACCGTTTTTCTGGAATGTCCTCCAGAAGAGTTCGGCTAGGCTAATATACCATAATCACCAAAATAACCAAAGTACATAAGACACCCTCACACAATAATAAAAGGCTATAATGCTCCCTAACTCATACAATAGCAAGCAAGTTCTGCGACTCGTATCAATTTGCAAGGACAGTAACGTCTCCTCCACTGCATCGAAATCCTGTAACATTATAAAATATAAACATTAGGATGCAACCTTTAATTACCCCTTTTTTTCGTGTAACGTATCAAAGCATATGAATTAATATTAATAATATCATCTATTATTCTATTCGATGAGATTACTTTTGAAGAAGATCATCATAGCTTCCTGATGAGCTCTTTCCATCCAGTGTAACGAATGGTATGAAGTCGTACTTGACAGCGTACGTCAAGGTGTCAACGACTGCATTAAACACGTCCACAAAAAATCCTGTTGCAATATAACTAGTTGGTTTGAGGATCGGTGTAGGCATGTATAAACTCATCAACAAGCCCCACTTTTGCTGGAACCCCGATTCTTAACAGGTTCTCATCGCTGGTCGGGGTCTCCCAGCCTTTAGGGACCACATGTGTAGTTATTACAAAGTTTAAGGATGAAAGACGTAAGTGTGTGTATATGTACGTGGGCCCAAGCCCGGATAGTAAAGAACGTGTTGGCCAAGTTAGGGTTAATTCACGTCCCAAGCAGATCTTCCTTAAATTCCCAACCCATTTCATTTCGTAACCGTATAGAAAAAAAAAACCATGCAGATCTTCGTGAAAACATTGACAGGGAAGACAATAACCCTTGAAGTGGAATCCAGTGATACCATCGACAATGTTAAGGCCAAGATCCAGGACAAAGAAGGTTATAATAATCATCATCCTTATACTTTTTATAATAATGTTTCTGTTCCATTTGATCTATATATTAATTATCATTGTATGATCATATATATAGGTATTCCACCGGATCAGCAAAGGTTGATTTTTGCAGGGAAACAACTTGAAGATGGTCGTACTCTTGCTGATTACAACATCCAGAAAGGTCCTTATCTTCTTTTTTTTAGATTCATTAACTTTTGTTTTATATAAATCAATTATTGTGTTCCTCAAATATGGGTTAAGTTGTTTATTATTCAATATTTTTTTGTTTTATATATGGGTTAAATTTTTTATCATTCAACACTCCTTTGTTTTATATAAATGTTATGACATGATTATTATTAGCTGATTTAAGGAAAAAATAGTTTAGGATTGTGTTTCTCACATATATGGGTTAAATTGGTTATTATTCAACAGTATTAAGATTCATTAAATTTTGTTTTATGTAAATGTTATGACATCTTAATTGATAAAATATTGTGTTTCTCAAATATATGGGTTAAATTGTTTATTATTCAAAACTCTTTTGTTTTATATAAATGTTATGACATGATTATTATTAGTTGATTTAAGGGAAAAATAGTTTATGATTGTGTTTCTCACGGGTTAAATTGTTTATCACTATTAGTGATTTACTAGTGACTTTTATCATAAGTTTGTGCTGATTGTTTGGATGTATACAAAAATTAAATCTTTTTTTTTTCTTATTGAAGTTCCAAATAGATTTGAAGTATATGTTATTATGTTGTGTTGTTTAGTTTCTTATTTTGCATTGTATTTTCAGAGTCGACTCTTCATTTGGTCTTAAGGTTGAGAGGTGGAGGTATTGGTCAGGCCAAGGTCGCTCCTAACCTTCTGATTTTGGCTCAGAAGTACAACCAAAACAAGCAAATTTGTCGCAAGTGAGTTGTCTCTAAAACTATTTCGTATGTGGATTTATGTTATGTTTCATATCTTAAAATAACTGTGAATACGGTTTATAGCATAATGGTGTAATCGTCTGCCTGCTTTCTTGGTCTTTTTTTATTTTGAACATCAAGAGATTATTTGAGCTTCTGTAAGTATAATTATCCTTAAGAAAGTTATTGTAACCATGTTAAGGTCATTGTTGATTATCTTGTTACAGCAAGTTGCAACAATGATATGATACTATAAGCTTGTATGTATTCTTTAATATGCATTTCCAAAACTTATGGTTATTTTGTGTGTTGTTTAAGTTGATCATCACAATTTTGTATGTATTCTTTAATATGCTCCTAACCTTCTGATTTTGGCTCAGAAGTACAACCAAAACAAGCAAATTTGTCGCAAGTGAGTTGTCTCTAAAACTATTTCGTATGTGGATTTATGTTATGTTTCATATCTTAAAATAACTGTGAATACGGTTTATAGCATAATGGTGTAATCGTATGCCTGCTTTCTTGGTCTTTTTTTATTTTGAACATCAAGAGATTATTTGAGCTTCTGTAAGTATAATTATCCTTAAGAAAGTTATTGTAACCATGTTAAGGTCATTGTTGATTATCTTGTTACAGCAAGTTGCAACAATGATATGATACTATAAGCTTGTATGTATTCTTTAATATGCATTTCCAAAACTTATGGTTATTTTGTGTGTTGTTTAAGTTGATCATCACAATTTTGAACATCAAGAGATTATTTGAGCTTGTGTAAGTATACTTATCGTTAAGAAAGTTATTGTAACCATGCTAAGGTCATTGTTGATTATCTTGTTACAGCAAGTTGCAAAAAAATGATATGATACTATAAGCTTGTATGGATTCTTTAATATGTGTTTCCAAAACTTATGGTTATTTTGTGTGTGGTCTAAGTTGATCATCACCTTCTTTGTATTGAATTTGCTTGTTAGGTGTTATGCTCGTCTTCCCAAAAGGGCTACTAACTGCAGGAAGAAGAAGTGTGGCCGCACCACTAATGTAAACTTTCTTTTAACTTCATTTTGATTGTTTAATCTGTGTTTAATTATAATATAATTTGTTGTACTTTACTTTCACCCATTAACTTGTTTTTTTTATGGTTGCAGCTAAGGCCAAAATCTGTGTTTATGAGCAAATCTGGTAAAGGTAACTAGTTACTAGTTCTGGGTTGCAGCTAAGGCCACAAAGCATGTTTTTGAGAAAATCCTTTTCTAAATAATTACTTGTTTTGTTATTTCTAGAACGTTCGCATCTTTTTTAATCATTTTTGTTTTATTTAAGTACTCTGAACTTAAACTTGATGAATTGTTTCTTTGATACAAGAATATTCTTGATTTGATATTTTTGTGATTGATATGTTTTAAGTTAGACATTGTTCTTTTAGTGCTTGATCAACTTATTGGGATGATGGGCCGTAGTTTTTACTTATCTTAGATAGCTTTTCTTGGAAATTTGCTACTAGGATTTTATATATTATGTATCCACATCTCCCTTTCTGTCTGCTTATTTCGTTTGACATGCTGTGGGCAATTGGCCATTATAACTCCAGTTGCACATAGAATTGCTTTCTGAGGCAAATTGTGTAGAATGACTAATTATAATACTGATAAAAAAATAAATAAATATATATATATATATATATATATATATATATATATATATATATATATATATATATATATATATATATATATATATATATATATATATATATATATATATATGCCGAAATGGTTCAATTTTTTAAACAGAGATTGCAAATCTAGTAACTCATTAAAACGGGTGAATTGGGTCATATTTGGATGTGCAACACTAGTCTTTTCCGAACTTTAATTTTTTAGACAGAGATTCCAAATCCGACTGGGTAAATCATCAAAATGGGTGATTTGGGTCGCATTGCATTTGCAACACTAGTCTTTTCCTAACTTTTATTATAATAGTCATGGTAATAACAAAAGCATTACGATATACGAACTCTTTGTTAAAAGATATGACATTTTACGAGGATTCAGGTGCTTAACTACCTTCAGGTGGGTGTTCATCGGTTTGGTTTTCGGGTTTGTGGGTTGTATGGTTCGGTTTAATCGGTTTGAAAATTTTTACATTTAAAACCAAAACCAAACTAAACCAATTATAGTACTGATAAAACAAAACCATAAACAAAATTAGATTTCGGTTTGGTTCGGTTTAAACCAAGAAAACCAAATTCAAGTAAACTCCAATATATATAATTTAGAAGTCACAACAAAAACCTAATTTTTCAAGTAAAAATAACAAATTAGAAACTCTTAGGTAAATTGACAAATTTTTTAAAGAAACCTAAAGGTTAGAACTTTATATAAATAAATAGAAACGAAATAAGGAAAATTTTCTTTTAAGAAAGTGGTTAAAATTATGAGAATTTATATAAATAAATAGAAACGAAATAAGGTAAAAACTACTTGAATAGTCCATTTTCACACATCCAAACACAATTGCAACTTCAAACTCACTCCATCTATGAGAATTTATATGAATCAAGTAGGAAAATTGTAGCTAAGTTGTGATATACATCAATTTTTTGTCCGGTGTATGATTAGTTTAAAAATAACTACTTAGGATAATAATATATGTATATATAGTCAAAAATTTAATATGTATAGAGTTATTCGGTTTGGTTTGGTTTTATTTTTGTCAAACCATAACCAAACCAAACACCAATTAAATACTTAGGATCGGTTTCAAACCAAACCACACACCATTTAAAATTGTTTCGGTTTCGATCCGGTTTACTTTTAATGTTGATACATGGACATAACCGAAATTGACTTGTTTGTTAGCACTTTTCGTGATGTTCGGTATTATAGTTACACCTTATGAACAAACATTCCTTACACTTACATGTTCATATATAGCGAAACATATTATATTATGAAAAACATATCAGTCGTCATCAAACACACTTGAAACCACATACTACTCTTAAACAATTTTATCAAGCTCTAAACATATTACCTAATAATAGTCATAGTTAGGGGTGTAAACGAGTCGAGCTTTTAACGAGCTTGAAGGTCTACGAGATTAATGGCCTATTCTATATCATGGATTTGGTGGATTTATATGGTTGATTGATTGATAAATAAAGAAGAAGATGAAGGAATGAGATGAGGGATTAGAGAGAGAAAGGAGAGAAGGGAGAGAATTAGAGAGAGAAAGTGAAAGATGAATAAATGATTAAGTGTCAAATGAGAATCAACAACCCCTCCTAACATGCTAGGAGGGGATATATATAGCCCACCCTACATGTGGGCTATATGGACTATACACTAATTAAGTAGATCACGAGCCCATTACATAATTATCGTTGGAGCGACCGATCCTTCATAAATACGTAAAAACGTATTTCTAACAATCTCCCCCTAAGGGAGGTCGCTCCAAGAAACAAAGTTCTAAATAGTCTATAACTCGTGATCTATGCTAACTAAGATGTGACCGAGACTTTATTGGGAAAAACGTATTTCCAACAATCTCCCCCTAAGGGAGGTCACATCTTTTTACAAAATCTTAAACCTAGCATCTATGCTTGAGTCTTCGATCTTGTTCTTGTGAATATGCTTGATGTGATCTTTGACTTTAGTCTTGAGCATGTTTCCTTGCCTTGACCTTGTGCATTCTTCACTTGTGATATTTGCCTCTTCGTGACTTCATGTTCCACATACTTATACTTTTAAATTCTTGAAAGCTTCAGAGTTTGATACAGCGGAAGACTTGACCTTCAGGCTTTCTTGAATTTGTTGAAGTACTAATTGTATGTAGTATAAGCATGTGGTGACGACTTCTTCTGGATTGTACACCGCAATGCCACCTTCTTGTTACGCTGCATAAGACAGTTAGCAACAAAACAATATACACGGATGAAATGGCCTTGAACATTTCATTCTAATTCGGTAGCAATTTACCTCCGGTCGGTGAAGACCGTTGGACGATATTAAATATCGTACTTGTGGCAGGTAGTTTCAATAAAGAACCTCCTTGACAAGATTTCGCGGGTAAACCCGTTCTCTTTACTCGACCGTCCAAAGCTGACTGCGAACGTAAAGAGTGAATCATTTGGATAATATTATCCGCATGATTTGAAGCCGTCAATTCATGTTCCTGGAACAAGTGAAGTTCAATTAAGAACCGCACCATTGTTGCTTTCCAGTTGTCACTAGCTTGATTCATATAGAATCTTGCAAGTTACCTACCAAGTGCTGTTTGATGTTAACACTAGAAGGATTTCCACTCGTCACTATGATCAATAAAGAGTCACTCTGAGTGTTCTGGCAAGATCATATGATAATGCGAAGAGGCCTGGAACGAGTTTAAGTTCAATTAAGAATTAAACCACTGTTGCTTTCCAGTTATCACAAGTTTGATTCATAAAGAATCGCACAAGTCACCTACCATGAGCTTTTTGATATTCGCTCAAGAAGGATTTCCATCTTCATTGTAAATACTTTCGTATTACTCGGATGTTCAGGCAAGATCATGAAGATTTTGCTTTGGACTCTTAAGATCTTTCTTACTTTTCACAGTGTGTGAAGAAGCAAGGAATAATGAAAGTGTGTCCTAATGAGATATATGATGATCTCAAATGGCTCTAGACTCGATCGTGCATTTTGGATTTTTAGTGATCGGAGGCTGGAGAGGAGTGCCACCTTTTCAATACCAATTTATTCGGAGTGAATAAATCAATAGATAATGTGTTGATCTCCGTGTGATTAAAACAAATACCTTTTGAGAGATATTTGAGTTAGCTGGGAAGGGTTGTGCATTGCATCACTGGGTCCATGATGTCTTTCTTCAATATCGAGAATCATTAACAAAAATGATCTCAATAGCATATGTATTGACCCGGTTTCTGCCTAAAGTTGTAAGGAGGGCTTCTTTCTTTACACCCTTTATCTTTACAATTCTTTTTCATTCTTCAACCCCTTCAATGCTTACCAATACGTCATAACTAGCACCTTGTTGTGATTGTTCCAGTGCTAACTTAAGTACTTGGTCGGCATTCAGCTACGTTCACAATCTTTCTCCATCTTTCCTAAGGACTACTATTTCTAGCTATGGAATGTCCTTGGGAAGATTCCTCTGGTTCTAGAGAAATCATTGGACTTTAACCTATCCTACCATCCTTATGTCACCACAATCTTCACCGTCGTGAATAGAGATGTTTTGGGTAAGTGTATGTCACCATGAAATCCATTTTGAAGTGCAAATCCATTTTGCTCCCCCTTAACATATGCTACGATATCCAAAAACATTTTACACATGTCGGGAAGAGCTATCACGTTAAGTCAAACCATTTATGATTGATCATATCCCATATTAAATCACATTTTCTCCCCTATATTAAAAATATTAACCCAATCGATGTTTTTAATATCAATTGATTTAATAGCATTTTAAGAAAATTTGGGAAGAAAAATGCAAGTCCAATTATCTTCATGAATTACACAAGCTCCCCCTCAAATTAATGAGGATGTGCTGAAACGTAAATTAAATACCTTTTAAACACAAGTGTAAGGTATTTATTACGTGCAAAGATCATATATGATAATGAATTCACAAGATTAGCAATTTACGAGGTTGGACCTGAATGATGGAGAACATCATATGAAAGATTCACATGGTTCTTGTTCACGAATGCTGGTCACCTCGTCACGTCCCCGAGAAAATTAATTCCCGTTGTTGAGTCAAATCTTTCCGGTGAAATGCTTGACTTGATTATGAAAAGCGGGTTGCTATCTGAAATAATAGCAAACCATTTTGAGCATGTTTTAAAATCATTTGAACTTCTGCTCGAACTTTATTTACAACCCCGTGTCATTATTGAATGACATTTCTAGGTTCGTAAATATTATCGATTCCAGAAGACATGCTCGTTTTATCAAAACGTTTTGAACACACAATTTTGAAAGATTTAGAAAAACCTTTTGAGAAATTCTCGAAAAATTGTGTTCAAAGTTTTGAAAAACAATTACTTGAGCTTAAGATGTTGAATATCTTAAAAGCGAGCTCAAGTCCGAGAAGTTGTAAACTTCTCGTTGTTAAGGATAAGTTTATCATCGGCGATAAACTTTCCTTTTATTGAAGAACGAGTCCTAAGCTGACATTTACTTAGAAGTCGTGTTCATGAGCTTGAAAACTTTGACTGTTTTAACGGAAAGCTCATGACCGAGAAAGGTTAATTTCTCGTTACGAGGAAAAGTTCTCTTAGTTAAAAGATACATTGTCCTTTATGAGCTTAAAACTTCGAATGTTTTAATACAAGCTCATGACCGAGAAAGGTGAATTTCTCGTTAAGAGGATAAGTTATCATAAAAGATAATCTTTCCTTTATTTTAAGTTTGAGTTACAGTCTGACATTTAACTGTAAGTCATGTACACGAGCTTAAAACCTTTGAATGGTTTAAATGTAAGCTCGTGTCCGAGAAAATTTAATTTCTCGTTGTAAGGATAAGTTTATCATCGGCGATAAACTTTCCTTTATTTGAAGCACGGGTTACCATCTGATATTTAATGATAAACCATATACACGAGCTTAAAACCTTTGAATGGTTTTAGGATAAGCTCGTGTCCAAGAAAACTTAATTTCTTGTTAAGAGGGTAAGTTATCGTTGCGTGGATAAACTTCCCTGTCTCTGAAGTCCGGGTCGTCGTCTGTTATTTAACGAGGAGCCATTGTGCATGAGCTTAAAAACTTGGAATGTTTTAATATAAGCTCATGCCCGAGAAAAATTAATTTCTCGTTGTTAGGATAAGTTTACCATCGGCGATAAACTTTCCTTTCTTTGGAGATCGAGTTACAGTCTGTTATGTGACTGTAAGTCCTTGTTTGCAGCTTAACCATGAATTCCCTGAGACATTTGTTTCTCTGATATCTGCTTCTTCAGCAACCAAACTCTAAGAGTGTCCTTAGTTGAACGGTACACAACGATTGGACCGCTTCGTTCTTTTGGAACATCAACTTTGGTACCTGCAATCTCATTAGGAATTTGCATGCTTTGACGTGGGTTAGCAATATCAATTATAGAAGCACATGGGGGTTCACAGTTGGCTTTACTTGTTTCAGAGGCGACCTGAGTAGATGATTCACTAGTCTTGGCTGGCAAACGTTTCCTTTTATAGAAAACCTTAAGTTTAGGCGTAAGTGAAGTATCATCTTTATCAGTTTCCTCCCTAGTAGAATTAGTAGAATCGGAGACTATCCTAGTTAAAGGGCACTCGTTTCCTACAAGAGTGAAAGTTCTACCAGTGGGGCGCCACATTTTACCAAAGGGTTTGATTTTAGCAACCCACTGGGATTTAAGTCTAGCACGGGAGTTCACCTCATTAAGCAATTTTTTGATACAGGAATCATGATTTGCCGTAAAGACACATTTTCTACATGTTTTACACGTAGCATATTTAATGTCCGAGTAAGATCTAGAATACCTAGATGATTGATTGATGCTCCTAGGATTGGACATGCTACGGTTAGCAGTGTTGGGTAAACTAGAAGGCATCTGACTAGGTTTGAAATTCCTATCTCTTACATGTGTCTTTTGCTTAGCTTCCCTAAGATCAGATTCATGGCAAACGTCATTTGAACTAGTTCTAGACGTGGTCTTGGTATTTTTAGGGAAACTAGAGGCAATCATATGATTTGGTCTTGCTAGAGCTGGAGTGATCACATTGGGCCTAGTTGATGGAGTGACAGTTCTAGAAATATGACCCAAATCAACTTGAGAGGCAAACCGCGGTCTCGAGGATTGTGGTCGCTCGGATCTAAATGCAGTAGGTTGTTTGACAATCGGTTGTCTGACGAACTGATTTGTAGGCGGTTTCCCCAAGATTGATGGTTTTTCAAGCTTAGTGTCCACACTAGGTTCTCTAGTTTTCCTTAACTCGTTTTTCAACGCAGCTATAGCAAAAACCTTTTCCTGTAATTGGGCCTTTAATGATTCATTTTCTTTGAGCACGTTATCTTGGGATGCCAACTTAGATTCAAGCAGTTGAATTTGTTTCAAAAGATTATCTTTTTCAGCTTTAGAATCTAGAACAGTTTGATCCAATTTTCTTTCAAGAACAACGTTTGACTTTTCAAGTTTTTCAAAGTATGTTTCAAATTTGTCCGTTTTCTTAGAAAATTCAAGTTTGGCATCCTCAAGATCTTTTGATTGCCGAGCTACGATCGTTTCGAGCTCTTTAATCTTGGAATCAGAATCAGTTAACGAAGCAGTTATAATAAAATTATCATGATGTACTATAGCATTCTGAATAATCTCTCCCCCATTATGACTTACATCGGATGAATCAGAAGTGGTATTGCTATCACTCGTTTCCATCCCATGTTTGTCATAATTAGGTTCAGAATTCTCAATATGCGGCATATCATCAGCATATACATCATAAACAACATTACATTGTACCATGTATGCAGGCTCTGCGTCATAAATGGGTAATGTGTCATCAAGAGAAATCTCGTGAACATTCCCTGACGTGCCACTGGCATCATGTTGTCCTCCTGATTCTGTGCTCTTGGCATCGTTAGGCTCCAAGTTTGCAACCGTATGACCAGTTTTCTCTTGCATCGAAGAGTCTTGCACTCCATTATCATACCCTTGCTGAAGTCGAGATCTTTCATAAATCGAAGACGAGACCGAGGTCATGAGTTTCAATATTGTATCACGAAAAACTCGAAGCTCGGTACGTGTATCTCGAAGAAATGATTGGCAAAGCATCGAACTTTCAGACTTGATGATGTTGAATTGGAGGAAAGGCGTGAGTTGTGTCACAAGAGCCTTATAAGCAAGTGCCGATGCAGAGTGATTAAAGTTGTCATGGTTGAGTTGCTCTGCTAGTTCGGTCAAAGTGGTGAAAATTGAGTCGATGAATATATGACGATCTTGTCCAAAGATTGTCACAAATTCACTCCCTCCTTGAAGCCGAGAAAGAGTAACTAGATGATATTGAAGCATTTGAAATGAATTTATACCACTTTCCCTAGCTTTGTCGTGCATTCGATGCAAGTCTCCCTCTTTAAGTGTCGAATTTAACGAGTCCATTGAAAATCGAGGAAAAATGATGTGGATGTTGTGGTTTTCAGGATTTTACAGTTCGATTCGGCTCAAAAGATGTTGTCGGCTCAAACGATTATGAATTAAACCCGATCCAAAATCCCGGCACGTTGACTCGTCACTTTGTCGTCAAATCCGACCACAATAACGTTTAACCCGACAAGTATTTTTCACGTTAAACTTTGAAAATACCCGCTTCGACACGATTTGCCAAAAATGAATAAACAAAATGCTAAAAATATAAAAGTGACAAAATAAAAATATAAAAGTGACAAAAATACAAAAAAAATAAAATGTGATATTTTTAAAATAAAATGTGATATTTTAAAATAAAATGTGATATTTTAAAATAAAAAATAAAAAGGATTAATTTGACTAAAAATAAAAACAATAAATGTGATTTAGAAAATTAAGTACTTAGAATAAACTTTTGAAAATCAGATTTAAAGAATATTAAAAAGAACTGATTGTGTTGGAGAAAAAAGAAAAAAAAAAAAAAAAAAAATGAAACGTGTCCTTTATCCTTCCTTGTTTTCTCCGTCGAATTAAATTAAAATGAAAATCTAATCTTGTTTGCACGTGTCCTTAAAATTAAAAACTCCTTGTATTCTCCGCCCGATATATAAAATCACTTATCCTTACCTTCTTTCCTCAATTCCTCCGTCCCTTTTCCTCTCTCTTAAACACAAACCAAACGTTTATCTCTCTCTCTCCTCACAATTACCTCAAAACCTCCGTCACGTTTATCTCTCTCTCACATAGATAACCAAACACACAGCCTCAAATAACCTCAATCAAAACTCCACCCAATCTTTTCATCCACACCTAAATAACCTCAATCAGATCTCCTTCCAATCTTAATACACTCAGTAACCAAACTAAACTCTCCAATCTCTTGATCAAACGAATCCCGTAACACAATGTTTTTATGGCTTCAAGATCAGTTAAAAATTGGTCTCGGGTAAGATTTTCTAATTTAAGTTTTTGTTGAGTCTCTCTCTTCTTCTGTAGCGTCTTTCTCTTGTGATGAGGTTGTGTGAGTCTGGTATGGGTGTGTTGTAAGCGAGGGTGAGGGTGTTTGGAGTCGTGAGGGGAGGGTGTTGAGACGAGAGGTTGATAGTTGGGTCTAGGTTGATTTGTGTTAGGGTTGAGTGTGAGTCTTGTTTGATGGTGTGGGTAGTCGAGAGAGTATGGGTCGAGAGGGTGTCGGTTTGTCGAGAGCGAGGTTTGTCGAGAGCGAGGTTTGTCGAGAGCGAGGAGTGTGTGTCTGGAGGGGGTGTGAGACGAGGGACTTGAGGGACTTGAGGGATGGGTTCTGTTGAGTCGAGGGAGAGTGAGGGGTGTGAAGTTGGTTTTTGGGTGGTTCTTGTGTGTAGTTGGGTCTGTTTAGGTTAAGGGTCGAGGGTGTGTGAGTGGTTCGTGATAGGGGAGTGATGTGAGTGGAGTCCGAGAGGGTGGGTCGAAGGGGAGTCGAGTCTAATTGATACGAGGCAGGTTGGTAAGGTTGAGTGTAGTGGTCGAGAGTCAGACGAGGGTTCGAGGGAGAGTTTCGAGAGGATGTGAGTTTGAGTCTGCGAGGTTGGGTAAATGAGTCGAGTCAAAAAAAAATGTTCCCGTTATGTTTGAATGGTCTTCATTCGGAAGTGTCATTCATTCGGATGTTTTGTTCATTCGGATGTTTTGTTCATTCGGATGTTTTGTTCATTCGGATGTTTTTCAAAAATTGAGTCGGAAGTTTTTCAAAGAATTGATTCGGAAGTTTTTCAAAAAAATTGATTCGGAAGTTTTTTTTTTTCTTCATCCGGAACTTCTTGTCTTCACCCGGAACTTTTACTTCACCCGGAAGTTTCGTTCACCCGGAACATTTTGGGATTGATTCGGAAGTTAGAGTTTGATTCGGAACTTTTGTATTTGATTCGGAACTTCTATTTTGATTCGGAACAGGACAAAAAACTGCGTGACTGACTGAATGACTGAAGGACTGGTATTGGACAACTCAAATAAAAAATAAAAACAACTGGACAACTGGACAGACTCGAATCAAACTGGTATATAAAAACTGGTATATATAAAAAGTTTAACTTGATTATATAAAAATAAAAAAAAACTGATTATAAAAAACTTAAAGAAAACTAATAAAAAAACAAAAATTAAAAAATAAAAAAGATGAAATTGATAAAAAATTTAGAAAACTAATAATAGAAAAATTAAAGTGGCAAAATTGATTAAAAAAATAAAAATAAAAAAGGACAAAATTAAAAGTTCAATTTAAGAAATTAAACAAAAAGGCAATCAAGATAGAAGGATTTAATAAAAAAAAATACAAAATTAAAAAAAGAAAAACACAAACTTTTATAAAAAACACCAACTTTTTATAAAAACACAAACTTTTTAAAAAAAAAAAAATTTTGATTTTTATATAAAAATTTGTGATTTTTATCTAAAAAGTAAATAAATTTGAAGATTTGATATGATTTAACACATAAAAACACAAACTTTTTATAAAAAATACAAACTTTTTATGATTTAAGCATGATTAAATCAAAACCCACCAAAATCAAAAAGAAATAAAACAAGAATAAACCAAACTAACCATGGCTCTTGATACCAATTGAAGGTCTACGAGATTAATGGCCTATTCTATATCATGGATTTGGTGGATTTATATGGTTGATTGATTGATAAATAAAGAAGAAGATGAAGGAATGAGATGAGGGATTAGAGAGAGAAAGGAGAGAAGGGAGAGAATTAGAGAGAGAAAGTGAAAGATGAATAAATGATTAAGTGTCAAATGAGAATCAACAACCCCTCCTAACATGCTAGGAGGGGATATATATAGCCCACCCTACATGTGGGCTATATGGACTATACACTAATTAAGTAGATCACGAGCCCATTACATAATTATCGTTGGAGCGACCGATCCTTCATAAATACGTAAAAACGTATTTCTAACAGAGCTACTCGAGCTCGAGCTCGAGCTCGTTTAACTCGAGTTCGAACTTAATACTCTCGAGCTCGAGTCGATCTCGAACAAATATTTGTGTTCGTTTAATTTGGCGAGCCGAGCTTTGAAAAATAATATTAAGCTCGGCTCGTTCGAAAACTCGTTTAATTGTCTCGAGTCGAGCGAGCTTAACGAGCCGAACAAGCTATTCGAGCTTAACGAGCCGAACGAGCTATTCGAGCTTAATGATAAATCTATAACTATATATGTTATATACACCTTAGCTTACTCATTAAGTATTAATATCATTTTAATAATCATAAACGACCTTTCGAGCTCGAGCTTGAGTTAATAAACGAGTCTATCCAACTATATTATAATAGAAGTTAGTCTAAACAAAAGTTAAAAATCGTAAACGAGCTTCGAGCTCGAGCTCGAACAACAAAAAAATATTCGAGTTCGAGCTCGAGCCAGATTATAAAGTTTTATTCGAGCTCGAGCCGAGCTCGAGCCAGGCAGTTAACAAACAAGCCTGGCTCGTTTAGGCCAAAACTCGACTCATAGTCATGCAGAAGTTGTTGGTATATATAAGAAAACGAATCACAATCAATTTGTACACTAATTTCAGTTCTTGACCTTCGGTATCCGCCTGTCATAACTAGTGAGGCATCTAATCTAAAAGGAGTTAGGTTCACCTTCAATTTGAATTCAGTCGTGAATTAATTATCAAATATGTGTGAAATCAGGATCAACTGTCTTCATTTTTTGTTATGACAATGTTAAGAAAATCCATTTATTTTGTGACAGTGTACTTCTGAGGATGATTGGTTATAATAACATTGATTAGATTTAGCTAGCGTACGGTAGCTTTAGGATCTTAATCTTACATTATACTTGCGAGTTAGTTGTTATAATAACAATGACTAAAATAAAACTTGAGATCAACTTCTGTTGGGCTATGAAAATAAATTGGGGGTTGTATGTAACATTAGAATTATGCACATCTAGATGTATATAATTACGGGGGTAGAATAAGTACAGCTAGGTATATATAGTAGTTTCTACGACTAATATTGTGTGATGAACTGGAGACCCGGGATCACTAGTAGAAACCCCTTCATCATGAGAGAAAATTTATGCTTCTTGTCAGGCTACAAAAATTTCTGGAGTATTATTAATATCGACCTCACAGACTAATTCAATATCTGGTGCACCGTCTCTTTGGACTCATTATCCTTAAACCCATCAAAGGTTGTTGCAATTGCAGCGAGCTTTTGGCTTACTGAACCTCGTGACGTTAGTAATTCTTTGTGTTTATACAAAAATCTAAAGATGAAAATCACGAGAGCATAAGTTGAGGATAAACCAGCAATGAGAAAAAGGCCCTTTAGCTATCGAGCGAGAGTCTATCAGATGTCACAGTAGCTTCCTTCTGCTGAATACAATTTGCTGCTTCCACAAATCATTGTGCTGAAATGTTCGTCATCCGCTCTTCTGTCACTTGTATGACTGCTCTAGAAAAATCCAGGACTAACGGAGACCCTTTTCAAAATGCCTGTATTGAACAGTAGAATCATGGTCAGAACTCAGAAGCTATGAAATACCGGGAGAGAATGAAATAGTATGAAAAGAAACTCACAAAACCAAAGCCAACGGTTTTGTAGATGGGGTCGGTTAGCGTATAGTTAGTACAATATCTAGATAAGAAACCCCTGATATAAGGGTGCTCGTCCACAATAGCGGAAACTCCTCCATTTTGACTTCCTGCTTTTAGGGCGGTGTCCATAAACTCCTCCATTTTGACTTCCTTCTTTTAGGGCGGTGTCCATATGCTCAAAGGTACTGAAGCTTTTCAACTTGCTATCGTCAAAATTCATTTTCTTCAATATATCAACAACAAATGAACCCTCTTGGTATCCTATTGATTCTCCTTTATCTTTTATCTCAGATATGTGGGTGTATGTAGGTCAAAGTTGTTGTACTGTCAACATGGATGTCAAGCTTGTAGTGTAGCTTGAGGTCAACACCAATACCACAAACACCCACACGATAACCACGAATCTTGATAAGTTGCTTATCAACTTTTCCCCTGAAAATATTCATTTCACTTTTTTCAGTAAGATTATTTTACTCACAAATAATAAGATAAGCAGTCCTCAACACACTAAAAATTGCTCATATGCTGTATAAATAAAGACATACAATAAATAATCAGATTTGCAGTTTTAGTAATAGGGTGTTTGAGATTGCTTATTTACTAAAGAGCATCTGAAAACAAGAATGTTAGATGCTTAATATAAGCTAATACAATAACTAATTTTAAATAATCAATCTCAAACTCCCCCAAATAATCTTTTACACCCCTTTAGTTACCCAAAAACCCCTTAAATTAAAGCAAGTTGAATGTGTGCGTGCAAACTTACTGTGTGAAAAAACGAGCGTGAAGAATGAAAACCAGAAGATCATTCCAATTTGTTGATGAGGGGGACCTCAGAATTCTTTGTTTACACGACTTTTGATTTATGACTACATTGTTAATAATGAGAATGAATATTCACGTAGGGTGTATGTGTTTGTATACTACACATACCCTTTGGGTTAATTCCATATATACCGAACTTAAACCTTTAAATGTCATATTTACCCAAGTAAAAATCAAAATACCATATATACCCAATTTTTATACAATATTTGTCATATCTACCCATTTTGCTACTAAACCACATAAAAATAAAATTACATCATTAAATACCGGTTATATCCTCAAAACAAACACAAAGTCTCCATACGGCATTGTAGGGTACCAAAATCAAAAACGAAAAACTGATTACTGAACCAAACAAAACACATGAAACCATGTCTAACTTAATCCATAGTGCTTTAAAGTTCTTTAATTTTATGTTTTGTTAAGGTTCATATTAAACTAATAAGACCCAACCAATGACATCAATTTACACAAATTATTATAACAGTTATGTCGATTGCCAACAAGAGTAAAATTTGTTGTATGTTGTTAATATGGATGCTTTTAGTAACAAGTTTTTCGAGATGATATAAACATAAAGCATCAGACTTATCCCCAATTAAGAATGATAAATCAGTCAAAACATGTTTCATTGATAATATTTAACGATATTAAAAGGATTAAATTAGAATTTTGGTTAAATATGACAATTTATGTATTTAAATTGGGCATATATGGCATTATGATTTTTATGTGGGTAAATATGACATTTAAAGGTTTTAATTGGGTATATATGGAATTAACCCTACCCCTTTCTACAAGAAATCTATTTTAACTAGAAGTCCCTCCATCTTTTGCTATTAAGTCCTCCTTGTTGTATGAAAGGGCTCCATATTCTTGTAAAGCTTGATATTTGCATATAAGTCATTCTTGTTTCATTATTCTTGTTTTGTCTCATCAAATTAATTCCCAACAATCTTCCCCTATTTGATGATGACAAAAACAATCTTCAAATCTTGATCTTCCACGAATGAAACAAGCTTCCCCTTAAAGTAAGATTTCTTGTAAAACATATCACCACATAAAAATAAGTTTTATACCTTGATCTTTGAATCGTCTTCCCCTTTTTGTCTCATCCAATAGGGGTCTTCTAAAGATAAAATGCTTCCCCTTGTTTGGTGCATGTAAATGAATCACGAACCATGTAGACTCTAGTTATAGATTACGAATGAAGAAAAACGAATATAACCTATTTGTTGAAGAAGTGGAATCTCCCAAGATTATACCTTATATCTTGCACTATTCATGTGACAATTTGCTAGATTTGACAAGTCTTCGTCACCAACCGTTTAAGCACGAACAAGTTATCTTTAAAGTCAGTGCATGTATTCACGACTTTAAGATATGATAAAATACAAACCTGCGAAAAATAACTCAAACACCAAAGAAGCAATAATCAATCGTCTTCATCGAAACCTCCAATTTGAAATGAAAATCATCTAAGTACAATATCATCCTCTTCTTTTATGCAACTGCTGCCTCTGTCGGCATTCTGCTTCTAATCCAAGTCGGTACGTAACTGCAAGGTTAGCCTTGTCACATAATCAAATAAAACTATATTGTATCAAACACAATTTTCAAAAACGAGTCATAAAAATTTAACCAGATAGTTCTGTCCGAGATCCTTAGTCATCCAATATATCTTCTGTATGTACTGTCCAATATCGGACGATACTTGTCAGTGCTTAAAAACCATATATCGGACAACATGTTGTCAGCGTCTAAATTATAACGTGTCGGCGTCTTCTTTGTTAGCGTGTGTTTTATTATTGTCAGTGGCTCGACTCGGCCACTGACACCATCTGTGGCTAAATAACTCTTGACAGTGAGTACAAAAATTACTCCACTGTACCACTTCTCATCTTGTATTCGTCTTCTTTTCTTTACTTTCAAGGCTGAAACTGAATCTGCTTTACACCATCACGTGTGTGACATCTTGTAATATAATCCTATCACGTCTCTTTCCATCCTCTCAAATCACCTTGCAAGAACCACCGAACTTCTTGTCTCCTTTTACTCTTGTTCATGTGAGAACCAACAATCTATCAATATTAACACTACCATACGTCCCTCATGTCATAATCAAAGTACTATATTCTAAATATTGATAGTGATAATATAGACAAATTAAATTATCACATGTCCTTGTTCCATAGCTATCATACAATCCCATCTTTTTGCTCACGTCCAAAAACCTGCTCTTCCTTTTCTTTGCGAAGAGTACCTTGTCTTATTCCATGTTTGAGCATTATGTCTTTGATCACACAAGGAAATAGTACATACCTTGATTATGTAGATCATCATGGACTGTAGCTGAGTAATAGCCTCTCATCCATGCTTTGAATAAAAGAACCACTCGCTGTCATGTACTTATCACTGTGTCACAGTCTTTGTTTTTAGCAGCACAAACGTGAACAAACAATACTACTCTACCAGTTATTTACAATCACGTGATCTAGGATTTTCAAGTAAACCCTAAAATTTCGTAAACATAGTATACGTATCATAATAATGTGTAAGTAAGAGTATCTTAAACAAGTGAATCATCACAACTTGAACCAATATAATCGATCTAGGGTTTATATCTCAAAAATCCTAAAACGAATATCACATTATCGAATCACATCTTTGATCATCTTCACATCATATTCTAATCAAGAATAAGAATATCCTTTTCTGTTTTTAAATCGATCTAGGGTTTAGGGGAAGAAACCCTAAATCTTTATTCAATAAAAAACAAAAACAAAAATTTTATACCATTCTCTGCATCGAACTTCGACGATTAATAACTCACTCATAACATATCAAATCAACGATCGCTCCAGTGAGATTCAAGACATATATGCCAAGAACCTACAGTTCGAATTTCACGTCGATCCAACGATTAACAAAGGAGTTATGACTGTTTGAACATGGTTGCACAGTGAGATCTGAACTTAAAAGCAAAGACGAATTTTTAAGCTTCGATCTTCATTCTTTTACTCAAGCACCTTGTTAGATCCTAGTATTGAGAGCCATCCGCTCTGATACCAATTGTGGAATCCATTATTCATGGATCGATTAAGCTTACTAGAAATGCATCATGTTCATATGATTAACATAGCGGAATAGAATACGATACATAAACAAGGTGTTTACTTTTCCAACGTATACTTCTTATTAAACGTTAACACTTAAACCAACAAACCTAGATCTGTTTATAAGATCACACACGTCTAGAACACACGACTTTTGCTTTATGACTACATTGTGAATAATGGGAATGAATATTCACGTAGGGTGTATGTGTTTATATACTACACATACCCCTTTCTACAAGAAATCTATTTTAACTAGAAGTCCCTCCATCTTTTGCTATTAAGTCCTCCTTGTTATATGAAAGGGCTCCATATTCTTGTAAAGCTTGATATTTGCATATAAGTCCTTCTTGTTTCATTATTCTTGTTTTGTCTCATCAAATTAATTCCCAACATCCATTATTCTTTATTTAAATACTGATTTAAACTCAATTTATACATCCTACATTGTCCTAAATGTGTTCATTAAGTTTCTTCATTGGTTTTACCAAGTTATTCCAAGTAAAAATGTATAAAGGGTGAAAATACCTATTTTAACCTAGTTTACAAGTCATGCATTAAAATTTTGTACCTTGTGCCTTAGGGTACTTTTACATTGCTATAAGATAATGTTATAGCCTATTGTAATGATATGAGTGTTGGTAGACTTGTCGTAAAAGGCTAGGTATTGATTCTAAGTAAAATGTTTAATATAAGGGCTTTTAGGTCATTAAGCCTAATGACTTTGTACTTTGGGTAATTAGTGTTTATTTCCATATGTAAACTTATTCTCGGTCTTATATGTAAATCTTGCTTATGTTTAGAGAGAGAAAGAGATAGAAAGATAGATGATTTCACACACACTTAGAGAGAGAAAGTGATTAACTATGTGTAAAAATGAATGAAACCACACCTTCTCCATCTAAGGAGAGGGTTTATATACCCAAGACCATGCGATGGGCTTGGGCTTACATTGGGCCGCCGGCCTACACAATTTGTAGGCTTGGCTTGGCCTTGTTTGCTTAATATTAAGTTAACTATACCTTCGTGTCCCACATACTTATACCTTCGTAATTATTGGAAGCTTCAGAGTTCGATACAGCGGAAGACTTGACTTTTAGGCTTTCTAGAATTACATGAAGTATTAAGTGCATAAAGTATAAGCATGCGGGGACGACTTCTTCTCGGATTCCGCAACGCTACCATCTTCAAATGCCGCAACCTAAGTAGACACGAACAAAATGGCTTTGAACATTTCATTCTAATTCGGTAGAGTTTTACCTCCGGTCGGTGAAGACCGTTGGACGATATAAATTGTCGTACTTGTGGCAGGTAGATTTAATTAAAAATCTCCTTGACAAGATTTCGCGGGTAAACCCATTCTCTTTACTCGACCGTCCAAAGCTGACTGCGAACGTAAAGAGTGAATCATTTGAATAAAGTTATCCGCATGATTGAAGCCGTCAATTCCGATTCCTGGAACAAGTTTGATTCATTAATGAATTGCACCATCGTTGCTTTCCAGTTGTCACGAGATTGATTCATATTGAATCTTGCAAGTTACCTACCAAGTGTTGTTTGAGGTTAACACTAGAAGGATTTCTACTCATCACTGTGAACACTAAGGTATCATTCTGAGTGTTCTGGCAAGATCACTGAGATATTGCATAGAGGCCTGGAACGTGTTTAAATTCAATTAAGAATTAAAAAAACTGTTGCTTTCCAGTTATCACAAGTTTGATTCATAAAGAATCGCACAAGTCACCTACCATGAGCTTTCGAATGTTCGCTCAAGAAGGATTTCCATCTTCATTGTAAATACTTTCGTATTACTCGGATGTTCAGGCAAGATCATGAAGATTTTGCGTAGGACTCTTAAGATCTTTCTTACCTTTCACAGTGTGTGAAGAAGCAAGGAAACATGAAAGTGTGTCCTAATGAGATATTTGATGATCTCAAATGGCTCTAGACTCGATCGTGCATTTTGGATTTTAGTGATCGGAGGCTGGATAAGAGTGACACCATTTCAATACCAATTTATTCAGAGTGAATTAATCAATAGATAATGCGTTGTCTCCGTGTAGTTAAAAAAAAACCTTTTGAGAGATATCTGAGTTAGCTGGGATGGGTTGTGCATTGCATCACTGGGTCCATGATGTCTATCTTCAATATCGAGCATCATTAAAAATGATCTCAATAGCATATGTGTTGACCTGGTTTCTGCCTAAGGTTGTAAGGAGGGCTTCTTTCTTTAGACCCTTTATCTTTAGGGTTAAGTCCATATATTAGTAACTTACTTTTCAATTTTTACACATATAGGTAACGAACTTAAGATATTACTAATATCGTTATCAAACTTTCAAATTTGTTCCAATGTAGGTAATATGACCGCTTGGTGCCGGTCAAAATGCCGATCTTTTTTCTAGTTTTAACCGACACCAAACGGTCATATTACCTATATTGGAATAAATTTAAAAGTGTAATGACGATATTAGTAATATCAAAAGTTCTTTACCTAGATGTGAAAAAATTGAAAAGTAAGTTACTAATATATGGACTTAACCCTTATCTTTAAAATTCTTTTTCATTCTTCAACCCCTTCAATGCTTACCAATACGTGATAACTAGCACCTTGTTGTGATTGTTCCAGTGCTAACTTAAGTACTTGGTCGGCATTTAGCTACATTCACAATCTTTTCTCCAACTTTTCTAAGGACTACTATTTCTAGCTATGGAATGTCCTTAGGAAGATTCCCCCGGTTCTAGAAGAATCATAGGACTTAACCTATCCTACCATCCTTATGTCACCACAATCTTCATCGTCGTGAAATAAATGGGTTGTGGGTAAGTATAAATCACCATGAAATCCATTTTGATATAGCAAATCCATTTTGCTCCCCCTTAACATATGCCACGATATTCGAAAACATTTCGCATATGTCAAGATGAGTCATCACGTTAAGTCAAACCATTTGTGATAATTTCCCATATTAGATCACATTTTCTCCCCCATATTAAAAATATTAACCCAATCGATGTTTTTAACAAAGGTTTTGGGAAGAAAAATGCAAGTCCTTTTAATCTTCATGAGACCAATTTGTGAGAAATGATACCGATTTGTAACATGATCACATATTCCCCATATTAGAATAAATTTAACAAGGTTGGACCTGATTGATGAGAACATCATATGATAAGTTCACATGGTTCTTGTCAGCAAATGTTGGTCGCCTCGTCACGTCTGAATTCATCTCTTGACGCCACATGTACGATTGGTATTGTTGTCTTGACACCAATTAGTGAACTTGGCACGTTCTGCATCAAAGATTCTGAATGCTTGACAATTGCTCCCCCTCAATTGTTGACCCGTGTTCTATCGAAAGAGCTGTAGTCTTTGTTTGAGTAGTCGCATCGTCGAGTATGTAGATACCAATTGTAGATAGCTATGGTTGTAGAGATGATAGCTTCATAAAAACAAGATTTCTCTTGTTTTAACAAATAAATGCACTGATGCGTACATAGATTTGTGTTAGCCCAAGTTATAAAGTAAACTTGATCCCTTACAAGGTTTTAAAGTAAACCTTGCCCGAGAAAATTAATTCCCGTTGAGAGTCAAAGCTTTCATAAGAAATACTTGACATTAATATGAAAAGCGGGTTGCAGTCAGAAATAACTACAAGCCATTTAGGCATGTTTTATGAAATATTTACAACTTTTGTATGAACTCTATTTATGGCGCCGTGTCAATATTAATCGACATTTCTAAGGCCGTAAATATTATCGTACCAAAAGACATGCCTTTGAAAAATAAATTAAAAATATTTTTGAATTTTTCTGAATTTTTCAATTTTTATGGTTTTTATATGGTTTTATATTTTTCTATTTTGCTTTTGTAGATAAAAGTATAAACAATATATACGAATGATCACTAAGGATATGGAGAATAGTTTACCACCACTATTCTTTCGCTTCATTTGCCAGTTCCTTTAGAGTCTCGGGCGAGAATGTTCTCAAACCTAGCTTGTCGGCCAAAAATTCCATTCGAGCGTGATCTAAATCCTTCGTGAAAATATCCGCCAATTGATACTCAGATCGGACAAAGTAAAGCTCGATCACTCCATTTTCCACTTGCTCCTTGATAAAATGGTAACGAATGTCGATATGCTTCGACCGGGAGAATTGAACATTGTTGTAGCATAAGGCAATTGCACTCTTGTTGTCACAGTACATCGGAATTTTGTTGAAACCTAGACCATAGTCGGTTAATTACGATCTCATCCAAAGAATTTGAGCACAACAACCGGACATAGCTATGTATTCTACTTCCGTACTTGAAATTGTAGCGCTTTTCTGCCTTTTCGATGCCCAACTGATTAGTCGATCTCCTAGTAATTGCAAAGTTCCACTCTGCATATGCCATAAGTGTAATCGAAGAGTCCTTCGAATACCAAAGTCCCCGATTAATGGTTCCTTTAAGATACCGAAAGATCTATTTAACAGTAGCTAAGTGTAACTTAGTAGGTCGAGTTTGATACTGAGCACACATACATATAGAAAACTGAAGATTAGGTCGACTAGCTGTGATATACAAAAGGGTACCGATCATTCCGCGATAAAGTGTCGGATCAACGGCAACTCCGTGTGGATCTGCATCAAGCTTAGTTTGTTCCACCATTGGAGTATCCACGGGGTCACAAGATTCCATCTTATATTTCTTAAGAGATTCGAGGGCATACTTGGATTGATTGATAAAGATGCCTCTGGGACTCTGAGATATCTGAAGACCTAAGAAGAATGATACCTTGCCCATCATTGACATCTTAAACTTGGAAAACATGAGTGTCCCAAACTCATCGGATAAGGTTTGGGTCGAGGCTGCAAATATAATATCATCAACATATATTTGTACCATAATCATATCTTTACCTTGTTTCTGAATGAATAGCGTGGGATCCACCTTGCCTTTAGCGAAGCCTTGCGTGATGAGGAATTGTGACAATAGATCATACCATGCGCGTGGATCTTGCTTCAACCCATAGAGAGCCTTATTAAGCTTGTACACGTGGTTAGGATATTTTGGATTCACAAAACCATTCGGTTGTTGAACATAGACCTCTTCCTTGATTTCACCATTGAGGAATGTCGTCTTCACATCCATCTGATAGACGATCATATTCATGTGGGCTGCATAAGCAAGGAATAGTCTAATAGCTTCCAAACGGGCAACAGGTGCAAAGGATTCCATAAAGTCGATGCCAAATAATTGCTTGTATCCACGAGCTACTAGTCGAGCTTTGTTCTTCAATATTCCGGCTAACTCGTCGAGTTTCACCTTGTAAACCCATTTCAAATTGAGTAGCTGCACTTGATCCGGGCATATGACAAGTTCCCATACTTCAAGACGTATAAATTCATTAAATTCTTCTTGCATAGCTTCTATCCAACAGGATTGAGTAAAAGCTTCTTGCCATGTCTTAGGTTCAACTTCAGCGAGAAAAGCATCAAAATGACAAAACAGTGCATTTTCTTGTAACTGACTTCGTGTGGATACCGGACGATTAGGGTCACCAATAATTGAATCTATAGGATGATCCTTTGTCCACTTGCTGTCATGTTTACGAATCCGTGGATTGGAGTAAACTGTAGTAGGAGCTTCCTCTGAGGTAGACGACCCAGCTTGATTATTGTCGGGAATTGGTGCACCAAAGAATGGAAGTTCACGCATTTGAGCGAATTCCAAATCGTGATCATCATCATCCTCTTCATCATCAATAGGCATGACATGAGTAGTTGATTCGGTAGTTGGTTGAGAATTACTCGTTGAAGGTATATCTTGACCAATTGTAGGTGCAGACGTATCTGATTGTGCTTCGGTTGCTGGAGTGACAACTTCGGTTACCGAAGCTATTACCTCAGGTTCTGGAGCAATAATACTTGGAGGAGTAAAGAATTCATCAAAGAACGGTTGAAACAACGTATCCCATTCATTCCTAGAAGGTGGTGTAAATGATGATGAAGTAGGGTTGTTTGGGACAAGACCAGAGCTAATGTTACTAGGTCCCATTTCATGAAGTGCGGGTTCAGAGCTGCTTTGCTCATAAGCCATTGCTGTCAGCTCATCAAAATCAACATTCATAGTTTCGAGGATCTTACCAGACTTACAGTTGTAGATTCGGTATGCCTTCTTTGTAGGTGCATAACCAATGAAAATACCAATATCAGCCTTGGGTTGAAGTTTTCCCAAATTGTCACCATCATTATTTGGATAGCAGATAGAACCAAATACATGAAGATATGATAAATCTGGTACTTTTCCATGTAGAAGCTCATAAGGTGTTTTACCATGGCGTTTACGAATTAGTGACCGGTTTTGGGTGAAAACTGCTCTAGATACTGCTTCTGCCCATAAAAACAATGGAGCCTTTGCATAAATTAATTTAACACCCTCAAATTTACACGCAGCGGAATCCATCTTTGGGTGCTAAACAATGATACAACAACACATAATTTATAAAGAACGACTCGAAAAGAGACGTTTTAGATTTATCGTTCCTAAAACATTTGTCAGAGTAGCGTAGTCCCAAGTAATCGTTACCAAAAGATAAGTTAAAACAACATATTGGTTTGTTTTAAAAATGGAACGATAAATAAATCAAAGAGTTTGAACAACAAAAGCAGTGCACAACTTCATTCACGTGACCTCCAAGCTTCCACTTCTTGATTACCTGAAATACATGTGAGTAAAACAATCAACAAAAATGCCGAGTGAATCTATAGGTTTATGAAATCAATTTGAACACAAGCAAAGATTATAAGTTTGTGGCATGCTTATAAGCATCAAATAATAATTCGCATCAACAATAATAATTGTATATAGCATAAATTGCAATAAGCTCATGGAACCGAGCCCTTAGACACTCCCATATCAGTCTAATAAGACGAGAGATTTATTAATTGTCGGTTACCTCCAGATTATTGGTACATTGTCGTATACCTGACTTCTCAATACAATATGTTCCAACAGTGTGGAGGTCGGGCCTAAGCTTCTATGACAAGTCCACAAAAACTGAACCGGGGCGGCTTGCCCCATAGATCTATTAATTGTACTAGCGGTTAACCCATCATAGGTTAATTAACGGTCCACAATTGAGGTTTTAACAAAGGCAATCACTTAATGAAATTTAAAGGCAACCACGGGTCCATTCATAGAGGGACAAAGCATACTATAGAAATCTTGTGTTCTAAGTTTATAAAACATGTATTCCCTCTCGCGGGTTTAAAATCATTTAATAACTAGTATAAAGCGAGGCTATAGACTCACGTTGATAATGAAAGGCGGATTATCGACTACGGGGTGCTTCGGTCACGGAAACCTATATAAATAATAATCGGTCTTAGACTCTTGTCTAATGACTTTTATCAAAATAACAATATACATATGATGATTTTGTACATATGATGATGATCAAGTGGGTTTATATATCCTTGTTTACTCATTTTAGTGTTTACATTTTGGTAACTTTTTACTAGTTTACTAGTTTTACCTACTTACCTATTTTAAGTCCAATAAGCTTAGTATAAGTTCTTTAACTTGTTTTAATCCATTTTATACCTATAGTATCATTATCTATACTTTCCATGTTGGGCCCAAATGGGTTAAGCCCAATAAGTTATTTTTATAAGTGTTTATCTTATTTAGTCCAATATGCTTATTTAGCTCGTTAATGTCCGTATGTCCTATAGTTCGGGTTTTATCGGTTTTTACTTGTATTAGTTACTTATATATCAGTATATGACTTTTATAAACTTTACATTAGACGGGTTTGATCGTCTAAGTTTTATTTGGCGAAAAACGTTAATTTTACGGTAATAGCCGAAAAAGTCGTAAAAATCAAGTTTATAGTTTTTATTACTTATAAGTATTATTCCACTACCATTTATATAATTTATCCATTTAATTAACCTTTTACATATTTATATAAATAAGTTTCATAAGTTAGTGGGTTTTTATTTTACATTTTATACAATAAAATTTGAGTGCTTATATAATAATAATAAACATTAATTCTCAAAATCTGATTTTTATCTTCATGTTCACCATTTTTATCATATCTAGAGTTCTAAAATGAATTAGAAGCTCATTTTTGGGTGGCATGATCTACATATTATGTGCTACATTTAACTTAGTTATAGATACTGCTCATTTTAAGTTTATCTTGCCTTAACAGTCCCTACAAAACTGCTTATTCAGATTAGAACACCCAACTTGTTTTGATCATATCTCACTCATTATATTGATTCCATTGCATGGCCAACTCTCACATGTGTATAACATCTTGTACTTACTGTAAATAGATTATACCATGCAAGTTTATAAGTTCAAGTTTTAGTTATATACTGTTTTTATACACCCAACTAAATAATCATGATTTTAGCCTTATTTCTCATGGTTATTAACATTTTTAAGCATATTTATCAACACTTGATCCCCACACAACATTTTTATCATCATATATACATCATATACATATACAAAATAAAGAAAATACATTTGTTCTTTACAAAATAACAAGAGAAAATGGAGAGGATGATCTTCTTTACCAACCAAGTGTATTTCTTGTTTTTGGAAGACAAGAACTTGATGAACACCACAAGTAACTCCAAGATCATCAAACACCAAGAACAATAGTTGAGAAATCAGCCCTAGGACACAAGCAAATCACATCCAATGTTGTTAATATGGCCACCAAATGATCAAGGCTTCAAGATAACTCCATGATAGAGCTAGTTAACATGTATTTCATGGCTAGAAAAGATCAAAAGGGGTGTTTGTAGCTTGAAAGTGGATGGCAAGGGGTGATGTGGTTGAGAGGATTTGAGGTTGTTTGCATGTATGGAAATGGTGGTGTGTGTAGTAGCTAATGGTTTTGACTAGGAAGTGAAAAGTGTAAGCTTAAGGTGTAAGCTAATGCTTACACTTGTAGCTAGTTAGTTAACATGATGCCACATCCTTAGATGTGGTGTCATGTGTGCCATCCCATGTTAGCTAGTGGGGTGGGATAATGTATTTTGTCCCACCTCACTAATTTACGGGTATTCCTCGATTCTAGTTTTCTCGATTTGCGTGCCCTCGGGTCGTTTTACGAAAAACGTTTTTATAAATTATGAATCAACGACACAAAACGAATCCAATAAAAATTGTCTCATCAAAAACGGAGTTCAAAAACGTAAATACGTAATCCTAAGGTTTCCGGTTTAGTCGTAAGGGACGCTAAATTATGCACGTAAGCCCAAATTGAAATCCGTAAATTGTGAGTTCGTTAACCAACACAAAAATAAGTTTCAAAATATTATACGAGAAAATATTTCACTACCTGAAAATGTTAGATTGTACTTTTTAAAAGTTTAAACGCACACGAAAAATAATAACATAACGACTCAATACGTAATTGAAACGATATCGTCGAAAGTATTAAATATCGAAACTATCGATAATAAATATAAAATTTTTGGCATCCGTCGGTATCGCGATCACTCTTAGTCCTCGTTGCTCGTCAAAATATTAAAATATAATATTTAATATCGGTTTCAACTTAAACCGTTAAACATAATAATATTTAACGTTATAAAATACTTCAAAATAATTGAAAATAGAATTAAATTATGACCTTATTTTTACAGTTTTTACATCCTTACCACCTTAAGAGAGAGACGTCTCGGCGCTCAACTCGCCTCATACACGAGTTGATCACTACCCGGAAGGATGACGGCATTCCTTGATAAGAAGTCCTTACGTTCCCACGTGTATCTCGATCCACGATCTCCACTGGTTCTTTTACAAAACGCAACTTGTTGTCAAGTTGTATCTCACCAAAAAGGAATAAGTAAATCCTTATCCACAAGTCACCCGTCAAACTCGACACATGAAAATTTTATGAATTACACGAAGCTCGTTCGACGACAAGAATAGATGACAGGATTTTCGGGTAAGTCCAGTAAAAAGGAAGGTTGTAATTTAAAGGATATCCATTGGCCGGATAGCCATGGACACACATCAAAAAGAACTAACAAGAAAACATTTTCGTCATCGGAGGGTGCTCACACGCGGGTCCTCACTCAAAAGATAATACAAAGACACTATCTCACTTTCGCCAACGCGCATTCAAAGACTCAATAAACATCGTTGTTGAAAGTCAAAAAGATATTACATAATATGTGTTCTACATGATCGGACGTCATCGGATGATGCCGTCTCAAGTTATCACAAATTACGATCATTTGACTAGATCACATACCACATAAGTACATAAAAATAAAAGGTCGAACAATAACATCAAGTATAGATTTCCATCGTTAATCATTGAGAAAACCTTGAACGAACCCTTGATAATAACCACTTGATCTCCAGAGTCTTTCCACTTGCGGTGTCGGCTTCAACATACTCCTCGAGGTTTTAACGAGTTTATTAACTCCATTCATTAAGAGATTCGGTCCTCCATCATTCCACAAGTACACGCATAAATCCTGGTGACACTTATCGTTTCTTCTTATACACTGCTTCCCGAGATTCATTTTAAACTCGGAATAAAATAGTGATCTTCAATACGAGGAACAGAACGAGATAAAAATGACTTCAATAAACGCATAAACGAACAAGATGTGGTAAAATGATTTAAGATTAACGATCGACGAGGGATCTCTACTCACGTAACCGTAAAACATAATTATTCACAATACTAGAAAAATGAGAGCGAAGAATGAATTATACATTATCATTAAAATAACATTTGTCACAATTATCCGTCCCGGATTTGGTATTACCTTAAAACTCAGTTGAGGTACTTTCTTGATAAAGATGATACATCAAAAATAGAAGTAAAATAGTTTCAAAATTTATTTGGTCGTCTTAAGAAACTTTGAAAGAATGACATAAATTTATTAATTATACTCATATTGATGGTTACGATTTAGAAAATATAATTTCCAAATTAAATCATTGTTAGGAATATAAATTAAACCGGTAATTTCATTACATTAAAAATAAAGTATGATAAGTCAATTAGTTCAAAAGGTAGAACATAATTTTATTTTTAACATTAGTTTTAGTTATACAAAATATGATGTATAAATTTGACCTTTTTCTTATGGTAGTTATTTCGATAATTGAAAATCATTGGAAAATGTATAAAAGTTCCATAAAAAAAATAATTTATAATACGTTGTAGAAATACATAAAGGTGTTTATTATTTCAAAATAAACATGGGGTATATTTGGGTTTAAAAAAAATGTGACAAGATAATAAATGAACACGAATGGAAATAATGGTCAACAATTAGTACGAATCAACGGTACAAAAGAGAACGAAGCAAATGTCGTATGAATTCTTAAAGAGAATAATAAAATAAAGGCGTCGATGGTAAGACGATAAGAAATAATAGATTAAACAAGTTGTCAAATTTTGTTAGTGCGGTTGATGGTTCACCAATATCAGCTCGTTAACTTAGCGGTGGTCGTTACACGATCGGAAATAAGATCCATACAAAAATTTTAATAAAATAAAATTCCTAATAATCACTTGTAATTAGAACAAATCAAATGAACGATGTTAGTGTTTAAAGAGAGAAGTCAAAGCACGGTTCACAAGAGTGGATTTCGAGACAAACGAGAGTGACGGACGTCATCCCGGATATACGGAAATCACTCTAGTGATAATTCATTATTCACGTGCGGAGACATTCCAAAGATCTACCCAGTCGCATAAAGAAGATTGGACGAGAAGGAAGGATAAAACATTGAGACTTTCAAGTCATTTATCAACAGTCGGTAATTAGACGAACGGTAAAAAAAATCAGTTGTAAGACAAAATGAAGTAACAAGTAGAAAAACGATTGTCGAGTAAAAACGTATTCGTAAGCGCGTAATTCGTTTAAGAAAAGGTAAGAAAACGTATGCGGATGCATAGAAATTGCGCCACTTGCATAAATTATAAAGGTTTTCAAAACTTCTTTTCACTTTATTTCATTTTATTTATCTTTATCATAAATACAAGTAAAAAGTTGATTATTATCAAGATTTTTAAGGTGACTACTATTCAGCCTAGCATGGCTCCTTCTAAATTAGACATAGGTGATCAGGCCATGTATAATTTAGGAATAGCAATGCAGTGCTCAATTTCGTCGAAAAGTATTACGTTTCTTATGTTTATATATAAACCATGCCATCTGTAAAATGGAATTTAAAAAAAGTTTATAAATTTATAGGATACAAGTAATTTGTGAGATACTTAATAAGCAACTTTTAATGTTACAAAAAGTATTTTATAAGACCAAAGTAAAAAAAATTGGTGAAAATAATCGTAAAACAATATCAGATTTATTTATAATGTGACATTATGACAATGGATAAAGTAGCCAAAGGTTTGCAAAAAGTGGCAAATAGTAGCTCATAGAAAACCAATGAAATCTTCACGAATTAATAAGGTTTCAAAAGGTTAAAAGGTTTAGACGAAAACGCCATGAGACACGCGATAAAATATCGACGAAGAATGTGAAGGCAAAACTTCAAAACTCAACTCAAATCAGTGGAAGGTTAGAAGAAAATGAAAATAAAATAACATCGAATGACAAATAAGTCATATATATGAAAAGAATAAAACAATCCACATGTGTATTCTTTGTAAGATACTCGACACAACATGCTTTTAAGAAAGTATATTATTCGTTTTCAAATTACCCCATTATTCCGGTAATTGCTAATCCTGTACTGTTTCTATTTTTAAACATTTTCACATGCAACTAGTATTCGTTAGTTGTAAAATAATATTTGTTAAAATTTTATGATCTCAAATGAAATCAAAACAGCTTAGAAACATTTAAAACTCATGTTCTGAATTTTCTATCAGATTTAACTTTTAAATATGAGCTGATTAATTGACCCGATAAACGACATCTCCAAGACTCAGAGTCTAAAGCATTTTGATGCAAAACGACGTTTCAGACGACTTTCTAGTTTTACCCGAGACCTGAAAACCAATGTAAAATGACCAAAATACCCTTGCAAGTTCTGTGCAGGTTTGACTATTTTATTTTAAAAACGCAGGTTTTACTTTTAAGTTTTGACCTGTTTATACTGCCCCTACAGTTTCTGCATAAAGTGTATTTTTCGACACTTCTTAACGGCTCAAAATATATACATATATACACACATGTCTTGTGGATTTTACAACAACGAAAAAAGAAAAAAAATAAAAAAAAATAAATCTCATAATGAGCATCAAATAATATATAGCATGATGAATGACAGAAAATGCTTCAAGGTATTCAACACGAAATTTAGGAAGCAAAACGGTGAAAGACGTTCGTAATTTAGATTTCAAAATGCAATGTAGGAAAATCTCCTTGGTGCCACGATTGTCAAAAACACAAAACATAACAAGAAAAGAATGGAACATTAACATGCTACACTCCGGGAGCGAGAAGGTTAATTAAAAACAAATGATACAATTTTATATAAGTAAAATCGTATTCCAATTCTATTGCCATAATCTAGACGATGATTTATAAAATAACGATGACGTTACCGAGATATAAGTGAACAATACACTTCGGAGTCGATACATATAAATGTCAACGAATTAAATCTTCGCATGTCGTATAAAACGATAATAAAAATCAACAAAATATTATGAAAAACCATGGTATTATTCAACACTATTTTAAGAAATGTTTCAAAATGTATGACTCACACAATAGCGGTTAATCTATTCCAAGGACACATTGAGCTACACAATGGTCTGGAGATTACGTTTCAAGACGTCCAAGCACAAATAGCCGGAAGACGATTTGGATATCTACGTAGATATCTCAAAGGGTTAAATAATGAAAGTAACGCGCGTAGATGAAGTTATGTAAGGTCATAACAAAATGAAATAGGATAATTTCCAATAATTTAAATAAATGTAGAGAATCCTCCAAAATAATTGCAGGAAAAATTCCAAAAATTTATTTAAGTAAATCATTAATAAATGATAACTCTTATCGAAAAGTTTAACGATATCAATATATATATATCGATAAAGGATTATAGTATTTATTTAGAAATACTTAGCAATAAGGCATACATAATAATGTATACTAAAGTTGTAATCCCAGAAGTAGCTTGAACCTGAAGTCACGCGAAATCATGTGCACCGACTCTTTGAAAAAATTAAAACTGACAGTTATAGTTTAGGTTTTTAGAAAAAGACCTAGTTCTCTATAACTCATGGCTCTGGTACCAATCTTTAACACCCCCAAATTTACACGCAGCGGAATCCATCTTTGGGTGCTAAACAATGATATAACAACACATAATTTATAAAGAACGACTCGAAAAGAGACGTTTTAGATTTATCGTTCCTAAAACATTTGTCAGAGTAGTGTAGTCCCAAGTAATCGTTACCAAAAGATAAGTTAAAACAACATATTGGTTTGTTTTAAAAATGGAACGATAAATAAATCAAAGAGTTTGAACAACAAAAGCAGTGCACAACTTCATTCCCCGTGACCTCCAAGCTTCCACTTCTTGATTACCTGAAATACATGTGAGTAAAACAATCAGCAAAAATGCCGAGTGAATCTATAGGTTTATGAAATCAATTTGAACACAAGCAAAGATTATAAGTTTGTGGCATGCTTATAAGCATCAAATAATAATTCGCATCAACAATAATAATTGTATATAGCATAAATTGCAATAAGCTCATGGAACCGAGCCCTTAGACACTCCCATATCAGTCTAATAAGACGAGAGATTTATTATTTGTCGGTTACCTCCAGATTATTGGTACATTGCCGTATACCTGACTTCTCAATACAATATGTTCAAACAGCGTGGAGGTCGGGCCTAAGCTTCTATGACAAGTCCACAAAAACTGAACCGGGGCGGCTTCCCCCATAGATCTATTAATTGTACTAGCGGTTAACCCATCATAGGTTAATTAACGGTCCATAATTGAGGTTTTAACAAAGGCAATCACTTAATGCAATTTAAAGGCAATCACGGGTCCATTCATAGAGGGACAAAGCATACCATAGAAATCTTGTGTTCTAAGTTTATAAAACATGTATTCCCCCTCGCGGGTTTAAAATCATTTAATAACTAGTATAAAGCGAGGCTATAGACTCACGTTGATAATGAAAGGCGGATTATCGGCTACGGGCGTGCTTTGGTCACGGAAACCTATATAAATAATAATCGGTCTTAGACTCTTGTCTAATGACTTTTATCAAAATAACAATATACATATGATGATTTTGTACATATGATGATGATCAAGTGGGTTTATATATCCTTGTTTACTCATTTTAGTGTTTACGTTTTGGTAACTTTTTACTAGTTTACTAGTTTTACCTACTTACCTATTTTAAGTCCAATAAGCTTAGTATAAGTTCTTTAACTTGTTTTAATCTATTTTATACCTATATTATCAGTATCTATACTTTCCATGTTGGGCCCAAATGGGTTAAGCCCAATAAGTTCTTTTTATAAGTGTTTATCTTATTTAGTCCAATTATTAGTCCAATATGCTCATTTAGCTCGTTAATGTCCGTATGTCCTATAGTTCGGGTTTTATCGGTTTTTACTTGTATTAGTTACTTATATATCAGTATATGACTTTTATAAACTTTACATTAGACGGGTTTGATCGTCTAAGTTTTATTTGGCGAAAAACGTTAATTTTACGGTAATAGCCGAAAAAGTCGTAAAAATCAAGTTTATAGTTTTTATTACTTATAAGTATTATTCCACTACCATTTATATAATTTATCCATTTAATTAACCTTTTACATATTTATATAAATAAGTTTCATAAGTTAGTGGGTTTTTATTTTACATTTTATACAATAAAATTTGAGTGCTTATATAATAATAATAAACATTAATTCTCAAAATCTGATTTTTATCTTCATGTTCACCATTTTTATCATATCTAGAGTTATATAATGAATTAGAAGCTCATTTTTTGGTGGCATGATCTTCATATTATGTGCTACATTTAACTTAGTTATAGCTACTGCTCATTTTAAGTTTATCTTGCCTTAACAGTCCCTACAAAACTGCTTATTCAGATTAGAACACCCAACTTGTTTTGATCATATCTCACTCATATTGATTCCATTGCATGGCCAACTCTCACATGTGTATAACATCTTGTACTTACTGTAAATGGATTATACCATGCAAGTTTATCAGTTCAAGTTTTTGTTATATACTGTTTTTATACAGCCAACTAAATAATCATGATTTTAGCCTTATTTCTCATGGTTATTAACATTTTTAAGCATATTTATCAACACTTGATCCCCACACAACATTTTTATCATCATATATACATCATATACATATACAAAATAAAGAAAATACATTTTTTCTTTACAAAATAACAAGAGAAAATGGAGAGGATGATCTTCTTTACCAACCAAGTGTATTTCTTGTTTTTGGAAGACAAGAACTTGATCAACACCACAAGTAACTCCAAGATCATCAAACACCAAGAACAATAGTTGAGAAATCAGCCCTAGGACACAAGCAAATCACCTCCAATGTTGTTAATATGGCCACCAAATGATCAAGGCTTCAAGATAACTCCATGATAGAGCTAGTTAACATGTATTTCATGGCTAGAAAAGATCAAAAGGGGTGTTTGTAGCTTGAAAGTGGATGGCAAGGGGTGATGTGGTTGAGAGGATTTGAGGTTGTTTGCATGTATGGAAATGGTGGTGTGTGTAGTAGCTAATGGTTTTGACTAGGAAGTGGAAAGTGTAAGCTTAAGGTGTAAGCTAATGCTTACACTTGTAGCTAGTTAGTTAACATGATGCCACATCCTTAGATGTGGTGTCATGTGTGCCATCCCATGTTAGCTAGTGGGGTGGGATAATGTATTTTGTCCCACCTCACTAATTTACGGGTATTCCTCGATTCTAGTTTTCTCGATTTGCGTGCCCTCGGGTCGTTTTACGAAAAACGTTTTTATAAATTATGAATCAACGACACAAAACGAATCCAATAAAAATTGTCTCATCAAAAACGGAGTTCAAAAACGTAAATAGTAATCCTAAGGTTTCCGGTTTAGTCGTAAGGGACGCTAAATTATGCACGTAAGCCCAAATTTAAATCCGTAAATTGTGAGTTCGTCAACCAACACAAAAATAAGTTTCAAAATATTATACGAGAAAATATTTCACTACCTGAAAATGTTAGATTGTACTTTTTAAAAGTTTAAACGCACACGAAAAATAATAACATAACGACTCAATACGTAATTGAAACGATATCGTCGAAAGTAATAAATATCGAAACTATCGATAATAAAATATAAAATTTTTGGCATCCGTCGGTATCGCGATCACTAGTAGTCCTCGTTGCTCGTCAAAATATTAAAATATAATATTTAATATCGGTTTCAACTTAAACCGTTAAACATAATAATATTTAACGTTATAAAATACTTCAAAATAATTGAAAATAGAATTAAATTATGACCTTATTTTTACGGGTTTTACAATTAACATCGTGCGAGCAGCTTCCATAAGTGTGCGATTTCGCCTTTCAACGACACCGTTTTTTTGTGGAGTGCGAGCAACGGATGTTTCATGAGATACGCCAACTTCTTCATAATAATCACGCAAAATTTAATTCACAAATTCAGTTCCATTATCTGTACGAATGCATGGGACAGTAGTGTTGAAACGCACTTGACTCATCTTGAGAAATCCGATGATGAATTTAGGTGCCTCATTTTTTGTTGTAAGAAATTTCACCCATGTAAACCGAGAGTAATCATCGACAATTACGAGGATGTACTATTGCCACTAAGACTTTCAACACGCATTGGCCCACAAAGATCCATATGCAACAAATAAAGTTTCTCTTGGTTGGTGTCTTTAGTCTTGGGTTTGTATGATTTCTTAGTGATTTTCCCCATTGTACACGCGGAACACAAATGATCCTTGTGAAATGAAAGTTTGGGAAGACCACGAACAAGTTCGTTTTTCGCCAAATGATTAATAGCGTCAAAGTTAAGATGAGATAACCGTCGATGCCATAACCATGACTTAGTCTTCGATGCTTTGGAGAGAAGAAATACGGGAGAAGCGGCCATCATGTCTTGTAGAGACAAATTATACAAATTATTCCATCGAGTACCTTTCAATAAATCAACCCCTTCCAAATTACGTATGAAGCAGGTATGCTCTCGAAAAGCAACTTCTAGGTTTGCATCACAAAATTGTCCCACATAAAATGAGTTGTGACCGAGACCTTCCACATAATACACTCTTGAAATTATAACATTCCCAATATGATATTCACCATAACCCATTATCTTTGCAATATGATCATTTCCAAATCGAACCGTACCAAGAAACTTGTTGACAAAATTTCTGAGCTGAGAGCGATCTCCGGTGATATGCTTGGAGCAACCAGAGTCCAAATACCAGAGAACAATTTGGACCACCTGTTTTCAGTAACAACAGTAGACAATGCATTGGGAACTATTGGTTCCGGAGTGTTAGCAGATACAGATATAAGATTATCAGAATTGCTAACATTTGTGTGACCCTTAGATTTCCTGCGTTTTCTAATGTGAGTTTTAGCACTAACAGGTTTTATTGTTCCAACTTTCTTAGGTTTTCGATTATTAGCGAGCACTACAGTGGGAGTAGACCTATTTAAACGGTACTTGTTTCCTATAGTAGTGTTGGTGTTCCTAGTTAAAGGACACGCTGGTGTTTTGGCAGCCTTGGTACTCCTAGTTAAAGGGCACGCTTTCTTCGCTTTAGTGGGAGTGATCCTAGTTAAAGGGCACATATTTCCTACTATAGTGAAAGTTCTACCAGTGGGGCACCACATCCAACCAACTTGGGTTAACACTTTCCCAGTCGGTTTCCATTCTAATCCATTTTTTCGGGCATTCATCTCATTCACATGGTCAATAAGGCAAGAATCATGACGACTAGAAAATATACATTCATTGCAATTCTAACATTTCAAATTAGAATTCACAGTAGGCTTAGAACGCTGCACAACCGCAGAGCCTTTAGGTTTAGCTACATGATTCTTTTTATTCAAAACATAAATAACATTCCTAGGGTGGGCTTCTACTTTCTTCTTCTCTTGACTACTAGATGGGGGAAAGATCCTATCATTCTTCTTGTTTCTTTTAAGCTTAGATCTTTGAGCCTTAGTAGTGGTTATTACTCCTGTAGAAGGCAACACGAGAATTATAGAAGCTGGTTTTGATTTTGCCTTATCTTTAGTGACCAATGTTTGAGATGGTTTAGTCCTAGGGCCCTTATTAAATGGTGTGACGGCTATAAGGTTCCTTTTGATTGCACTAGAGGACGATGCTGAGACAGTGGCTGCGTTATCCACAACATTCTTACCTTTTAGAGTACGAAGTTTTTCCTTTAACTCAGCCAAGGCCATATTTTATCACAAATTTGTTCCCTCAAATCAGATATTTCCACTGACTTTCGATTCAATTGTTCAATCAAAGATTGATTCTGTGCAGTGGTATTAGCACATGCGGGCTTTACCGAATCGAAGAGTTGTGTATTTTTCTGTTTTAAGTTATCAACTTTGGACAACATCTTGGAAACTCGATTATCTAGATCAAGTTTAATATTCTCAGCGGCCTCAAGTACGTTCACAAAGTTAAGCTTCTTAGATTTCTCTATGTCTATCGGCAAAGATTTAGCAACTTTGTCACTTGGCTGACGCTGTTTTGATTGTAAATTCAATCGAAAATTGTTTTCAAAATTTTCCTCATCTATATTAAAACCTTCGAATGAAGTTTCAAAGATCTCTTGAATAAATTGTTGCTTGCATTCAAGCAAAAATACAATGTTTTTGGATCTCATCAAAAAATTTTGAAAGCGAAGTATGAGAATCTTGAAGCTTTAAAAATTTAGCGTCAGATTTGTGACAAGTACTATCTACCACATTATCCACAGATTCAACATTATGCACAATACAATCATTATCAACACTTTTATTCACACAGACGGAAACAATATCATAAGACATCACTTGCTTCAGAAGCTGATCATTTTGGTGTGAAACTCGTTCTATTTCAAGTAAACTGTTTTCATAAGCATCATCCATTTCATTGAAAACACGTCTAACTTCTTCTATTTCCAGAAGCAAATCTTGATCAATATTACTAAGACAAGATTTAACATTCTTTACAAACGGAACAATTTCGTCTCGAAACGCAGTTCTAGTGTGCTCAAAATTCCATTCACCTTCCGTTATGGCCGAAGCCGTCGTACGTTCCAAAATGACCTTCTCAAAATCGGCAAAGCATTGGTGCACCGCATTTAAGATATCTGACACCTTACTTACCGGTGGAATTAACTTAGTTAAATCCTTTTTGACAAGTGTAGGAGACGTATTAGGAAGGTTTTCCGTTGACAAATTTTGGGGCACAAAAGCTGATAATTGAGCTAATTCCTTTTGTAAGCGAATGCGGGTCTTTTTAGAAAATTGATCTTTATTAAGCTGATCATAATCGATCTTATGGAATTTTAAAATCATTTTAGAATAAGTTTCTTCCGCAAGTGACTGTGTCTCCTCAGTACTACGAACATAAGGTGATTCTTTCGATTTTCCAATTAGGGTCACATCATAAAGACAAGGAATATATTCCTGAGCTTGTTTTGCATAACCGGGCTTATGTGGTAAATCTTGAAGACGCTTAAGTTCGAGTTCTTTAAACGATTTAGTTAAAAGATGAACCTTTTATGTGGAAGCGTATTGTTTTAAAAGCTGTTGTTCCTTGAATTTAAGAATTTTGGTAGCATTAATTTCGGATTCAAACTTTTTAGACTCGAGAGTTTTGAAATCCAATTTAAGTTTATGAAAATCATTTACAACCGACTCTTTTGCTTTTAATTCATTGGAAAGATTAGCTTTTAATGATTCTATTTCTTTTAAGTGTTCAATCTTTTCAAAACAAAATTGGTCAAATTCAGAACATGTTATTTTCTCTGCTTGAGGGACCATTTCAAAAGCTTTAACCTTTTCTTTATGCAACTCAAGCTCAGTTGTTAGGGTGGAATTCGTACCTACGGATTGTCTGAGAGCCATATGCATTTGATCAATAATATGTTTAGGTACCATGACCAAATCATGTTGAGCATAAGATCCCATACCCGTCGTAGCATTTGGTAGAGGTTTACTCAAATGTGTAGGATTGGGTACCACATCATTTGAGTTACTAGTTCCCGAATGCTGTTCGAGGTTGTCATTTTCATGCCCAACTTGATGTTGGTTATCGTCATTACCAAGATTGGTTGTGGTGGGTACCTCACTGACGACATCAGAACCGTAGTTAGAGAGATTAGCAACGAGAGCAGCTTGGGCAGAGTGAATGTCATCACAATCCGAATCATATGCGTCAAGATCATCTGCTTGATAAGCTGCATTAGAAGTGGAAACGACTGCAATGCCTTCATTGTCTGCTGCCCCTGGGTCTGCAAGAAATGCTAACTCTTTGAATCCAAAATCTTTCCCTTAGACTGAGCATCGACCAAATAAATCTTCTCACGAAACCACGTTGCATCCCTTCTCCTTTTTGGCTGAGTGCATTCCCTAGCCATATGACCTTGTCCTCTACAATTGTAGAAAGTCACAACCTTTTGTGGACCAATAGGGCTTCCATTTCCATTAGCTTGAGAATTCACAGCTTGAGCATTTACAGTCCTTGTAGGAGGTCCATATGAATTTTGCCTTCCCTGAATAGGTTGCACCGTCACTTGACCATCTTGAACAGTGGCTTATTGTCGAGGATTTGAGGAGGTGCGAAGCTGATTATTTATTGGTGGAAATCCTCTAGTTGCAACCAGTTTTGACAAGTAAGAAGTGATATGGTTTAGTACATCAGCTGGCGTATCATTTGGAGTAAAGACTGGTGCTTGGATTGGTAGAAGTTCATTGGAGTAGAAGGCTTGTGCTGGTTGTGCTTCAATTGGAAAATATCCTTGCTGAGAAGTATAGCCATTAGAGAAGTGTTGGCTTGTGATGGTGATGTCTGATGTGGTGGTTGCTGTAGAAAAGATTGTTGATGAACACTTTGTTGAAATGCTTGTTGTGGCATCATTAGTGGTTGATAAGATGGTTACTGTGGTTGCTGATAGGTGTGTGGTGGTGGCTGTTTCAAGTATGATGGTTGTTGATAAGTATAATCCATGTTTTGTTGAGAAGCATACATGGCAAGTGGATCATGAACTTGAGGTGTAGACAACCGAGCCTCGATCACATGGCATTCATGTTGTTGAAGATAAGCTTGAAGTTTGTCCACATTGGTGTTATGCAAGTCCTTAGCCAATTTAACATCCATCACGTACTTACGCCATTCTGAAGGAAGGGTGTTCAAATACTTGGTATTTAATTGAAACGTAGGAATTGCCATGCCATAGATATTGAGATCATTCAACAATAGGGTAAATCTCAAATAGTAGTCATTGAGAGTCTCCTCAGGGACATAGGCAAACTTATCAAAAGTATCATAAAGCTTACACTCTCGTTCTTGTTTAGTTAACGAGGTGCCTTGCATTAGAACATGAATTCTATCCCATAACTCTTTGGCAACTTTATGTTTGCTGACGAGTTTGTAGACATTTGGAGGAAGGGCTTGGAGAATGATGTTTGTAGCATACTTATCACATTTGTCTTGAATCTTCATATCTCTGGTCAATTCACACGTTGTGCGAGGACGAGTAACTGTACCTTCCGTCACAGTAACATAATCTAATGGTCCATTGAGCACTGATGCCCAAATGAGATGTCCATTCTCTTTGTTTAACATGTAAAGTTCCATTCGGGAAGTCCAATCCTCGTACATAGATTTCTCCAACATTGGTGGACGATTATCCATACCCGAGAGGCTGGACTTATCCGTAAGTGGTGTGTACTCCATTTCGTTAAGTTAAGATTTACAAATGTTGATCGAACAATGAGAGAAAGTAAATGTATTTGTTGTTGGTGTGTTAAATCCGAGAAATAATGTTGAAATCCCCTAAGTTATGTTCTCGATAAACCAAAAATTCCAAGTCAAAATTGCAAATTTTGAAATCGTCGGAATATTGATCGTAATATTTGATCGGAATACCCTATCGGAATTGACTATCGGAATACCCCTGTCGGAATAAACTATCGGAATACCTCTGTCGGAATGAACCTATCAGAATAAACCTATCGGAATACCCTCTATCGGAATGCTCCTGTCGGAATACCTTCTATCGGAATACCCCTATCGGAATACCCTCTATCGGAATACCCTCTATTGGAATACATGCATCGGAATAATGGTCGGAATGATAAACCCTTTTCCGATGGAAGCTGTCGGAATACTTAAACCCAGTTCCGATGGTTTCTGTCGGAATATTTCCCACTTTTCTCGGACAAAACTCAACCAATTCGAGATTTTAAGGCAAAAAATGATCAAAACACCCAAAAATTTTGTGTTTTTAGCCAAAGTAAATATACCAAATCTCTACCACAACTATGTAGAAGATTTGTATCAAGAAAAAACTATAAAAATCAAAAAAAAAATTGGTTCGAATAAAATGGATCAAAATGGGCACAAAAAATCAAGAACACAAACACATAAACAATACAATCATCCCATGGCTCTTGATACCATTTGTATGATATTGTAAATCTTGCTTATGTTTAGAGAGAGAAAGAGATAGAAAGATAGATGATTTCACACACACTTTAGAGAGAGAAAGTGATTAACTATGTGTAAAAATGAATGAAACCACACTCTCTCCATCTAAGGAGAGGGTTTATATACCCAATCCCATGTGATGGGCTTGGGCTTACATTGGGCTACCGGCCTACACAATTTGTAGGCTTGGCTTGGCATTGTTTGCTTAATATTAAGTTAACTAAACTACGAGCTATTACTTAGACTATTGTTGGAGTGACCGATCCTTTCTAATACGTAAAACGTATTTCCAACAGCTAGCTTATGGTTCTATGCTTTAATAACTTGTACATTGTGCTTTAGTAATTTGTAACTTAATTTGAGATAAATGTATGATCTTAATATGATACTCAGTTGAGTTTTATAATTGGTTGCAAAAGATAGATCTTAATTCAATGTGAAATAAATAGGTGTTAATCTAGGCTACTAGGTCTTATACTTGTAATTAGCTTTATATTACTTATAATTAGTGTTTTATGAACAAATATCTCATCTATATGATATATTATAACTTCTACATTGGTATTTGATATTCATATATAGATATTGTGTAATTATATTGTTTAAAATATTATTTTACAAAGGATTTCTAGGTGGTGATCTAGACTATTATGTACATTTATTTGTACTTAGCTTTGTAAGATTTGTTCTTACCATTCTTAGATAATATTATGTCTTCAAAGGATTGTTCACTATTCTTGAGTTTACGACTCATTTAGGGATTCTAGGGTTTCTAAGGGAATTTAGGGAATCATAGTTATATTTGAGGTGTTCTTATTCATAATGTACTTATTAGATTACTTTTAGAACTTATACTTGATATATACATTGTGTTTACAACATATAGGAATATGTTGAAGTGGCAGTTTAGGTTATGAGAACACATTCATTTTACCAAGTAGGGCACAAAAGCAAAAATTTCCAGTCAAATTTTCATATTCCTAGAATCATAACACATAACAAATAAGTAAAATTTAAGGGTTGTCACAAAAGAGGTCCAGATGAGGCGGCTGTCCCGACTGTCTAGGTGCTAACTAATCACGAGCACAAAGAAAAACAACATAAATTAGTTGGTTGCTAATTTACCAATTCCTAAAACAACATAAATTTGACATATTGTAAAAAAGCATCTTATTACGATAAGCTTATCGGAATAATCTGCTTTCAAATAGCTTATTCGAATAAGCTGATCAGAATAAGCTACACAGCATATTATATAAGCTACACAACTTATTAGGAAGGTGTGTTTGTTTCAGCTTTTATAATAAGCTGTGTAGCTTATTTTGTTAGCTTATCAGAATTAGTTGTTTTCAAATAGCTTATTCAGATAAGATGATCAGAATAAGCTACACATCTTATTATATAACCTACAACAAACACACCATCCTAATTTTATATTCCCCCGTGTAACTAAATATGATTATGAACACACTATTGGTTATCTGTACTTTGTAGGAAAAGATAATAAACCAAATATAAGCTCAAACAAACAGAGCTTATGATGAGAATAAGCTATTCAACTTGTTATCAGAATAAGCTACACGGGGATAACTTTACGGGTAACATTTTGGGATAATTTGGCGGCCAATTTTATATAAGTTGAAACAAACACCAAAATGATTTTAAAAAACGTTACCTTTCTTTTCGAATGTGACTCGGGTCTCGGTTCTCGGTTGTGACTCGGTTCTCGACTGTGACTCGGGTCTCAGATATGAAAAAACCCTTTACCCTTCATTGTTGTGACTTGGGTCAATCGGCTACGACAAACACCCTTTACCCTTCTCGGCTACGACAAACACCATAAAAAATTCTACACTAATCAATCAGCGTTATAATTATCCATCATCTAATCTATAAAAAAATGCATACACTGATTAAATGCAGACACTTATAATTATTCATCATTTAATATGAAATAAATTCATTAAATACCTGATGGGGAGTGGCGGCGGTGATGAGGAGTGGCGGTGGTGATGGGGTGGATGTGGTGATAACTTGTAGACTACAAATGAACCTGAGTGGCCTGATAACTTTTGCTTGTGTGAGTCGTGGTGAGAGTGGTGGTGGTGATGTGAGTGGTGCTCGATCGTCTTTTTTTGTTATGATAACAGTGAGAAAGAGATGAGAGATAAGAGGTGATGTATTAATATTTTTTAGGGTCGACAGTCCTTTGTAATTTAGGGTCAACATTGTCGATCCTAGATATATTAAAAAAAATTGACTTTAATTTTATAGGGTTGACAATGTCTATGTACTTTAGGGTCGACATTGTTGACCCTAGATGGAATAATATTATTTCTTTTTACCACAAATATGTATTTTAGGGTCGACGATGTCTATGTGTTTTAGGGTCGACAATGTCGACCCTAAACTAGCGGGTGTTCGAATTTTTCGTGGGGGTAAACATAGGGTCGACTTTCTTTTTATTCTGGGGTCGACATTGTCGACCATATGTGTTTTACATACAACTTTTCCCTCCACTTTAAAACCTATTATAGAAAACTATTTTTTATATTATTAATAATTAAAATTAATAATAAAAATAAAAAATTATTATAATTAATATTATATAAATGAAAAGTCATTTAAAATATTTATAAATTATTTTAAAATAGTTATAAATTATTTAATATATTTATAAATTATTTTGAAATAGTTATAAATTATTTAAATTAGTTATAAATAATTTAAAATTGTAATAAATTATTTAACGGATAGGTCGATATGTTGGAGTTATACATTAAAGGTTCAACGGATGAGTCAATGTACTAGGGTTATACGTTAAAGGTTCAACTGATGAGTTGATATGTTAAGGTTATACGTTAAAGGTTCAACGGATGAGTCGATATGTTAAGGTTATACATTAAAGGATCAACTGACGAGTCAATATGTTAAGGTTATACGATAAAGGTTCAAAGGATAAGTCGATATACTAAGGTTATATTAAAGGTTCAAAGGATGAGTTGATTTACTAGGGTTATACGTTAAAGGTTCAACTGATGAGTCGATATGTTAAGGTTATACGTTAAATGTTCAACTGGTGAGTCGATGTACTAGGGTTATACTTTAAAGGTTCAACGGATGAGTCGATATATTAGGGTTATACGTTAAAGGTTCAACTGGCGAGTCGATGTACTAGGGTTATACGTTAAAGGTTCAACGGATGAGTCGATATACTAGGGTTATACGTTAAAGGTTCAACTGATGAGTCGATGTAATGTGGTTATACGTTAAAGGTTTAACTGACGAGTCGATATACTAGGGTTATACGTTAAAGGTGAAACTGATGAGTCAATATGTTAAGGTTATATGTTAAAGGTTCAAAAGATGAGTCGATTTGCAACAGGTGGGTTGTTCAGCGAACGGGAAGCAAAGTCTCCATATCAACATTGAAGGCTTCGCAGCTATCCAGAAGACACCGGTCAAAACCGTGTACCATACAGTACAACCTACACCCAAACTGATTAAGACTAAGACACGATTATATGAACCATTATAAAGGATGAAAGCTTCAACCAATACTCGAGTCTTACCTATGAATGAACTAGTCATGTCTTTAATTGAAGGTTCAACTGATGAGTCGATATGTTAAGGTTATACTTTAAAGGTACAACGGATGAGTCGATATCCTAGGGTTATACGTTAAAGGTTTAACGGATGAGTCGATTTACTAGGATAATACGTTAAAGGTTCAACGGATGAGTCTATTTACTAGGGTTATACGTTAAAGGTTTAACTAATGAGTCAATATATTAAGGTTATACGTTAAAGGTTCAACTGATGAGTCGATATGTTAATGTTATACGTTAAAGGTTCGACAGATGAGTCGATATACTAGGTTTATACGAAAGGTTCAACGGATGAGTCGATATAAGAGGGTCTACGTTAAAGGTTCAACTTATGAGTCGATATGTTAAGTTTATACGTTAAAGGTTCAACGGATGAGGCAGTATACTAGGTTTATACGTTAAAGGTTCAACGGATGATTTGATTTACTAGGGTTATACGTTAAAGGCTCAACGAATGAGTCGATTTACTAGTGTTATACGTTAAAGGTTCAACGGATGAGTCGATATCTTAAGGTTCTATGTTAAAGGTTCAACGAATGAGTCGATATACCAAGGTTATACATTAAAGCTTCAATGGATGAGTCAATGTACTAAGGTTATATGTAAAAGGTTCAACGGATGATTTGTTATGTTAAGGTTATACGTTAATGGTTCAACGGATGAGTCGATATTACTAGGGTTATACGTTAAAGGTTCAATGGATGAGTAGATGTACTAGGGTCATATGTTAAAGGTTCAACTGATGAATCGATATGTTAAGGTTATACGTTTCAATGTATGAGTCGATATACTAGGGTTATACGTTAAAGGTTCAACGGATGAGTCAATATACTAATCGTGATAAATGTTAACTAATCATGATGAATATTAACTAATCGTGATGAATGTTAACTTATCATGATGAATGTTAACTAATCATGATGAATGTTAACTAATCGTGATGAATACTAACTTATCATGATGAATGTTAACTAATCGTGATGAATGTTAATAATCGTGATGAATGTTAACTTATCGTGATAAATGTTAACCAATCGTGATGAATGTTGGCGGGAAAACGTTAGCTGGAAAACGTTGGCGGGAAAATGTTAACCATTTCCCTCACTTTTTTTTACTATAAAAAGACATGTTATCTTTATAACCACAAACACTCCTACCAACACAACCACCAGCAGAACACATACACACCTATAATCACAAACACATTATTATTATGAAGACATTGGAGCATGAAGATTTTCCGTGTAGTTGTGGATACGGAGATGTAGTTCTACGAGAATCGTGGTAAGCTGAAACCCTTGGTAGACCATACTATGCATGTCCGCGTTCATGGGTGAAACCTTCATTTTCATATGGATGCAATTTTTTTATTGAAAGACGATCAAGTCAGCCTACTAGTCATTTCTCTTGGAGCTTCAATGAGCTTTTCTCCAAGACCTTCAATAACTCCAATTTCTTCTCCAAGCTCTTCTATCAAGACCTTCAATGACCCTAATTTCTTCTCCAAGCTCTTCAACGTGTGCACATTGTGTGCACTTGAATGAAAAGATAAACGTACTTAAGAAAATAATAGAACTTTATAGCCATCCCAAGAGGCACACAATAGATTCAACTACACTACTTCACAACCTTTACAATGGCATGAGGAACATTAGTTTGAAGTATTTTGTGATGTGTCCGTTTTAGTGTTTATGAGTCTATTATCGTTGTAATATCCATGTTTAATTAAGCGCGTGTTTAATTATCCGTGTGGAATAAAACTATGTTTAGGCGTATTTGTTTGTCTCCCATGTGTTTCCACAAGGGGTATGTGTAATATTTTAAATAAATTAATGTTTGTTTTACGAAAATCTCATTTTGTAATATATACAAACGTCGTGAAAATAAAATGACACGATAGTTATATAGTTACACTTTATTTTATAAATAATAATAATTGTATCGTTTTTAAATAATACTTATACTGTAAATAAGAAAAAAATAAACAACTGGTCGATATTTTATAATTATATGGTTTTTAATATATTTTTACATTATATATAAGAGGAGGGATATGCCACATAAGCATCCTCTAAATCTAAGTCATCATTATTTAATGTCATGTTTTGATAGAAAAAATTCAGAATAAAAATGTTCCATAGTGGATTCAAACCTAGGTTTGACAACAATAAAGGCAACGTCTCTACCATTGTTCCACATTAGAAATCCTGATAACTTTTGCAAAAGAAAATAAATAAATAAACACACATGTCATGTTATTGATATAAGCAATGCGGATAAACACCTCTTATTCGAACCTCTCATTCAATATCAAGAAACAATGTTACCCAAGATTTGGTTCCCACAATAGAATCCCTAAATCAATTAGGCCTAAAAAATAGATCTTGATTCAGTTAGTTACACCTACAAAATTATTACTTAAATGTCAGGCAATTAGCACAAAACAAAAGCAAATAAATTTATGATGCCTCAAAATCCTAAATCGTTGTTTTGGAGTTTGGTTCTACAAGTAATCTTCATGAGGTGGTTGTCTTATTCGCTTTAATATATGTGATATAGATAACTGGTAGCAAACTAATTAATAGGTTTTGTGGAGGTTAGGTGTAATCATTGTTTCAGAGTTTGGTTTTCAACTGGGATTATGATGATGGTAAAGATTGTTGGGCTTCTATTAGGATCAGAAGAAGATCTAGAATATGATGATGCTAATGAATAAGGTATATTACAATTTCAATATATGAATTATGATGTAGTGTATAGTTGAATAACATAGAGTGGTCCAAAGTAATTGTCTTCAAATTTATACTCGGTGCACAGGGTTTACTACTGAGATTAGGCGAATTATCAAGTAACCGTTAATACCGTTTCCGGTTGAAACATGTTCTTTTTAGTTTTTGTTAGTACGACATATTCCCATTTGTGTTTTTGTGTTGGCGCATCTTCCACACTTCAGATTTGTGCATGATTTGTGCAGGTTTATTTTTAAATGGTCAAACATGTTAAAATTAAAGGTCGGTTAAAAACGAAATTGGTCATACAGGTCGAACATTGTCTTGACAAGTTACTCACAATTTGACACCTCATCTCACATGTTTCACATTAAGCCAAGAGAAATCACTTGGGAAAACTTATGATAGAACACCCTTTCGCACTTACTGCCCTCAACCAAATGATCAATGTGGCCATGGGGAAGCAAATAGTTCTCTTCTTAGATTATGATGGAAGATTATCACCCATTGTGAGTGATCCCGAGTGTGCATTCATGTCTAATCAGGTACATTAAAAAACGATTTATCTCTTTCTTGATATTCAAATTCTCTTTTTAGTCTTACATGTTATCAGTTTTATTCTTACATGCTATCATTTAATACAATTTTCAGATGTGTGAAGCAGTACACAAATTTTCTAACTACTTTCCAACAGCTATTACCAGTGGGTAGGAGTCGTGAGAAGGTATATACTAAGTACTAACTTCTTTAAAATGTTTTATGATATTGAATGGAAATCATTTCACCATAAAGGTTTACTTGATTAACATCTCACGTATTTTTACAGGTGTGTCGTTCTTGAAGGAGGACTTATATAGATGCCAAAACCCTAAGCTTTGTATGCAGATATTTTGGAAATCATCTTGTCTGGATTCTCTCCTCTTTTATGAGAGTCGAATATAGCTAGCGTCTTCTTAAGGTGTGTTAAATTCTTTTGGTTTTTTTTCTGATTATCCTCCCTTCTACTAAAGTTTGTAATCAATCTTGATCCTTATGGTGACACTTTTATTAATATATATGACTCCTATAGGCCGCACTAGCGGGTGAGCATCTACTATAACATGGAGTTAAGAAAATTACCTATGTAAGACATGCAACTGAGTTTGCAAAACGAGCTGCTATGGCTGCCAGAGCTGCTGTTCAGTTCTCAAAATAAGAAAAGGTTGCACCAGGAATGCAAATGCCTATCGATTGTGTGTTTTAAACCATAATTATAATTAGTGGAAACAGTTGGTCAAACTTTGATAAGAAAGAAAAAGGTGCTGGAACTACACGAGCAAAAAGAAAACAAAGAGATTGAAGGAGTGTAGCTCGGGAAACCTGATTTAGGTTAGTATCTTCCAGAATCTTTTTGAGTTGTATGTTTCTTTGCAAACGAAAGTGTAAAGATAAAGATAAATTTGGCGTTGTATTGGAGACTGCATTTATGGCTTCTATAAATGTTGTGCCTCCTATTTCTGGAATAAGAGAACCTAGCGGAACTACACATGTTGCTGGAAGGTTACCTGAAGAAATAAACGGCATGGAAATTGAGGATGATAGGGTAGTTAGCGACATCTTCATATAAATATCCCTTTCTTATCTTGATTATGTCAACTTTAGTCTAACTTATTATTAATTACTGTTAGGAAATGGAGCCCGTAGTGGTTGATCGTATTGGGACAAAAACGAGCGTGTAATTGTAACAACGATTGGTGGTAAAAATGGCCAACCAAGATAGGTAACCTTTTTGTATGTTTGGGTCGTCATCATTATTTATACACATGCATCGTAAGTGACAATATTGTATTTAATTTTTTAGACGATTAGTTACATGGCTGAGCACGTTGTCATGCATGGATAATTTGGAGTTGTATTTTGGGCCAAATGATAACAAACCTGAGAAGCAGTGGCTATTAAAAGGTTTTACAGGATAAGAGATACAAGAACCCAAATATGCATAAAATACAAAGAAAGGAAACGAGTAGCATCGTTGAAGAGCATGCCGAGGTTACTACTACAGAATTTGAAGATGAAATGGCCAAACCATGAGCAAAACAAAGAAAAAGTGATATAAGTATTACACAGAAGGCTTATATAATCAAAATTGATGTCAATTTCAAAACTTGTATACTGATAGATCCTGCTTTTTGGATTGCACCAATATATCATCTTTGGTAAGAAGTTAGGATATATAATTCATTTATCAATTTACTAGATTGAAAATTTATCATGTTTAAAAAAAATATCAACCAGGCTTAATTCCTATTGTTGTCTTAATGCTTGCAGCTTATATTCCTTTGAAGAAGGCCTAAAAGAACACGGACTTTTTGTATTTCTCCCGTTTCATCACGATGTTTCAAGGTTGGTAAAGGTATACAATTCTTCATTTATAAATGTGCAGTGAACTTTCATTTTAAATTAACTGCAACACACCAGAAAATCGAATATCAGGTAATGTTCTCTAAAACATATTTCATTTTATCTTTAAATCTTGATGTGTTGTGTTTCTGTATGTATTACAGATTCTTTTGGCTATAGCCTTTGTTCATACGAGACACGTAGAGTTTGAGGATAAGAGTTAATGTCACAAAGAGTGGAAAGTGGTGAAAACATAATAACACATTCGTGCATTCATAATCAAATAGTTGAGCATATGAGAAAGAACAAAAAATTTGACACCAGGATTTGATTCACCGGTAACCAAATGGCCTATTTAGCAGCAGGTAGCATCATCAATAACAAATACAAGGCATATAGGTTTACCTTAGATAATTTTCTTGATTATGTTTCTGCTGATCAGGGCTCACCTCAATGGTGACATGGACACCCACAAAATATGAATTTTCTAAAATTAATAAATTTATGTCCGAGGCAATTTTTTTAAAATTATAAGGTATGGGTAATCTTTCAAATTGTCATTGTTTTTTGTTTTCTTATGCACATTTATAGGTTGCACATATAGCAACTGATCTGCACAGGTATAGAAAAAAGCATACAGAATGTGACTCACAGAGATCTCACATTCATAAAGTAGGGGTTACAAATGCTACTTACATTTTTTCTTTTTTTCATACTTATGATCAATGCTTTTGCAAGTGGGACCATCGCCAATTTATTTGGTCACAAAGGAGTAAGTCAAGAACTTACGTGTAAATTATGAACCATTATCTTAGAACAAGTTATGTTTCTTTGAAGTTGCAAACAACCAATATCGTCTACTTGACAATTGAAAAGGCATCAAGAATATCGAGAATATCAACTACGAGGCTCAATAGACCCACACTTAAAAGTTTTACATTTTGTGTCATGTAACTTCATTTGTTTTCCTTTGATTCAGTGTGCATCTCTTTTGTTTTTAATCCTCCCATTTTGGCTTATGTAGAAGAGTAGTGAAATGACGTGATTCGGTGTTGCTTGCTCCCGTTTATTTGAGAAAGGTGCCATTCATACGGTTATTAATAAAATGACCTTAGATACTCAAAAGGCGAGAACTAAATGTACCTTTCTTACTATTATTAAATAGAGCATTTATATGATGTATTATACCTCATGCGTCAGTTTTTAACCCAATAATCTACGTTTCAACAGCTCACATCAGCCCCTTCACTATGACTGTGTACCTCGAATCTGAAATGTTATTTTTTGATGCAGGGCGAAAAGCTGTTGGGAGGTCTTAGTGACAAGTTCTCAAGGACCTGGAATCCTAAAAAGGGTCACGCAGAATAGCCGGGTCAGTGATCATGAGAGGTAATTGGGATATAACACTTATCAATGTGATCTTAAAATCTTAGGCATCACATTTTTTAGAATAACGAAATTTGAGTGTTTGATAATGTAGCAATGACGGTTTCTTATTATTATTCAGATTATTACATAGTTAGGCATAAAAAAATTTGTTAGACTCATTAACTGGCATGGTATCATCAAAATCTGGTCTTGAAACTTCGGCAACCCATTTTTAACAGGTAGCATGTGCAATACACATACAAGGATCAGAAATGAAATGATAGGTTTGGCTGACTGTATATGTAATGATATCCTTTTATGTGTTTTCATAAACGTTTCATTGTCCACTTCTGAACATACACTAATGCACTCCAACTAAAGCTAATCTATCATCGCACAAGAAGATGTTAAGTGAGACACTTAGGGACTGTTTCTTTTTTTATGTGTCAGCTGCAAAGATAATTTTTTTTTCTTTTTCCACTCCCTATGTCGTCAAATGACCATTTAGTCCTAACAACCAAATCGTGAAGGATGAAATTAAACTCATAAATTAGGATTACATAAAGTCATAGTACTACGTAATACATTTGCTACGTAGTACATAAACTCATAAATTGTAACCACTCATATACCCCATAACATTGAAAGAAGCGTGGACCAACATGAAGACTTTAAAACATAACATGGGTGAAAGCAATGTTTTTATACCCGGTCGACCGGTTGTGTCAACCGGTTGACCTGGTTCCGACCAAAAAAAGGGTCATATTGACCAGGTTTCACATTTTCGAAACCAGGCTAGACCTGTCGGGTTTGGGGTGACCCGGGTCAACCCGGTTCTCAAGACCCGGCCGATTTTCGATTTTTCAGGTTTTTGTTTAAAAAAATAATATTTAAATTTTTTGTATTTGTAACACCCCCAAATTTATACAACTCAGTACAACAGAAGACTCGTTGGTGTTACGGGATAGCACATTACTCACATCATAGACAACGCATAAAAATCGCGTCGTTTAATAATAAATCATTTCCATTCATAAATATCAAAGTTACATCGGTCCCAAGTCATATTATTTCATACAAAGTTTTACAAAGTATTTGAATGGAAAATATAGTTTAGGTGCGGGCCATGAATTCTTGTTGTCTTCCCGAGAATTACCTTCAAGTACCTGAGATAAAACATGTGAAAAGAAAAGGTCAGCGATAACGCCGAGTGAATTCATAGAGTTTAATAAATTCCATCAATATAATATCAGTATAAAAGTGTTACTGAAAATCATTTTGTACAAATCGTTTTGATAGGCCATAAAATAGCCAAAATCATTTTTATACAAATCCTTATCGAAAATCATAATATAGGCATTTGCCGTAAAAATCATTATACGAGCCAATGTCGTAAAAACATCATACAATACGTCTTATGACGTTGTATAAAATCAAATAAAAACCGTTATATGAATATGGTTATGAAAACCAAAACACAAACATAATATCATTAGTATGACCCTGTATTGCTAGTCAGGCAATACATCGTAATTCGGAGCGTCTAGTAGTATTTCGGTGATTGGATTATTATAAGCCGCATGACATTGTTACCTTGCTAAACCAACAACGGGTAGCTAACCCGATACCAATTTTGCCCATCTAAAGTAGCGTGTCGTCACAAAGGTCACGCTATGGAAATCTTCTCATACATAAATTCGCTTACCAATCAATGTGGCACGACGGGGATCAACCGTCAAGGCGCGAACTGGGGTGATCGTCCCCAAATAGTACTATTAAATGCATAAGCGTCTACCAACTCCCGGTAGTTCACAATTCATGCTAATGGGACTTTTAGTGACATAACCTAACTTGAATAATCCATTTTATTTCATCTATCGGGTCCATTAATCATTTATCGGGTCATTCAATCATTCGGGTCCAAATCAATAAACAAACAATCGGGACAAATGGTGTCCTATTTTATAAAAACTAACATGTTATCTCCCTCGCGGGTTTATAAAACATTTATAAAAACATTTAAAAGAGTGCGAGGCTATGAACTCACGTTGATGTGGGAAAGCGGGTTATCGTCAACTCGGACGTACGGTACGTGCTTCAATCACGGAAACCTAGACAAATAATAATCGGTCTTAGACGTTTGTCCAATGACTTTATAAAATATCAATTATGTATACATATGATGATTATATATATATGATGATCAAGTGGGTTTACATATTCTCGTTTACTCATTTTAGAGTTATGTGTTGATAACTTTTATACTAGTTTTCTCGTTTTACCTATTTACGTGTTTTAGGTCCAATAAACCTATTATAAGTTCTTAACTTGTATTAATCCTTTTTGTACTTATATTATTAGTACATACACTTTCAAGTTGGGCCCAAATGGGTTAAGCCCAATAAGTTCTTTTTTATGGGTGTTTATCTTATTTAGTCCAATTATTAGCCCAAGTATTAGTCCAATATGTTTACTTAGCTCGTTAATTTCCGTATGCCCTATAGTTCGGGTTTTATCGGTTTTTACTTGTTATACATGTCTATATATCAGTATATAAGTTTTATAAAAGTTTACATTAGACGGGTCCAACCATCTAAGTTTTATTTAACAAAAACGTTAATTTTACGGCGATAGCCGAAAAAGTCGTAAAAATCAAGTTTATAGTTTTATAACTTATAAGTGTTATACACTACCATTTTTATAATTTATATACTTATTCCACCTTTTACATATTTATATAAATAGAATCCAAGAGTTAGTGGGTTTTAACTTTACATTTTATACAATATAATTTTGAGTGCTTATATAATAGTATTATACTTTATTTTCCAAAAATCTGATTTGTATCTTCACTTTCACCAAAACTGCCATATCTTGAGTTCTATATAGAGATAGAAGCTCAAATTTTTATCACATAAACTACATGATATGTGCTACATTTAACTCTTCTATAGCTACTGTTGAATCATCCTTGAAGTATTTTCTAAAAATCGTCCAAAACAGTAACCTCAGATTTATACCTTAAACTTGTTTTGATCATATCTCACTCATTACTTTGATTCCATTGCATGGCCAACTCTCACATGTGTACAAGACCCATAGCTTACTGTAAACCCATTCTACTTCATCATTTTATCAGTTCACAACAAGTTTCTTTACTGTTTTATATAGCCATGTAAATTAAGCAAGATTTTAGCCTTGTTCTTTATAGTTTTTCACCTTTTTAATCATGTTTATCAACACCAAATCCCCACATAACATTTTTATCATCATATAATCATCATATACATATACAATAGGAAATAAAATACATGTTTACATAATCAAAATAACAAGAAGTTGAGGAGGACAATCTTTATACCACCAAGTTGATGTAGGTTGTGATTTGGACATGGTTTTTGATGGAGAAACTTGTGAATAACCATGACCATCTTCAAGACCACCATTCTTCATGTATACCTTGTGGAAAATCAGCCTCAAGACACTATGAAAACTCCTCCTTGGATGTTATAAGCACCACCAATCTATAGGGTTTCAAGAGGGCTTCAACATATATGTAAATAACATAGGATTTGTGGTTGAATTTTGATTAAGAATGGTGTTTATGGGGTGGATATGGACGGCAATAATGGGAGAGTAGAGAGGATGTTGAAGTGGTTTTGCATGTAGGAAATGAAGAAATGGTTTTACCTAGTTGGTTTTGATGAGTTGTTAGCTTACAAAGTAAGCTTAAGTTTACAAGTGTAAACTTGTTATGTGTAAGTGTTGACACCTCAAGTGGTGTAGTGGCTTGTTAGGCCGGTTTTGATGGGGGTGGGACAAGTGTCCCACTTGTCTCATCCCATTTATTTACGGGTATTCCTCGATTCTAGTTTCCTCGATTTGCGTGCCCTCGGGTCGTTTTACGAAAAACGTTTTTATAAATTATGAATCAACGACACAAAACGAATCTAATAAAAATTGTCTCATGAAAAACGGAGTTCGAAAACGTAAATACGTAATCCTAAGGTTTCCGGTTTAGTCGTAAAGGACGTTAAAATAAAATCGTAAGTCCTAGTTTCTTCTCGTAAATTTGTGAGTTTATGAACTAACACAAATTTAAAACTCCAAAATAATATTCACAGATAAATTTATTTTCTGAAATGTCGGACTGTCACCAAGGACGGTGTATGTAAACGTAAGCACGTAACGTTGAATCCTCCGGTTTAGACGTAGTCGATGCTACTCCAAGACGTAAATCCAAATTTCTTCCCAAAAATAAGTGAGTTCATATTGTAACATTAAAAATAATGTTTTTAAATAATATTCGAGAATAAAATATCAATCGTAAATTGACGGATTGTCACAGCATTTACCCCTAAACAGGATCTTTGTCCTCAAAGATCATCTTACCTTACTACTCGCTTCTTATAGAGTTAAAGCCACGTGGGTATTTCCTTCACATTCGGTCTTTTCTCACAAGTGTAATCCATTATAATACGCGAGTTTCATCAGACATAACTACGGGAATAAGATCAGGCTTAATGTTGACTTACTTTCTCTATCCATGATGTTCACGGGTTTTTGATGAATGCAACTTTTCGCCGATCTAAGCTTTATTAAGAATAATCAGAATTTCACTTGATAGATATTCCATCAAGTGCGATTTACGAAACATAATTCACGTAGTTCTTGAAGTCCTAGGGTAGATCCAGCTTATATGCCTTCCAATCCCAACTTTTACATCATCTTAGTGGTCCCATACAACGGGGACTTATATCCCATGATTTGTCAGATCATGAATTCATTTTTCCAAGGTTAAAAATTGTGGCATAACTTCGCTACCCATTTGGCACTTCAAGATCTACATTCCATATTCACTTAACCTCTTGCCCACTACCGGCTGTCAATAATCAGATCCTAATTTCAATAATCATTTCAGATCTCGCGGGTCGGGTATTTTGTAAGGATATGTTCGCCATCATAGGAAACCTTAAACCTAAAAGACATGTCCAACTCACAGTGGGTGTATGTCGGGTGTCTTTATCTCAACTCTTGCTTACAGATGCTCTAATATAGATCCTAACAAGATTCGATCTCGATCCTAATACGATAATTATCAATGATAATCCTTCCAAAGGAAAACGATTACACGGTTCATTACCAAAGGTCAATCATTCAAGCATAAAACAGCGCTTATAGTATTTTGTATCGTTACTTTACCTCGTCCCTTCGATTGGGGTGGTACATAGTACTCTCATCAAGGTTCGTTCTCAATGATTTCTGAGCAAATCTCTAGAAATTCGATGCGAAGCGAGGATCTTGATATAGATGATCGATACAGGCACGCTATGTTTACATAACTCTTTTGTATTTATCATTAACGGGAATGATATTAACAGATTTGGTCAGTCTGTCGACGATGACCCAAATCGAATCAAATTCAGATGATGACCTTTGCAATAGCTAGACGTTTACTAATGTATGAGGCGATGTCTGCCTTCATAATTTGCCATTAGTACAACTTCTTCAGACAAAGATACTTTTAGTCAGAAATGACATAAATAAAATACTTATACTTACAAATTCCAACATACTATATCTCACAATCTTCATATTTATACAACCACAAGTGGCCTTTTAAACATTTAACGCTATCGGCTTCTCAATTTTAATGGTTCACGTTAGCCGCGAACCTCTTTTTATTATTTATATTATCCTACTTCACAAACATCGTTTATTTTTATATTGTTCGGCAATTTATTTTGCACCTTCATTAATAAGGAACATGTCCTAACTGGTTCTTTATCTTTTCTACATAATGCGTCGGTATCTATATTCACTTCTCATGATGATATAATTATCATGTCTACAATTCACTCATATATTCTTTCTATATTATGCGTCAGTAACTACGTTCACCTTTCTTCATATTTTCTAAGTTTCAGTTTCTTCTCAATTATCATTTTTATCAGTTTTTTTTTTCTCAATCCGGCGTCTAAAGCGTCTATAGTTATTATATATAATTTAACAATAATTATTTAATTTTTATGAAACGTAAACGTTAAAGGTTTAAATTTCTTAGTTCGACCAATTATATAAAATGTTCAAAATAAATTTGAATTTAATTAATTAGATTTTTGTTGATTTATCGAAAATGTTTAATAAGATTCGTAAATGTTCGAAAAACCTTTGTTTATACTTTGGTCAAAATTTTCTTAGTTAAAAGCAAAAAGTGTCGTTTCAAATTTCAAGTCATGGTTTAAATGTTTCCTCAATCCCTCTTAGGTTGCCTTGAGGTATACACAAACATTTACCCCTAAACAGAAGTTTAGTTAAATGGTTTGTGTATAAGGGAATAATCCCTTAAAAATCCTTTATTAAAACATTTGTCAAAACATATTTCCATTTCTTTTTGGTAAAATCCAAAGTCTTAAAAGGGCTCTTAATTTTTGAAGAGTCTATATGCATACATCTTACCATTATTAATCCAACAGTCATTTTATGTAAAGGATTAAGTCTTTAATCACGTGTTAATTATTCAAGGTACAGGTTTTAATTGTTCGGCCAATTCAGGGCAATCTATAAATAATTATTAACTCATTCTTATTCGTATTAACAAACAAATAGTCCTGAATGATCACAAGCATGAATTTATCAAATTACAGCCTACACACGTGATTCACCAAATTTATAAATGCTACGTGTGCATTAGTTAATCCAAACGTCATCACGTGAAACTCATAATGTTCATTACAAGTACTGGATGTAGTGATTGGAATAGATAATCTTCTTCGCAGATGCGAAGTTGATAATAACCATGCCGTGGATCAAATCTTTAAAACATACGCTAGAACCTTGTAAATGATCGAACAAATCTTCCATTTCGAGTTATGGATATTGTTTTCGATTGTCAATTTACTCAGTCACAGTAATCTATAAATATAAGGAATGATAACACCATAGCTCTTCAGGATGACAGGCTTGGTATAATAAAATCTTTCTCCGACAACTTTCTCAGTTGTACGGTAATTCCTTAAATTCAGATGGTGCTGACGTACAGTGCACAAGCCACAGGTGCAGCACCGAGAATATAATCAATACCAATTTCAACTTGCCTTAATGGCGAAAGTCTAGGTAATTCATCAACAAATACCTCCTAAAGTTTCAAATAACATAAACATCTTTTAATAAATTCATATTAGGTTCTTTCTAGATTATAATATCTATAACTAGTTCACAACCATTCACGGTATAATTTTAAGTCTAAATGCGGGATATGGACATCCATTAAGAATTATTTAGATCACTTTTGATAATCATCATCTTATCTTTTAGGGAAAAATACTCGAGTTCCCATCAATTAAGACAATGTCGTCATGTCGTAATCAATCAATCCATTTTACTGGCACTATCAACTTTCCAGTTTCATTGTCGTTGATAAGATGTCAACTTCTCAAAAGACTAATAATAACTCTTAATCCTTCACAAATTCTGGGATATTAGGATACACAACTACTATTAAAAGAGTAAGGTCAACGCATACTCTATGCGAGAGAATTTCAAATCAGATACATACGAAAACATTTAATGAATATGAATATATCCCATGTTTTCATAATATGAGTACGCATTCAAAAGCTCCTCGGATCGTTACCCAGGTCATTCAAATGAAATCAAATCATAAGAAATGATAAGAATGTCCATACATCCAGTCGGGCATCAACACTCGGTAATCATATACTTTTCCTAAGAATCTCACTACGAGAGAATTGGACAAGAAATATTCGTCAATTGTCAAATAAGACAATTTCCACAGATGAGTAAATTCGACTCAGCAGAATAGATGCTACAGGCACATATGTAGGTGTCCCTAACACTATGTCCCTATTTTTCACTTCTTGCAGATCTCATAAAATTTAATCTTTCACAATCTTCAAAGAAAATGTAGTGTTTATTCATTAGTTTTATGGTGACTACTAATCAGTCTTGCATAGTCCATTCCAAATTGTATGTAGGCGCGCAACTATATACAATTTCAAGATTAACGATGCAATACTCAGTTCGTCAAAATTTTATCATCATGTGTATAATAAAAACATTTTCATGCTTAATTCTTAGATAAGAATCAAAAATAAATTTACAAAGATTTTCTTTGTCATGAAAACAATTAAGTTTTCCAAAGGGTTTCATAAACAACTTTATTTCGATAACAATCACTTATAAATCTCACTTTGAATAATCCTTATAGTGATGAAAATTAAATTTTCTCAAAGGATACCGTTTTAACTTTATAAAAACAATGTGTGATCTGCAGGAAAGTGATGAAAGCTTGTTCACCAAGAATTAACTACGATATGATAGGAAATGAGCTTAGCCAAATAATCATGAGGTTCATGATCTCGATGGCACTCAAGGAATAATCAACAACGTAACTCAAATCAAAATGAGTACTTGTTCAATGGTTGCATCACTAATGCAAGCATTAGGATATAGCAATAAAAGATAGACAACATCGATACATGTAGAATTTAGCAATCAAAGGTAGTCTTTTCATTAATCACAAACAAGTCAAAATTGTACCGTAGCACATTACGTGTCACTATGTCATACAATTCTCAAAACTCATCCTACCAACTGATATCTCAGTTAAGTTAGGGATTTTTTTAAAAGATACCACAATGAATACTAATCTACAAGAGTCATTAGGTGTTCCACATGTCCCGGAAGATCCATCGGTCCCAATTTAGAAGAAGATCTCTTCAATTTATTTGTTGGACACTAGGCATCCTCGTCAGTGGACAATAGCCTAGGAACAACCCTTAATACGAACTAACAATCATTTAAAACCTTATAATTCAATCACAAAACTTAACGACTTATATTAACAATCTCATATTCCATACAGGTTAAGTTTTACTTTATTCAAGTTTTTAACCAATTTTATACTCAATGCGATATTCTACCTCATTCTCCAATACTTACAACCTTATTCTTCGGCCTTGTAAAGGCAATACAATCTCAATATGAATCAACACTTAATTTCCAATCATATATCTCTTACCACATCAATTATCAAATGAGTCACTAGCATGAAATGACTTGATCATTCAACTAAATTTCTCGGAAAGGTATTAGTGGCATGGGGCTTTTGGGTAATGGTTCCAATGACAGCCTCAAGTGCAACGTTCACCCTTTCGATTTCAATTTAAGAATTGGATGACAACGAATCAGATGACATCTTTCTAGGTGGTAACGTTTTGTAAAACTCCACTCTATAAGGAAAGATCGTCATGACATCGATATCAGATTTAATCTTGCCAATTCTTCTTCAATATCACAATCAACTAATATCTATATTTCTATGAATATCAACCATTTGTTGGGATCATAAATATCCACAACTTGGTTTAGATTTAGGATAGCTAGAATTCCTACAAGAATAGCTTCGATTAATTTACTAGGGGATTTAGGGTTACTTGTGACAATCTAGGTCGTATAAATACCTCGTATAAAAATCAAAATAATCATCAAACAATCATGTAATAAAATTACATCATATATATAATCCAAGTTATATATATATTAAAATAACACTTCTCAGTCTTGGCCTTGTCGGTAACTCGGGAATTCTTCGGCGCCGTTATAGTCAAAAGATTTTTAGACATTTTTAGAAAAATGTTTATAGTTAAAAGATTTTGAAATGTTTTATTCAAAACCTTGGTTTTAAAAATCTTTTGTTCTCTATAACGAGAGCTCTGGTACCAAACTGTAACACCCTCAAATTTATACAACTCAGTACAGCGGAAGACTCGTTGGTGTTACGGGATAGCACATTACTCACATCATAGACAACGCATAAAAATCGCGTCGTTTAATAATTAATCATTTCCATTCATAAATATCAAAGTTACATTGGTCTCAAGTCATATTATTTCATACAAAGTTTTACAAAGTATTTGAATGGAAAATATAGTTTAGGTGCGGGCCATGAATTCTTGTTGTCTTCCCGAGAATTACCTTCAAGTACCTGAGATAAAACATGTTAAAAGAAAAGGTCAGCGATAACGCCGAGTGAATTCATAGAGTTTAATAAATTCCATCAATATAATATCAGTATAAAAGTGTTACTGAAAATCATTTTGTACAAATCATTTTGATAGGCCATAAAATAGCCAAAATCATTTTTATACAAATCCTTATCGAAAATCATAATATAGGCATTTGCCGTAAAAATCATTATACGAGCCAATGTCGTAAAAACATCATACAATACTTCTTATGACGTTGTATAAAATCAAATAAAAACCGTTATATGAATATGGTTATGAAAACCAAAACACAAACATAATATCATTAGTATGACCCTGTATTGCTAGTCAGGCAATACATCGTAATTCGGAGCGTCTAGTAGTATTTCGGTGATTGGATTATTATAAGCCGCATGACATTGTTACCTTACTAAACCAACAACGGGTAGCTAACCCGATACCAATTTTTCCCATCTAAAGTAGTGTGTCGTCACAAAGGTCACGCTATGGAAATCTTCTCATACATAAATTCGCTTACCAATCAATGTGGCACGACGGGGATCAACCGTCAAGGCGCGAACTGGGGTGATCATCCCCAAATAGTACTATTAAATGCATAAGCGTCTACCAACTCCCGGTAGTTCACAATTCATGCTAATGGGACTTTTAGTGACATAACCTAACTTTAATAATCCATTTTATTTCATCTATCGGGTCCATTAATCATTTATCGGGTCATACAATCGGGTCATTCAATCATTCGGGTCCAAATCAATAAACAAACAATCGGGACAAACGGTGTCCTATTTTATAAAAACTAACACGTTATCTCCCTCGCGGTTTTTTTAAAACATTTATAAAAACATTTAAAAGAGTGCGAGGCTAGGAACTCACGTTGATGTGGGAAAGCGGGTTATCGGCAACTCGGACGTACGGTACGTGCTTCAATCACGGAAACCTAGACAAATAATAATCGGTCTTAGACGTTTGTCCAATGACTTTATAAAATATCAGTTATGTATACATATGATGATTATATATATATGATGATCAAGTGGGTTTACATATTCTCGTTTACTCATTTTAGAGTTATGTGTTAATAACTTTTATACTAGTTTTCTCGTTTTACCTATTTACGTGTTTTAGGTCCAATAAGCCTATTATAAGTTCTTAACTTGTATTAATCCTTTTTGTACTTATATTATCAGTACATACACTTTCAAGTTGGGCCCAAATGGTTTAAGCCCAATAAGTTCTTTTTTATGGGTGTTTATCTTATTTAGTCCAATTATTAGCCCAAGTATTAGTCCAATATATTTACTTAGCTCGTTAATGTCCGTATGCCCTATAGTTCGGGTTTTATCGGTTTTTACTTGTTATACATGTCTATATATCAGTATATAAGTTTTATAAAAGTTTACATTAGACAGGTCCAACCATCTAAGTTTTATTTTAAAAAAACGTTAATTTTACGGCGATAGCCGAAAAAGTCGTAAAAATCAAGTTTATAGTTTTATAACTTATAAGTGTTATTCCACTACCATTTTTATAATTTATATACTTGTTCCACCTTTTACATATTTATATAAATAGAATCCAAGAGTTAGTGGGTTTTAACTTTACATTTTATACAATATAATTTTGAGTGCTTATATAATAGTATTATACTTTATTTTCCAAAAATCTGATTTTTATCTTCACTTTCACCAAAACTGCCATATCTTGAGTTCTATATGGAGATAGAAGCTAAAATTTTTATCACATAAACTACATGATATGTTCTACATTTAACTCTTCTATAGCTACTGTTGAATCATCCTTTAAGTATTTTCTAAAAATCGTCCAAACCAGTAACCTCAGATTTATACCTTAAACTTGTTTTGATCATATCTCACTCATTACTTTGATTCCATTGCATGGACAACTCTCACATGTGTACAAGACCCATAGCTTACTGTAAATCCATTCTACTTCATCATTTTATCAGTTCACAAAAAGTTTCTTTACTGTTTTATACAGCCATGTAAATTAAGCAAGATTTTAGCCTTGTTCTTTATAGTTTTTCACCTTTTTAATCATGTTTATCAACACCAAATCCCCACATAACATTTTTATCATCATATAATTATCATATACATATACAATAGGAAATAAAATACATGTTTACATAATCAAAATAACAAGAAGTTGAGGAGGACAATCTTTATACCACCAAGTTGATGTAGGTTGTGATTTGGACATGGTTTTTGATGGAGAAACTTGTGAATAACCATGACCATATTCAAGACCACCATTCTTCATGTATACCTTGTGGAAAATCAGCCTCAAGACACTATGAAAACTCCTCCTTGGGTGTTATAAGCACCACCAATCTATAGGGTTTCAAGAGGGCTTCAACATATATGTAAATAACATAGGATTTGTGGTTGAATTTTGATCAAGAATAGTGTTTTTGGGGTGGATATGGACGGCAATAATGGGAGAGTAGAGAGGATGTTGAAGTGGTTTTGCATGTAGGAAATTAAGAAATGGTTTTAGCTAGTTGGTTTTGATGAGTTGTTAGCTTACAAAGTAAGCTTAAGTTTACAAGTGTAAACTTGTTATGTGTAAGTGTTGACACCTCAAGTGGTGTAGTGGCTTGTTAGGCCGGTTTTGATGGGGGTGGGACAAGTGTCCCACTTGTCTCATCCCATTTATTTACGGGTATTCCTCGATTCTAGTTTCCTCGATTTGCGTGCCCTCGGGTCGTTTTACGAAAAACGTTTTTATAAATTATGAATCAACGACACAAAACGAATCTAATAAAAATTGTCTCATGAAAAACGGAGTTCGAAAACGTATATACGTAATCCTAAGGTTTCCGGTTTAGTCGTAAAGGACGTTAAAATAAAATCGTAAGTCCTAGTTTCTTCTCGTAAATTTGTGAGTTTATGAACTAACACAAATTTAAAACTCCAAAATAATATTCACAGATAAATTTATTTTCTGAAATGTCGGACTGTCACCAAGGACTGTGTATGTAAACGTAAGCACGTAACGTTGAATCCTCCGGTTTAGACGTAGTCGATGCTACTCCAAGACGTAAATCCAAATTTCTTCCCAAAAATAAGTGGGTTCATATTGTAACATTAAAATAATGTTTTTAAATAATATTCGAGAATAAAATATCAATCGTAAATTGACGGATTGTCACAGTATTTGCGATAAAATTTTATTTTTACATTAGTAAACAATTTATATCTTCAATATATAGAAGTTTTATGTATAATTATTGTTAATTATTAAAAAGATAGAAAAAAAATTATTTTAAAAAAAAACGGGTTGACCCAGATCCGATGACTCGACCGGGTCGATTTCAAAACCGGGTTTCAAAACATTGGGTGAAAGCTTATGAGGAACAGATGGGTTTTATCGTTTCTATACAAAATTAACCAAAATAATAGAAAATATATATATGGTTCTAACTTGACGTGAAGTAGCATCGACGGGACTAGGCGAAGACCTGCAATATGTCCTTGACCATCCTGGAAAAACACTAATGATATAGGAATAATAGCCGTCAACGTGAATTTATGAAGGTTAGCAGGAAAAAAGATACATCGAACTTGTCTGGCTAGACTAATCTAGGTGAATAGAAATGCTATAATCACTTTGTGCAAATACACAAAATTCAAATTAAGACAAATATACAGTGAACCCCGATCACTTAAAATACGTAACAAATATTTAAACCACATCATTTAAACACTTTTTATGAAAGTACTTTTTAAATCAAAGTAAGAACTGACTAAATATACATTATTTTTACTTGACATTATTTAGTAGTTCAAGCAATTTATTTATGATGCTTGATCTCTTTGACTAAATATACATTGAACGAATCATTTAAAATAACAAATATTTATTTTTGGTATATTACCTAAATACACCTTTGAATATTTGTTGATGATCTAGAACCGTTGTATAGGGTCAAATGGGAATAGTTTCACAGAATACAAACCTTTTAAATTTTTTTATTTTAGATATAGGTTATCCTTAGTTGGCTAAAGAGGTTGTCCCATTTAACTATTTTTCGGCCAATTATTAATTTATTCGTGACCATATTCTTATTATAAGAACTATTTTCCCTAATGAGATTGAAGGGCATCCTTATAATAAATTCTCTGTTTTAATCTTATTTCTAAAGTGCTTGGTGTAGTGGGTTATAACCATATTATGAGTGCACTTTGGGTACCAATAAGGTCGGCAACTGTGATGTTAGACACATTATACGCATGTTAGCTGTATCTAAGTATGTCTGTAACATTGGATCATTTCATTCTTTACGTGGGTGTGTAGTGTCATAAAAACAACAATAGTTTCTATAAGTGAGAATTCTTTAAACATTAGATCATTTCATTCTTTGGAAAAGTGTCTATCTTAACTCTGAAGTTACATATTCATCTATTATCATCTTTAATGGTCAAACATGTAGATTACATTTCATTTGTTTTACTTCTTTTTTTAATTCCATTGTCGCGGTCACTTTCAATATCGACACCCATTTTCAAAGATGCAATTGGTAGAAGTCGTATAAATGGTCACTTTCTTTTGATAACCCAAACATTTACATCGTGTCATACTTTTGCGTGTAGGTTACAGCACCATTATGACTTAGTAGTCGTATGATCTTTTTTAGGTGAATAAAGATAACTTATGATTTGAATATATATAATAAATTTACGAAATTGAAAATCAACTCCATAAGTTTAATATAGTGCTCTAAGTTCTAACTAACAAAGTAGATAGATTATAGTACATAGAAAACATCATTTTATTATATAAATACCTTTAATAGCACAAAACCTAATGAAAACATCATGTCCCATTTTAAAGAGCAAGAAAGAACCAAACTACTCCGAAAATTTGAAAGTAAACAACTAAACGGTACCATTTGTTTCACCAAATAATGACCAAACAACGTATCCCATTTTTAGCATCCCACAACAACCAACAAGTGTAAAATACATGATTCGGAACAACTTTAAAAAATTAAAACAATTACATGTTAAGAAAAAAGTTACTACTGTGATGATTACTTTAGTTTGACTAATAAAATCATAATAACTTGATCATTTTAAGGAATTTAGAAGCGATTTTCTTGTCAAAATCTTTTACTATTGTTAGTCGAATATGATAGAAACAAAATCTTATAATACTATATGAAAGTTGGGTTCATTTGTTGAAGATGTACTACCGACCACTTGGCCAGATAACACTTTAAATTGACACCTTTTTGTTGTAATTTTATCCACCGAGTAACCTAGAGCTTTTAAACCAATACAATATAATAAATAGAGTGAACTGAAGAAATCATCCCATGTCCATAGTCGGTCTTTAATTGCAGTTTTTGTTTTCTTTAAGGGTTCTTAGGCTATGGACAAACCAAAACAAGTTGCATAAGTAAAAGTTTGGCATTCTTATTTGTTTTCACCTGCAACATTGGGAGTGTTTTTCATATTGGAAGCATATCTGATATACCAAAAGGTGCTGAATTTTATATATATACATCGGTTATAGGATGATTTTAGATCATATGTTGAAATACTCTTTCAAAATCCTTCAAAAATGTACTCAGCTGATAAACGGACAGGTTGGAAAAACAGGAAATAATTCAGGCGTCTAGACGGGTGGGATTAAATATATACATATATATTTTCATTTTGGCGTAAACTAGATCATGTCAAACTTTTTTTGGCAAACTGTGAGTATTTAATAGGTTAAAAGGGTCGTGTAAGACATAATTATTATGTACAATGATAGGGCCAGGTTTGTTTAGGCAAACTAATCTTAATTTTTATGTTTAAATAGAGTTTCGTTCTATTATGTTAATGTGGTTGTTATTTATGAAATGCAGGATGAATGGAAATAGACTCAGTGTAGTAGGAACAGTTACAACCTTCAAAATGGAGTTGCACGAAGCACAACTTTGTTCTTGTGGATATTTTAATAACTTTTAGTTTTTCATACTGGATGAATATTCATTTCTTTTTGTTAACGCATTCAATAAAGAGTTTTGTAAATTTACAAATGATATACATTTAGTTAAGTTTTTGATACGATATTCACAAACTAATATATACCAAATAAAAAAAGTTAAACAACAATAAGAAGTTATACCCGTTAGTTAGAGAGTACATACAAATATTTAGCAAATAAAAAAATGTTAAACGGCAATTAGAAGTCATATCCGTCCATCGGACGGGTTTCGCCACTAGTATATATATATATATATATATATATATATATATATATATATATATATATATATATATAGGGTGAGGTTATTTTCAGAACCAAATAAATGTACAGAACTGCGAGAACCACCTTTTTACTCTTAAAATGCACATGTATATTCATCGGGTTAGTTCAATAGGTACAAATACATAAATTTTCATTGTCGTAGGTCACTAGAAACATGTATCCTAAGACCATGCACATGTATTTGTTTTGCATGTATTATAACTATTTTTTCGTTGCATAATATAAAAACACATGTGCACTCTTTATTTCGCTCATCATACTCGGATCTATAACCAATAAAACAATTATTAAATGTTAATTTAAACATAATAATGAAAATACATATACATTGTTAAGTGTATAAAGGTGGTTCTCGCAGTTCTGTACATTTATTTGGTTCTGAAAATAACCTTACACTATATATATATATATATATATATATATATATATATATATATATATATATATATATATATATATATATAAATATATATATATATATATATATATATATATATATATATATATATATATATATATATATATATATATATATATATATATATATATATATATATATATATATATATATATATATATATATATATATATATATATATATATATATATATATATATATATATATATATATATATATATATATATATATATATATATATATATATATATATAGGGATGGGTTCTAGAGAAAACCTTACTTTCGTAGAAAACCTAGAAAACAAATTATAGGGTAAGTTTTGTAAAAGTCTCGAACTTCAAGGGTTAAAATTAAAAGAACACAAATAAAGAGCTGGTGACATCATTCATCCCATCGTTCTCATAAACATACAGATCAAAATGATCGAAACTGGCTGCCACCATTATCTCTATCACTGTAGCCACCACCTCCGTCGCTGCTGTCATCATCTCCGGCTTCCATCATCTCCAGCTTCCATCATCTCCGGCTGCCACCATCTGTGGCTGCCACCATCTCCGATTGCCACCATCTCCGGCTCCCACCACCGGCTGCCACAATGTCCTTCACTTCCGCCACCATCTCCATCGTCTCCACCATCTCAATCGCCCCCATATCCATTATTCAAACCCTAAACAACTTCATCATCTACGACATCATCTCCATCGTCACATCTCCATCGTCACCAGAGATGATTGGAACACCTAAACCGCAAACCAAACCAACTGTTATACATCTCTCGTACACCACAAGCACATTGAAATCGAACTATCGATAGACATATGTAAGTTTTTTAATTCTAAATCTTTTATTTTTATTTTCTTTAAGTGCATCTTTTTATAAAATAATTAGTGCTATCTTGGAATGGAATTACTGATAACGAATTTGTATGTATAAAGATATGGCACTGATATATAGATTTAATAGCGTTTGGTTGTTAAAGGGTTACTTTCAACCCGTCTGACTTATATCCTTTCCGCAAAAACATGTTTTAAAACCAATTTACCCGTTTGACTTAATAGCGTTTGGTTGTTAAAGGTTACTTTCAACCCGTCAGACTTATATTCTATATTCTAGAATATTTAGTGCAGTTACCAGTTAGCTAAATGAATGTCTCGGGTTCATATATTGGCACTTATCATTGTATATTCTTCTGTACTCAGTAAGAAGATCCTCCTCTACCCGTTCTACATACTTAGTATCCTTAAAGGCCTGATCACGGTGTGGCATATGACACTTTTGCTGCTCGAGAGATTTTTAGACGATTATGCCATTTGCCATCATCCAAAGGACCAATTGTGGTACATTGCAGGTTGATATAATCTTCACTAGCATATGTGCATTAAGGTATCTTGCGAGATTTATATGTTTATCTGAATTATATTATTTATGCATGTCATACATTGCAAGAATTAGTAGAAACAAGGGGCATGTGTGTATTCTGTTTATGGCATCGGTTTGTTTATTTTTTTACGGATTCGGTTTGTTTATTTGTTTACGGCATCGGTTTGTTTATTTGTTTACGGCATCGGTTTGTTTATTTGTTTACGGCATCGGTTTGTTTATTTGTTTACGGCATCGGTTTGTTTATTTGTTTACGTCATCAGTTTGTTTATTTGTTCACGGCACCAGTTTGTTTATTTGTTTATGGCACCAGTTTGTTTATATGTTAACGGCACCAGTTTGTTTATTTTCATAATTTATGATCATGAAAAGGGGTGTTACTTGTTCTTTGTTGTGTTACAGATTATGATTGGTTTTCATGTGGACTTATTCTTGTTTGGTGTTTTTCTATGTATGATGTAATCCGTGACTCTAGTCCTTACAGCTCTGGTGCGAGTCCTGACTACAACTTAAGCTCTCGACAGTATAGGTAATTCCTCATCTGATATTGATTTTTATTTGGTGCACAAGCTTATAGGCGCGTTTTAGAACTTGAGCTTAGTTTCTTATATAAATATAATTTTTTTAAGTGATTGTGTTGTTTAGCTGTCAAAGCTTACGAGTGGCTTCTAATAAATTTAAGATCTTTCTTATACGGAGTATAAGCTACCTCAAGTAGTATAGAATAAGTTCCAACTAGTTTTATCAAACACACTTTACCACGAAACTGGTTGTCAATGTATATGTGTTTTTTGGATTATCAAGGTTTCTTTGATATGAAATGTGTATGTGAGTAATTTTGGTCTGACTTTTAGGGGTATTAGCTAGATAAAGTTTCAGGTGTTAAATGGTTTCAAGTTGCATATAATCAGTCCGCATAAACTGTTCATGTTAGATTAAAATTCAGGTTTAATTGTACAGGTTATCAGGATATAGTTCAGTATAGATTTACTATTTATTTTCGAAGTATAACATGTCATTGTGTAAGTGTTTTTATTATTGGAAATGATTCTTAGTGTTCAGGGTATAAGAGTTATGTGGTTCTTATGGTTTTAGACTATAAAATTGTGTCAAACTCAAGTGTTAGTTCAGATTTGTTTAAATATGATGGTATTGCTGTTAAAAGTATTATTTTAGAGGGTATTAAGGCTGCTGGAAATATGGGTTCAGGTATAAGTTCTGGTTCAGGTCTGCTTGATGCTAATTTTTTTATTCAGTGCTTGATGCTAATTTTCTTTATTCGGTGGCGCATATTTATAGAGAGAATTTTATGTTCAGTTATATATGATATCATTTTGGTCTCAAGTGTTGGATAATTGACAATTAATTCTGATGGTACTTCAGTTAAAGGTTAGTAGAGAGATTCATGGAGCTGATTATAAAGCTTGTTTGTGTAAAATTTACTCAGGTTGCAGAAAGTTTTTACTGGTCTAAAACATAAATAAACACCCATGAATTTTTACAGCACCTATTTGTATAGTTAGGACATTAGAAGTTATTGTTATAACATCATATGTTGAATTGGCTGATAAGTTAGCCATAAGTGACATGAAAGTTGCTAAATACAATGCATATTGCAGATGGCGTGAAAGTCGCAGCTTAAAAGCTAACCGCCAATCGATTTTTTTGGAAGCACTCATCTCGGGCCGTCAAGTACCCATCTGATAAAAGAGACATCACCTCGTTGTTGCCTTTCATTAACGCCCTTAATGATGAAGAAAAGTGGCTATTATGTGCTTTTTATATAGTGAGAAAGTTTACATGAATGTACAACTCGATGGGATCTGAGTCACTGATGTATAATATTTGTACATGTTTTTCTTTCCTTAATGTATTCCCGGTTTCTATAGTGAGAAAGTTTACATAAATGTACAACTCGATATGATCTGAGTAGTTGATGTATAACATTCGAACATGTTTTTTTTTCTTAATATACTCCTGGTTTTGTCCGTGTATTCTTGAAGTTTAGTTTGTTAGATTATAATATTTATAAATGATGAGCACGCCGATGGTTTGTTTTGTACTAAAAGTCTCCTTATTTAAAATTTTGTAGTCATCTTTCAGGGAACGATTGTTTCCATGTATGAAGTCGTCAATAAGATTAAGATGTTCGTTATGTACTAACTTGTTTCAAAAACTAACAAAAGATCACAATTATGGTTTGTTGGTTCATTTTGTATTACATCTTATTAGAAGTTGGCACTATCTTATCTTTATTTTCACATGAAATATTCGAGTTTCCCATCGTGTTATTAATTGCAATTGTTCTACTACAAATCATGTATTTTGGTTTTCAGTTGATATATTGTCAAAACCATTATACGTGCTAAAATTCCTCTGAAGGAGAATTGTGAGACAGGAACAGCCTCACCCATTACATCTATCATTTTCAATAATCTAAAGAAGTAGGCCATCCAATTTATTAAGTTTTTTAGAGCAATCGTTTGTATAATAGTATGGCATCCGTTTGCATAATAGTATGGCATCCGTTTGAGAACCTTCAGTGTATCTATTTCTATGATGGTAGTTGTTGTATGTGTTTGGGGACGTCACCAGTCTCACAGGAAGGTGCCCACCTTGAAGGTTCCTTCCATTTAAGATTTTGGATTGGTTGAACTAAAAGACACATGAAGTCAATAATATTCCATTAAAACATCAACAACCAAAACCTAAAATGAATAAAATTACACAAACTTATTTCTTAAACTTCAAATTCATCTTATTAACAAAAACTCATTGTATAGTACGACACTTTTAAGGCAAACTAAACTATTACAACTTACTAAAAAATTGCCACGCTAAGATACAATACTTCTCATCTTTGGTAGATTAACTCGGACACTTTGAAACTTATCATCATCGCATCAGTAGACACTAAAGTACATCATTCGTCCCAGAGAAATATACTCTCTCCATCGTAAATAATCAAGACATGACCACAGTAATTCTTATTATGTGGCCCAACATATGCAAGTCATTATGAACGCGTGCATGCGCCTCCTGAAGAGTTTCCCATAATGTCATTAGTGCTTCCAAGTCTTCACGGGAATATTATTTCTACGAGGGGAGAATAATGAGAAATAACAATATAAAGAAAAAAAGGATGCTAACAAAATACGAGGCTGACTTAAAGGCACTAGATAATGATTCTAACCTCATAATGGAGGCCTTGGCCTTGGAGTATGGAAGGTTCAAAGGGCCTTCATGTTGAGACATTCTTAGTTGATTATTTACCGGCAAACCATAATTACCAGCCAGTTACAAACGAGGATCGGCGAGGGTTGCAGTTTTAAGTGCTTTATGAAAAGTTATGTGTTTGATCTGGCAACTGATTTGCTTGTTAAGGGTGTTTGGCATAGGCTTCAAACTGACATGCAGGATTCAAAGGGTGTTTGGAAATTGTTCTGCTACTTGATTAATGCAATAAGTCTGATCTATTCATTCTACGCTACACACACTCATATTTACACTTGTATTAGACATTGCAATCTCATAAACACTATGTAAGTGTCATACCAGCAAAAAGACAACAAATATTGTGCAGTTTTGTACCAAATAATGCTAACTTAAAAGTCACTCCAAAGCTGCATTATGGATCATGTATCGTTTTGATAAACACACCAGCAATCTTTTTTTGAACTATTTCAATTTCCGACTAGTTTCTTGTAGAATTAACTATCTTATCTCCTAAAGTTGCAAGTTGCTTAGCGTAGCAATAACCTCACCTTCCAGTTGCTTAGCTTAGCGTAGCAATAACGTCATCTAGTGATATATTCAGGAAAAGTTTATTAATGTGAATATTCAGTAATCAGTTTATTAGTGTGAATATTCAGGGGTCTGAAGTAAATGCAACTAACATCAGCTTCATATCTCAACAGTAGGTAAATGTCTAGCTAGTCTTGAACTTTCCTTTAGGACAAAAGTTGATCATGCCCCTTAAAGTCCATATTAGCAGCGAGTATTAAAAATGTCATTTAACGATGTCCAGAAAATGAGACGCGTGAACTGTAAGTTAAATTTAACAAAATAATTTGTAAATACAACAACAAATGACAGTGAATGTTATAGTGGCATGTTATGATTATCGGCATTCAGATTTGGTATATATGAACCTGATTGCATACTTTCATTTTCTAGCCAAGAGGTCAGCATGAACATTTTTGCAACTGTCAATAGCCACTATTATTGCCGTTGTTATTGATAGACTATAATCTAACTAAACAAGTATGATGATTGGTATACATGCAGCCTAATATTGAGGCACAAGGAGTATCTATTCTTGCTTCATGGCCAAACAATGATTCTGTAGTAAAACTTACCCGCAAAAATCCTCCACATTTCTTTATACTTTCCGGAACTTAAATGGCATGCCCTCATGGTACTACTGGCGGATAAAAAGACTTGTGAAACGATAGAGTCAATTCCTAGAGTTATCTAACACATGCCAACAGAAATAACACACATAGTACCAATCAAAATGTTAAATAATGCAAGTAAGTTATGAATACTTACTTCAAGCAGAGCTAAAAAAACTATTAGCGCAGCGATTTCCTTGTAATTAATCAGATATCTTCCCCGCTTCTGTTACTAGATCTAGTGCATAAGGAAGCTAATTTGATTTTATATCAACAAAAACACAAAAACAGAACCAATTATTTAAAATAATGAACATCCTATATAAAGTCAATTGATGAATATGATTAACTAGCGACAACAGTAAAAACAGAACCAATTATTCAAAACAGAACGAATTATTCAAATTAATCAATATCAATTGATGACAACGCTAATATTCCTAAAAAAACTTACTTTTAAACGTAAATGATGAATATGATTAAATAGAGGAATAGTGGGGAACGATGGTGAACGGTTGTGAATGGTGGTGGTGAACGACGGTGAACTGTGGGAATGGTGGCGGTGAACGGTGGTGGTGAGAAAGAAAAAGAGAAAAAAAATACACGTTATTTATGATTTATGTTGTAAGTGGTGTAAATTTATAAAATAGACCCTAGAAAAAAAGAAGAAGTTATAAACAGTCCCTGTAGTTTTGTGGTTAACAAAAAGAGGTGAAGGAGTTTTGATCCAATGGTTGGAAGGAGGTTTTCTAGGTTTTCCTTGAGATGAAGTTTTCCATTGATCCCATCTATATATATATATATATATATATATATATATATATATATATATATATATATATATATATATATATATATATATATATATATATATATATATATATATATATATATATATATATATATATATATATATATATATATGTATATACTAGTGGCAAAACCCGTCAGATGTACGGGTATGACCTCTGATTGTCGTTTATTTTTTTTATTTGGTAAATATTTGTTTGTTAATTTATTTTTTAGTATAGTTTTATTTTAATGTATTGTTGATTGACATGACACGTATTTGTTGTTTACGTTTTTAATTTGTGTGAAAATACAACTTAACTAGAACAATCGGCCGCTAATTAAATATCCAAACTGAACTTCCAATAAGATCTAACAAAATTTACTAATTTTCTTGCCCAGTGACCCCTTGACAATCAAGAGAGTCATCCAATGCAAGCTCATTCTTTGGCGTAGTACAACCACTAAAACTATCACATTTCAATGAAATAAAATCCAAATACATAACAACCCGACCCTCCATATGCTTTATGCCACTTTGATCCATATAAAACCCCATGACGCATAAAAATTTATCATTCTTAGATATATATCTTATGAACACAGGTGAGTTTTTTTTTGAAGCCATTGAGTAGCTTAAGGTTGTTAGCTATGATTTCCTTCTTATGTACGTCTTTTTTTTATCAGCAACATACACACCCCAACAATATCATATAGTATATCATGGATGGATATCAGTACACATAATCATATTAAAACAACCACAATGTTTGAATTAAATAATTCATTAAGTTGTTTGTTAATAAAAAAAATTATATTGCCTATTTAAATACGAATAAAAACTTCTTTGTAAACTACTTTTTCATGGCTGTAAGTAATTATCACCTTCAACATATCCTCATTTTGTAAACTTTCTGAAATTTAGCATAATGAAACACTGCCTTTTTTTAATTACCTATACTGCCAAGGTGCAATAAAAAACCATCTTTACCAAACATCAGTAATGTTAGTTATAATATGACAACGTTAGTTCATTTAATCAATAATCGTTTGCAAGTTAGTCTTTTATATTAATGAACGTTTTTAATTAACTAAGTGGAAAAAATCTTACTTCTTTTTTTTCTTTTTAAAATCATAATCTTTTAAAAAAAACTACTACCTCCGTCTCATATTAAGTGTTTACTATGAAATCTTTGTTTGTCTCATATTAATTGTCCACTATAATAAATGAGGGAATCTTGATAATTAGTTTTCCATTTATGCCTGTTAATACGTGGTGGCTCTATTTAAGTTGTGTTTTTTTACTTTTTGTATTAAATGAGGATATATTTGTCATTCGGATAGCTAATAATGGTAGAAATATAATATATATATAAATGGTCATGACATAAGACATGTCTATTATTTAAAAACTTCTATAACATGTGAAGGTTTAATAGATAAATGTTTTTGGGTTTTGGCACAGTGCCAATTTGGAATTTCATCAGGTGGTTGAAGTTTTTTTCCACTTTGTTCTTTCATGTGTACTTAGCTTCTTAAGCTCTTTGTAAACAACAGTCAATAACATATGTATTTATATGGCAACGGTTAAAGAAACCTAATTACTAAAGTTCAGTAGTAACCTAACCCGTTTGAGAATTATTTGGGAACTTTTGCATTGAACGAATATTTTGTTCAAGATATGACACCCATATGTACCTTATTATAAAATTTTTTGTTAACCTATTAGACAAATGAGAGACCGAGGACCTGACCGAAATATGTTTGGTCTGATCGGGTCAGTCCGGTACACAATAAGTACCTCTTCATAGACCCATTCTTAAATAAATTGGCCAAATAGAACATTAAAAAGATGACCAAAGAGGTAACTAAGTACCTCTGCATCTTCAATTTATGCAGGTTGCTTCAAACTGGGATTGAAAAATATCCAATATATTAGTCCCATTACTCGTCTTGTATGATCACGGGCCAAAAGAATGAGATGGACTTAGTCATACAAATATGAAAATTTCTTCCATGTTCTTTGACTAAAACATTTTATTGCTTACGGAGCGAGCGTATATAAATTAGATCATGCGACAATACATTTAGCTATGCTGACTTCATAGTACAATGTTAGTTTTGAAAATTCAAAATCACAAGAAAATCCTATGAATATTCTTGTAACTTTTGGAAGACAACTGAACTCTAATTGGACATGTTATTGGGCTGTGACTAACGGGTCAACACATCAAAAGTAAGATTTTGTTATCATGAAATAGGTCATAGCGTCATATACACACCCATGCGATACTACAAAAGATTAAAAATTCAAAAAATTATAGGCTGGTGGTGATTGGAGGAATGGTTGGGACACTCTTTCCTGCTACAAACTGAAAGTTTATGGACTTAAAAATCGATAGTCGTGTGATAGGATCGAACTCGAGATCACGGGATTGCACACATTACGTGAAGAGTTAATTTATTTATTTATTAAATATATTTATTATATTTATTAAATCAAATCGTAGCTAACGATCGTTAAGTAATTAAAAGTTAAGTATTAAACGACCGTTATAGAAGGTTAAAGAAGCTAAAAGAAGGAGTCGGAAAAGTTCCGGAAACCTCTTTTGGAGCTTGTATATATCCGGCCTAAATAGGGAGACAAGATAAGGTGAAAATATTTTTTTGGCTTTATCTTGTTTAACCTTGGAAGAGAAGTTTTCCAAGGTGTATATAAACAAACCTAGTGCCTCATTATTTTTCACTCCATATCTCTCTTTCTTTGCTCCTAACCGCCGGCCAAACAAACACCCATTAGGGTTCTTCTTTGATTTTCAATAAGCTATTCTAGATCTAGTCCTAGCCCCTCTCTAGGGTTGTTGGGTAAATCTACCATAGACTTGGAAGCTCGGTTTTGTTCGTGCTAGACTCACGGTTAACTCACCGTATCACGTGTGTACAAGATCGTGGTGTAATCTTGCTTTAGATTATATCCTGGTGGTGTTTGTGATCTATCTCTACCGGTGACCATTCCGTCAACTTGTAGATCTTGCTAGGATAAAGGTATGTAACCCTAGTCTTGATTAATTATAATCGTGTTAATTAAAGATCTTGTTAATTTGCTTCCGCTGCGTGTTCTTTGATCCATTTTAGGGTTTTTTATAATTGTTATGATAATCATAAACCATCAGTGGCATCGAGAGCCGTTTTAACATGATTTTAATTATCAACATCTAAAGTTTTTTTTAACTAATATTGATTTGTGTTAATAATTACATGTTGTTTTTTAGGTTTTATAAAAAAAATTAAGTTTTTTTTTTGTTTTTTAAATTCGGAGCTGCCGAATTTTTTAAAAAAAATTTTTTTTTTTTGGTAAATCCTAAAATTACATGGTAATTAAACTTTAGATGGTTTGCATGAATTAATTGTTATGTCATGCGTGGTTATGATCCGTAGTAGTTTTTTAATTGTTAAGAGGATATGGGAGATCCGTAATAAACATGCATGTTTTTACGGATCATATAATTTTGATTGCTATTTGTTTTATTTGATTCAAAGTTTTACAATTAGGAAAGACTTTTTATGTTTATAAAAACCCTAGATTTAATGTTCTTTGAATAAATTGTCATTGCATGTGGCTATTTGATTTAGTTTTTTTTTGTACTACTTGTTTTCATGCGTTTTTTACATTGTATGTTGTAAACAAGGGTAATTTTTTTAAAGAAAAATAATATGGACTAAATCTTATCAAAATTAATGAATAGTTTTGAGATCAAATTACATATGATTTGTGTTGATTAGAATTGCAATAGCAACTTAACTGCCTACTCAATTTTGACAAACTATAAAGTGGGTATAACGCACCTCTGGTCAAGTACCCGGTTAAGGAAGGAGGTGTTATGCTTTAGCGCTGACCAAATTCTCGGCTCGCCTGTGCGTCAAAATTGGAATTACCTACGCTTGTTATTGGTATAATTCTTTAAGGTTGATTGGTTTAACCAATACCTCAACTTGCAAATATATGATGAACTTTTAGTCTCACCAAAAAGTTTACTAAACGTTTGATTAAACTTATGTTATGGAGATGTATGCATGCTTCTCCATACATGATTTTGACACCAAAATCTATACCCCAAAATTTAAGTCATATGCCCTCTAATTGACGAACACTTGAAGTTACAATTGTCGTCATATAAGATATCGGACGATGTTGTAATGGAGAGAAAACTTCATGACTAAATAAGATTGCACATGAAGGTTTTACGTTCTTTAGATTAGTCGACTTAATTGAGTTACTCGGTGAGAACTGGAAACTTAAGGCATAAAGAAGGGATAAAACATGTTTACAATGCATATGTTTTTGGCAATGTAAATCCCTGACATATCTAGAAATTGCAATATGTTTTGGCAATTATTGTTCAACAAGTTACTGTGTTGAATACATTTGTTACTAGCAGATCAACTGATGTGATAAATCTATGTCAATATGGATTCTAGTTTTTCAAGGAAAATACTATGGTTTTATTACCGGGGTAATTTTATTTTCTTGAATTTTATTATCGAAAATACTAATGTTTGAACTTATTTCTGTAGAAATGGCTCAACCCGAAAACAATCTGACAATAAGCTCGGCGTTCAAAGATTTTTTTGAACGGCCTGAACTTACTGGCCCTAATTTCAATGATTGGTACCGCTCACTAAGAATTGTTCTGAGAGCAGCGGGTACCATCAATATCTTGGAAACTCCTTTTCTGGAGGATCTTGCTGAAGGAGCAACTGATGCGGAAAGGCTTCAACACGCTGCTAACGTTAAGAAGCACCATGAGGTGGCTGCTGTAATGTTAGGGAGAATGGCTCCATCACTTCAAAGGAAGTATGAGCTAGCTTCTCCTCAGCAAATTCTTGATGAACTCAAGGATGTGTATGAAACGCCGCAAGCTATAGAGATCTATGATCTGGTTGATGCTCTACATAGTTGCAAGCAAGCTCCTGGAAAGTCCGTAAGTGCTCATTATATGGAGATGAGGGGTTATATGGAACAACTCATATCACTAGGACAACCATTTGATAATAATATGGCTATTAACTTGATCCATAGGTCCCTTAATAAGGACTTCAATGATTTCGTTCGTAACTATAATATGCATTGCACGGGGAAGACAGTTAATGATTTGCATGCAATGCTCATTGACATCGAAAAGGGTTTGAAAGATAAGGCACCCACTGCTACTCCTCAAGTTCTTTATGTACAAAAGGGTAGAGTGTCGAAACCAAAACCGCAAGTGAATAAGAAGCAGAAAGGCAAAGGCAAGGTTGATAAGAGCAAGCAAGTTGCGAATACATCAAAACCAAAGCAGAACTTTGCTAAGAAATCTCTGAAAGATGAGACTTGTCACTATTGCAAGATGACTAGACACTGGAAGAGGAATTGCTCTCTCTATCTCCATGAAATGGCAGAACATAAGAAGAAGCCTGAGCAAGCTGCTGCAGCACCATCTTCTGGTAACTTTTTTATGATAGAGTTATTTAATCTTTCATACAAATCAAACTCCTGGGTATATGATACGGGATGTGGTATTAATATTTGTAATACCCTGTAGGGATTTGAGTTGAAAAGGAGGCTTACCTATGGGGAACAATTTCTGCAAGTGGGCAATGGCGCACAAGCAGCGGTTGAAGCTATATGAATATTTAAATTAGTTTTACCTTCGGGTTTAGTACTGTTTTTAAATAATTGTCACTATGCACCTACAATTGTTAGGGGTGTCATTTCTTTTTCTTGTATGTTGGATCTTGGATTTACTCACACGATTGATAATAATAGAGTTTCTGTTTTCAAAGATGGTTTATTCTATTTTGATGCAATTTCTGTGAATGGTGTTTTTGAAATTAACATGCATGATAAAAATCCCAAGAGAAAAAATAATTCTGTTTTTAGCATGAATAAGAAGAGTAAGTTAGACAAGAACTCTTCTTATCTTTGGCATTGTAGGCTTGCCCATATTGGGAAGACTCGCATACAAAATCTTCAACGTGATGGGCTTTTGGAAAGTATCAATGATGAATCATTTGATAAATGTGAATCTTTTATCTCTCGGAAGATGACCAAGAAACCTTTTAATAGCAACATTGAAAGGGCTACTAAACTACTTGGTTTAATACACACTGATTTGTGTAGACCACTTAGACATGTTTCAAGGAAAGGTGCTAGCTACTTCTTGACGTTTACGGATGATTATAGTCGTTATGGTTATGTTTATTTACTTAAGCAAAAACATGAGGTATTTGAAACATTTAAAACGTTTAAAGCCGAAGTAGAGTTATAACTGGGAAAGAAGATTAAAGCTCTTTGTTCTGATCATGGTGGTGAATATTCAAGTCAAGAGTTTAAATATTATTTAAGTAAGAATGGAATTGTTCAGAAACTTACTTCTCCGTATACTCCACAACTAAATGGTGTATCTGAAAGGAGAAATCGTACATTATTGGATAGGGTACGATCTATGTTTAATCTTACAACTTTACCATTATCTTTTTGGGATTATGCTCTTGAATCTGCTGTTCGTATTCTTAATATGGTTCCCACAAAGAAGGTTGATAAGACACCATATGAACTATGGCATGGCAAGAAGCCATATTCGTCTTATTTGAAAGTCTGGGGTTGTGAGGAGTATGTGAAACGTGACTCTGGAGATAAACTCCAACAACGCTCAGTAAAATGTATCTTTGTAGGTTACCCTAAGGAAACTATGGGTTACTACTTTTATTATCCGGCTGAGAACAAAATAGTTGTGGCTCGGTATGGAGACTTCCTTGAAAAAGATCTTGTAAATCAAGAATTCAGTGGGAGAAATTATGATCTTGAAGAAATTCAAGAAGATACATTGCCTTCTGAAAATACTAGCGATGAAATTCCTGTAGAACCAGAAAGTCTGAGTGTTCCACTGGAATTATTTCCTCCACGTAGGTCTCAAAGGGCTATACATGCGTCGAACAAACTATGTCTATACATAGAGGATGATGAGGAGGAAGTAGGGGATCTTGGTGAACCTGCTAAATATCGATCCGCAATGTCTGATCCAGAAAGTCAAAATGGATAGTAGCGATGAATGAGGAAATGAAATCCATGGAAATCAATGATGTTTGGAGTCTTGTAGACGCACCTAAAAATGCTAAAGTAGTGAAAAATATGTGGATCTATAAGAAGAAAACTGACATGGATGGTGATGTACAATCCTATAAAGCACGTTTAGTGGCTAAAGGTTTTACTCAAACTTTTGGCGTAGACTACGAGGAGACATTTTCTCCTGTAGCAGACTTACGAGCTATTAGGATTCTCATAGCTATAGCAGCATATTATGACTATGAGATATGGCAAATGGATGTTAAAACTGCCTTCTTGAACGGTCGCTTAGATGAAGACATCTATATGCAACAACCGGAAGGGTATGTTGATCCTAAATATCCAAAACGCGTGTGCAAACTTCAAAGGTCTATTTATGGTTTGAAGCAAGCATCACGTCAATGGAATAAGCGATTTGATGAAGAAATCAAAAAGTTCGGATTTATTCAAAATCGTGATGAGCCATGTGTATACCGCAAAGCTAGTGGGAGTAATGTAGTGTTCCTAATTCTATATGTCGATGACATATTGATCATGGGAAGTAACATTCCAAGACTTAAGGAAGTTAAGGATTATCTTGGTAAATGTTTTTCTATGAAGGATTTGGGAGATGCTGCATATATTCTGGGAATTAAGATCTATCGAGATAGGAGTAGACGGTTAATTGGTCTTAGCCAAGATGCTTATATTGATAAGATATTAAAGAAATATAACATGCATAACTCTAAGAAAGGTTTCTTACCGATGGAGGTTAAGCATGAGTTAAGTCATGGGAAAGATGCATCATCACCTGAAGAGGTGGCTTACATGAAGAAGGTACCTTATGATTCGGTTGTAGGATCTATTATGTATGCTGTAAGATGCACAAGGCCCGATGTGGCATTTGCTCAGAACTTGGTCAGTAGATACCAACAGAATCCAGGAAAGTCCCACTGGACTGCTGTTAAGCATATTCTAAAGTATTTAAGAAGTACGAAAGATATGTTTTTGGTATTCGGGGGTAAATCAGACACAGAATTGAATGTAACAGGATTCTATGATACGTCCTGGCAATGTGATAAAGACGATACGAAGTCTCAGACGGGTTACGTGTTTGTCATCAATGGAGGAGCAGTTGACTGGAAGAGCAGTAAGCAGAAAACCATTGCTATGCATGCGACTCAATTTGAGTACATGGCCGCTTCAGAAGCTGCAATGGAAGCTTTTTGGATTAGGAAGTTTATTGGAGATCTTGGAGTGATGCCTTCAATTAAAGAACCTATTGATATATATTGCGACAATTCTGCGGCAATAATATTCGCCAATGACCCTGGAGTCATGAAGGGCGCCAGATACTTTAAACGTAGATATCACTACGTTCGAGAACAAGTAGAAGCTCGAGAAATAAAATTAATAAAAGTTCACACAGATGATAACGTAGCTGATCCTTTTACTAAGGCTTTGTCTAGGACAAAGGTAGTTAAGCATGCCAAGGCAATTGGGCTGCAACTAGCTAGCGAATTCATGCAATAAATCTGTTGATTAGTATTTGGATAAAGGATGTAAGACATTATTGAATTGATGAAATAAAGATTGGATTTCGTTTATTTTTCTGTTATTTGATTTTGTATCCTATTTTACATGTTTTAATCCGTGAGCATTATGATGTTTCTAAATGTCCGTTGTCGATTAATAATATGGGAGTATTATTAAACTAAGACAATTCAAAATAGTGATAGAGTATACTTGAAAGTATATTGGTCAATTTTGGATTATATTTGATGGATCAAATATTGGACTTATCCCAACTATGTGATTTTACTTTATGGATCTTTGTCATTAAGTAAATCATAAATAGTTATCCTTAGACCTGAGATGCCATAAAACTGCATTGAATATAGTGCATTTCTGTAAGGTAACCTAACGCTAAACGTAACTGGTAGTCACAAGGGTTATTTTCAGAAGTGTTGCAAAGTTCATGTGTTTTGCTTGTAGTCGAAATGGGATTCGTTTCCTTCAAAATGTTTTTTGAAGTATAAATAAAACTGGGCCCCTCGGGGGAATAGTAAGATGTTTGTGTGGCCACACCCAAATGTGTTTTGGTAATCTTGCTATATCCGTAAACGAGAAACAGAATAGTTAATGAAAGGAATGACTGAGATCCATATCCTTATTAACAATGTATTTGAAATGAAAGGATAATAATAATGATTATATATCATTAAAAGGTTTTGTCCAGGAAACCTTACTCGAGGTGTACTAGTGACATTGTTAGTGTAACTAGACGCTAATCAATGTGATCACGATATTCGAATTTTGTCCAAGTGGGAGCTGAAAGTTTATGGACTTAAAAATCGATAGTCGTGTGATAGGATCGAACTCGAGATCACGGGATTGCACACATTACGTGAAGAGTTAATTTATTTATTTATTAAATATATTTATTATATTTATTAAATCAAACCGTAGCTAACGATCATTAAGTAATTAAAAGTTAAGTATTAAACGACCGTTATAGAAGGTTAAAGAAGCTAAAAGAAGGAGTCGGAAAAGTTCCGGAAACCTCTTTTGGAGCTTGTATATATCCGGCCTAAATAGGGAGACAAGATAAGGAGAAAATATTTTTTTGGCTTTATCTTGTTTAACCTTGGAAGAGAAGTTTTCCAAGGTGTATATAAACAAACCTAGTGCCTCATTATTTTTCACTCCATATCTCTCTTTCTTTGCTCCTAACCGTCGGCCAAACAAACACCCATTAGGGTTCTTCTTTGATTTTCAATAAGCTATTCTAGATCTAGTCCTAGCCCCTCTCTAGGGTTGTTGGGTAGATCTTCCATAGACTTGGAAGCTCGGTTTTGTTCGTGCTAGACTCACGGTTAACTCACCGTATCACGTGTGTACAAGATCGTGGTGTAATCTTGCTTTAGATTATATCCTGGTGGTGTTTGTGATCTATCTCTACCGGTGACCATTCCGTCAACTTGTAGATCTTGCTAGGATAAAGGTATGTAACCCTAGTCTTGATTAATTATAAAAAAGATCTTGTTAATTTGCTTCCGCTGCGTGTTCTTTGATCCATTTTAGGGTTTTTTATAATTGTTATGATAATCATAAACCATCACAAACCAACGTCAAGAGTTTAAATTCCCACCCCTAAACTGAGAAACACAGGTTAAAGATAGAAGATGTTTTTCAATTAGGCTGTTTGATTATTTACTAAAATGGAAAAATGATAAACAGACATGTGCCACAAGCTCAGTCAAATGGGCTATTTAACCTATATTTGTACATATATTAGAAGATGTCAACAATTTAATGAGACCACATGGCTGCAAAACTTGGAATCCAGCCTCGTTTATTTATAAAAATCAGAAGAAGTAAAATATTCAAAAAAATCCGACAACAGTTTTAGGAGATCCGGGATGTGAGCTTCTGTATCTCGGGGAAGGCATTCCATTGGTTGTTGCTGCAACAGCAGGTCCTGTGGAATCCTGTAATGCTCGAGAAAATACATTGGCTGCATCTATCCCCTCTTTATTTTCCACTACATATCAGAAAAAAGAATATATTTAAGTTATTGATCAAGTAACTAAGATGTTATTTTCCGATGTTTATTTGAGTTAGCTTTATGACCTGATGTAGAATCCAAACTACTATGCCAGTAAATTGCTTCTTCCGGTGCATCAACATTCAGGTGCACTTAGAAGTTTATTTTCGGATAGCAACCAATCAACAGCTTCGCCCATACTCGCATCCAATTGTAGGATTGGCTAGCTGCATTTAGTTCTTGAAAAAATTAACTTATGTGTATTCATAAGTTCTGTTAATAAAATGTATAGTCTATTGAGTACTTATTTGTAAACAATTCATAATTAGACAAAACTCATATAGCTACCGGCTAATGAGTGTATAATGTTGGAATTTGGATCTAATCATCCTTGAGTATGGGCTCATCCTTGTTGTTTCTCTTTACGATGTCCTCAGCCTTTTAGCACAATCATCACAAGTTACAGGTTTGCATCGTATCTCTGATTGGAATAGGTTAGATATCTGAAGTGAGCTTGCTACTCTAGACGCTAGATGGAACTTGTTCTTAAAAATCTGGCGGTGTTAGTGTATGCTTCATGTTTGAAGTTGCTAATGTTAATACTTGTTGTAACTATTTATTATGTAAATGTTGGTACTAATTTGTTAGTATTTGTCAATTTTGTGCATGTTTTGAGGTTTTAGCGAGTTTTGAAACGTCGTTTCATAGATGAGTTTTTGTCGTTTTTTAAGATCTTCGCTGTTGATACATAGAATGTTATTAGAAATGCATATTGCAAATACAACTGATAGACACAAATGAATTTGAGATGCTCGTTAAAGTGCTATGGTCAAACTTCATTATATACATTATATATACATGTTGTTCTTATAGAAAGCAGAACATAATAGAAAAAGAACTGATCTCTTCTAATTCATTTTTAAGATCTAACTTGATAAGGGAACATAGAGGTCAGTTTTAATCTTGACTTACTATGATACTGATTTTAGAATTTAAGATCATATTAGACATATGTGGAGAGTATGATCAACCTCAAGAATGTTGACCAACCTATGTTTTATTTTGGTTTCTATCAAATGCTTTAATGATAACGTTGGAGTTTCAAATATTTGTGTGTGAATATAATTTTTTGAAATTATTTCACACTGATATCGTTTTAGCTATATATATCTACTAGTTATAGTACCCGTGCACGCACGGGTTTTTTCTAAAAATTTTAATAAAGTCTTTAGGTTATTAGCCCCCGATCGTTTTGTGTGTTATGTCGAAATTAGATGGCGTTACTATGACACCGATAAGCCCAAATGACTTGCACACGACTTGAATTAGTTTATTATTTCCCAAAGTTCTTTTTTCCACCAGTTTCACACTCATCGTGGAAAAATTGGTAAACTATTTAGTCTTTTTTGTCAAACAGTCTTCTTCTAGTAGACGCTCTCTTATAGGTCTCTAAAAATGAATTCAGATTTCATCAGTTAGTCTTTTATTTTCAGACTATCCTTTTCTCTTTTCTTTTTATTGTTTGAAACTTTAAACATGATTTGTAAGCATGAGATATATCTGCCATGGAAACACGTTGTTGGAGATGTTTGTCAAGGTAAAGGAACATAGACCTAATGGTATTGGGAATATCACAACTTGGAGACAAACATGATGACAACAGACTGAGTGGCAGCAATTGCCATTGTTTCAGTGCATTCAAAACGGTAATGGAAAAGTGTATTTATGCACATACTGTTTGTCATTGTTCTCTAGATACCATAGTGTAAGATTTTTGATCTTGAAAAATACTTGTTTGTATCATTTAAAACATGGTACAGAAAGGTTGGCTTTGATTATGTTATTTGGAACTACAAATTCACAGCTTTGCCGTCTTAGTTGATTTATGTTTTTATCTTGTCTAAAGTTTTGGATCTTTAATATTGTTTATGAAATGAATGATTTGCACAGTGTGTAGATGGCAAGTATGAAGTTAAACCTAAGGATGAAGTTAAGCAACGTTGTAGCAAGAGTAGCACATGAATATGTTATGCTGGTATAACCAAATATATAAAACCAATCAGTGTGTAGTTTTCCAGAAAAGGTTCATTTTATACATGTAACATATGTTGCAAAATTTAAGATCTAAGCATTTTCACATAAGCAGTAAGATAACAAACCAACGAGTCATTGCCGAGTGGTATCACTTCCCCACCGCAAACGTCTAGTTGGGTCCAATATTAACTCTTAAGTAAAGGTTATTGTAGCATACGTCCATTTCCTAAAAGGGTACAAAAGGACACAAGGTTCTATTATCTGCAAACTGCTAAATTGAATATTTTTCTTAGTAAAGATCATAAAAGAAAGATTGTTAAACATAAATCTATATTTGAAAATATGAATCAGTCTAATGCAAAGACGGCGTATATGTACCTCGCATGTAGTGAACAGATTACCAAAGAAGTTGAACTATGCTTAAAGATTACTTTCGAGCCTGAAAATATATACCCATGATTACCTCATTGTTGAGGCTGTAAAAAAAACGCTTTCGGTTTTTAGACGACAACCAATGGGGTTCATTAACCTTCAATGATATAGATATGGTATTAAGTATTAACTATGGATTAAACATTCATAAGAGAAATCATATGTATGTTTTAATTATTGATATACAATTGAGTTCACTAAGACTCTTAATTAGTAGTTTGTTCAAGTAACATAACATCAAATCTGAACTTGTAGTACCCGAGACTACTTTAGTAAGAAGAGATATATTCACACCCTGTTATAGCAAATCTCATAGTATAAAGTAATCACTACTTCAAGAATAATAAAAATTTAATCTAATGCCACAATGGACTACGCTAAATGGGTCTAATTTGGTAATTAGTATGCTTCTATTTTATGAAATTTTCCTTAAAAACTTACTAACCATGCTGCTACGTGGCTAATGACTTTTTAGTAGGATGATGGACTTTGTTACCCTCAAGTCCCAAAATGAACTTCCACGTGCCGAAATCTGCATTAGGTAAAACTGATCACTGTTTCTACCCGAAACTGATCGGTTCATGGTTGGGTAGGACACCTAATGGAAGGGTGACTGATCTTATATGTAACAACTTACACAGATATTCCATTGCCTCGCATCAATATCAGAAATGATATGTGGATTAATAAGTCGCAAGCGAATTTGTGCCACACTGTCCCTATATGATTTATAGTGACAAAGAAACGATATGATGTTACTTCAGGAAAGAAAAAATAACTTCTTTGGTGTTGAATGTTAATGCAAAAAAGTAGTCTTTTCGTTGCTGAAATTTTACGCAGCAAATAGGTTGTTTGGGTGCTGAATTTTGTACCGAAAGAAATAGTGTTATGGGCTTTTTGGATTGCTGATTTTTACTGTAGGAAATGAGAAAAAAAAACTTCTTTGATGCTGAACTTTTATGAAAACAACTCACTTGATATAATTGATCATCCACCCTTATTTCCCATATAAAATAGAGAGAAGCATACATACATCTATATTAAAGGGATTTCGCAAAATCTTAGCATCTCGGTCAGAAATAGTAATCTTATTCTTTGTATACCTCATCATAGAACCCCCAATCGCACAACTTCTCCTCTTCACAGGACTCTCAATCATCTTCGATAACAACTTCCTACCAACCTTATGTTTCTTTTCAGGTCGTGCAACCTGTTTTCACCTTTCCCCACTCTCTTTTCCTATTCAATATTCTTTCAACTATCAGACAACATCAAACATTTAAATCACTTGCTATACTGAAAGGATGTTGTCAGTCAATTTATTTCAAGCAATACCACAAACCATAAGAGTGGTAGGACAGTTACAAAGCAGACACATGTGAACTCCACCAGGTCCAAAGTGTTCTGCCTCCATTGTTTTATTTATGTTCATAACTTCAGGTTAGGGGGAAAATGCTAACGGTTTAAAGGAAAAAAAGGGTTTTCAAACAATAGAAAGAAATTAAATGAACCCAAGATAAAGACATTCCTAACTAACTAACACCACACAAACTAACTAACAAAACAAAGCTTATAAACAATTCAAATCACCTATAGCTAAAAATAAACCAGTTAAACCATTAAGTTACCACCAAACAAAATATCAAGAAGTAAACATAAACAATATACTTCAAAATAACCCAATCTAACAAAAAGAAATCGACACTAGACAAACACACAAACTAACAATGCATATCGGAAACTCACATCAATGAACATAAATCTACACCTTATACTCTAATCAATCCTATACCACCACATGAACCAGTTAATCGGATGTCAAAACTAAAACCACATCAATTAACACATATCACAAACGAATAATTAACTTTTACCTTGGAAAAAAAATAGAGCTATCACAAAGGTCTTATAAACTAATATAAATTTTGGAACAATAGAATAGGAAACAGATGACAACAAAATTAAACTTACAATGTAGATATACAAAACATCAATGGTTGTCAAAGAAAGGTTATACTTTTATTCTATTGCATCTCACTCGAGAATATTTTCACCAATACAACACCATTATTCACTTAGGGATAGGGTTTTAACTCCTGAAACAATTCAACGACGTCTTCTCTATTATCCGGTAATGTAACCACCGATACACCAACTCATTCCGTCATTCTTCCGAGGTGGAGATTGAAACTCGTAGTTTCTTCAAAGTTAGGATTTTATACAAACCCAGATCTCATGATTGTGATATATCTAGTATCTATAGAACTAATTGTTATGAGTTACCTCAAAATCATTAAATTTGATTTAGGGTTTTGGGAGAACGTACGGTATGGTTTGATATAAAATGGGTGAGAACTCTGGGTGGGTAGAAACATGTGTCATGGTTTTATATTTTCTAAATTTTATTTTTAACCTTTAAGTTTTACAAATCACCCCCATTTTTTTAAGTTTAGTTTTTATAGTTCTGACACATATATTTTTGAAAGCCAATTATCGCACAAAACGTGTTTTTTATATTATTTGGTCAAATTAAGAAATAAATAATTTTTAAAATTAAAAAACTAAAAACCTAAAGGAATAAATCAAATAATTATTTTCTATTAAGGAAAGAATCTTTTGAAAAAGTCCATACTTGGATTTTTGCTTTATAAAGAAAAAGATTTATCTATATCTATATTATTTATAAAAATTATTATTTTTAAAAAAATAAAAAAGAAATATAAAAACTTAAATTTCATAAATAGTGTAATGTGAAAACTTAAATTTTATAAATAGATTCAATAACTAATTAACCAAATTTCTTCCATAATTTCAATAATCCTAATTTCGATTATCGAGTCACGGGTTTAACCATGGGATCAACTCGATGGAGTCACCCAATCAACGGTCGTCCACCGGGTCAACCCGCCTAGCGGGTCTAATAGGCTTTTGAGATATAAGATCGAATTTAATTTGAACCGTTTTTTTAACTGGTTGAACCGGTCGAATCAAACAGGTCTTATAAATATTTGGGTTAGCGGGTCAAAACATGTAACTTTTACAACGGCTTACGAACGGTATTTAAAATTTTTACATTGTTTTGCTTTAACTTAGGTGAACAACTTGATCTTTTCACGTTTTATTTTGAATTTTATAGGAAACACTTATCACAATATTACATATCGTTAATTATTTGACGTTAGGAATTTCCGCCGCTATGCGCGGGTAATGTTCTAGTTAATATTAATAATATCATCTATTATTCTATTCAATGAGATTACCCCACTCACTACAACAAAATCAAGGTTTAGGGTCGGACATAATTTAGGGTCGAAAATTTCGACCCTAAATTAAGGTGGGGGCCCACACTTTTTCAACCCAAAAGGGCTGGTCAAAAAGCAGGTGGGGTCCACGAAATTTAGGGTCGAAATTTTGACCCTAAATTAAAAATTTGAATAATTTTAATGTATGTATTATATAATATATTTTTAATAATTAAAAATAATTTTAAAAGAATTTATTTTTAAGTTTAATATTTTAGGGTCGAAATTTCGATCCTAAATTTAAAATTTTAAATAATTTTTATTTATGTATTATATAATATATTTTTAATAATTAAAAATAATTTAAAAAAAAATATTTTTAATATTTAATATTTTAGGGTCGAAATTCCGACCCTAAATTTAAAATTTTAAAAAATTTTCACACGAAAAATTTTCACGAAAAATTTAAAAAATTCGCGGTTTATATTTAGGGTCGAAATTTCGACCCTAAATTATTAAATATATTTTTATAATTTTCTTTTAGTGTGAATGCTTTTAAAATATTAATATATGTATATATTTAGATAATGCAGTAATAGCTAAAAATAATTAAGTCTAAGCAGAACTAAAGCTGTGCAAACAACTTAGCAACTACAAGAACATAACAAGTTCATCAATTACACCACAAATCCAGAAAGATCAAGCTGGTTACCACTATGAAAAACCAACTAGACTACAAATGAATGTACCCATTGTTTTAGTGCTTTCATTAGTCCCACTATTGATGGTACTAGTTTTAGTGCTTTCATTATGTACCCATTGTGAACAGGAAGATGATAATAGATGTATGTGTGCCATCCATATTGGGTAGTTGTTTTGCTATTTAATGGTTTGTAGTTTTCCTCCAATTATCACTCATCTCAGTTTTCCAATACTAAAAAAAACAACAATAATGGCCTGGTTAGGAAGGTTAGAAGAATTAAAATAAGTTGCTGTTTCAGATAATTGGACTGATCGAATGGTAGCATATTTTGAACAATCTGCCGAAGCGGACAAACGTTTTGGTCTGAAACTTGATCGTTTACATGAGGTTTTAGATGAAGCTGTTGAAGAAAGACAACAGTTTATCCATGAATTAGAACGTGCTGGAGATATATATCTCTTAAAGAAATGCGCTAAAGTATTGAAAGATACTCAAAAGAAGGATAAGAAAACCTCAAGTCGGTTGGAAGGTTTAATTAAAGATACAGCAGCAAGAATGACTGAGAAGGAGGAATTCGTTAAGAAAATGAAGGATCAATAAATAAGCATTCGTAAATGCTTAGATGGAGCCTTTATTTATGAGTTTGAGCAAAGTCTAATGAAGGAATTCGTTAAGACTGTGTCTCTTTTAATCTAATTAATAATTGTTGTTCAGATAGAATAAGAACCATACTAACACATGTTGTTGTGTATAATGATGCTTCTACATCTTTTATGGTTTTTGTGTTTGAAATGTACTTGTATGTTTGTATGAATAAAAAAGGCTCCTTTATTTATGAGTTTGAGCAAAATTTGATTGAAGTAAAATGCTTTTGACTGAACTTTTGACTGCAAAACCTAACACAACAGACTTAAACTAAATTTTGTGACTCAAACAAACTAAATTCTCACAATGATTCAAGCTAGAATAATAATTACTCACAGAACCATACACTCTTAGACATAATTTTATTCGTCACGGACACTTAAACACGCGCTTAATTAAACATTGATATTACAACGATATTAGACTCGTAAACACGGAAAAAAACACATCACAAACTAGTTCAAACTAAGGTTCCCCATGTCATCGTAATGGTCGTGAAGTAGTGCAGCTGAATCTAATTTGTGCCTATCGGAGTTGCGGTACAACTCTTTCGTACGCTCAAGTACCATTATCATTCCATTCAAGCGCACACAGTTTGCACACGCTGAAGAGCTTGGAAAAGAAACTGGAATCGTTGAAGGTCTGGGAGAAGAGCTTGGAGGAGAAAAGCTCGTTAAAGGTCTTGAAGAAGAGCTTGGAGGAGAAAAGCTCATTGAACCTCCAAGAGAATTGATTAGTAGTTGGACGCGTTCGTCTTTCCCAAAAAAAAATTTGCATCCATATGAAACTGGAGGTTGAACCCATGAACGTGGACAAGCATAGTACAGTCTACCAAAGTTTTCAGTTGTCCATGATTCTCGAAGAACTACATCTCCATGTCGACACCTGCACGGAAAAGCTTCATGCTTCAACATGTACATAATAACAATTTGTTTATGATGATAAGTGTGTGTGATCTGCTGGTGGTTGTGATGATAAGGAGTGTGTGTGGTTCTCTTTTTATGTTAAAAAAGTGAGGGAAATTGTTAACATTTTCCCTCCTATGTTTTCCCTCCAATGTTTTCCCGCCAAGGTTTTCCCTATTGACTCATATCATGTTATACGATACCATATTGACTCATATCATGTTATACGATACCATATTGACTCATATCATGTTATACGATACCATATTGACTCATATCATGTTATACGATACCATATTGACTCATATCATGTAATACGATACCATATTGACTCATATCATGTTATGCGATAACCTATTGACTCATATCATGTAATACGATACCATATTGACTCATATCATGCAATATGATACCATATTGACTCATATCATGCAATATGATACCATATTTACTCATATCATGTTATACGATACCCTATTGACTCATATCATACAATATGATACCATATTGACTCATATCATCTTATACGATACCCTATTGACTCATATCATGTTATACGATACCATATTGACTCATATCATGCAATATGATACCATATTGACTCATATCATGCAATATGATACCATATTCACTCATATCATGTTATACGATACCCTATTGACTCATATCATGCAATATGATACCATATTGACTCATATCATGTTATACGATACCATATTGACTCATATCATGTAATACGATACCATATTGACTCATATCATGTTATACGATACCCTATTGACTCATATCATACAATATGATACCATATTGACTCATATCATGTACTACGATACCATAGTGACTCATATCATGTAATATGATACCATATTGACTCATATCATGTAATACGATACCCTATTGACTCATATCATGTAATATGATACCATGTTGACTCATATCATGCAATATGATACCATGTTGACTCATATCATGGAATACGATACCATATTGACTCATATCATGTTATACGATACCCTATTGACTCATATCATGTAATACGATACCATATTGACTCATATCATGTAATACTATACCATATTGACTCATATCATGTAATACGATACCATATTGACTCATATCATGTAATATGATACCATGTTGACTCATATCATGCAATATGATACCATGTTGACTCATATCATGTAATACGATACCATATTGACTCATATCATGTTATACGATACCCTATTGACTCATATCATGCAATATGATACCATGTTGACTCATATCTTGTAATACGATACCATATTGACTCATATCATGTTATACGATACCTTATTGACTCATATCATGTTATACGATACCCTATTGACTCATATCATGTAATACGATACCATATTGACTCATATCATGTAATACGATACCATATTGACTCGTATCATGTAATACGATACCCTATTGAGTCATATCATGTAATACGATACCATATTGACTCATATCATGTAATACGATACCCTATTGACTCATATCATGTAATACGATACCATATTGACTCATATCATGCAATATGATATCATGTTAACTCATATCATGTAAATACGTTATCATATTGACTCATATCATGTTATACGATACCCTATTGACTCATATCATGCAATATGATACCATGTTGACTCATATCATGTAATACGATACCATATTGACTCATATCATGTTATACGATACCCTATTGAGTCATATCATGCAATATGATACCATAAATAAAATATATTAGTGATACTTATTAATTTTTTATATAAATAAAATAATTTGTTAATATTTTATATAAATAATTTAGTAATTATAAACTCTATTTATTAATGTTTTAAAACATTTTAAAATTAAAATTATTCTCGTTTCGAAATTTACTATTTTAAAACGTAATTATTGTAACTTATAAAATAAATTTACATAAATAAAATATATTAGTGATACTTATTAATTTTTATATAAATAAAATAATTTGTTAATATTTTATATAAATAATTTAGTAATTATAAACTCTATTTATTAATGTTTTAAAACATTTTAAAATTAAAATTATTCTCGTTTCGAAATTTATTATTTTAAAACGTAATTATTTTAATTTATAAAATAAATTTACATAAATAAAATATATTAGTGATACTTATTAATATTTTATATAAATAAAATAATTTACATAAATAAAATATTTTATATAAATAAAATATTTACTATCAGTGATACTTATTAATATTTTATATAAATAAAATAATTTGTTTATATTTTATATAAATAATTTAGTAATTTAAAAACTCTATTTATTGATTTTTTTAATACATTTTAAATTTAAAACTATTATAGTTTCGAAATTTAGGGTCGAAATTTCGACCCTAAATTTGGCACTAAAACTTTTAACATTAAAAAAAATTCACGAAAATTTTGATATTCCATACTAAAATTAAAAAATTCGCGGTTTATATTTAGGGTCGAAAATTAGGGTCGAAATTTTCGACCCTAAATATTAGGGTCGAAATTTTCGACCCTAAATTCTATCCATAACTTTACCCACGGACGATATTCATTCTTCATCTTCACTAAAAAAAACCGGGAGCAACATCACCAATCCATTCATTCTTCATCTCTTCATCTCGATCTGTCGCACATCACCAATCCATTCATTCTTCACATCACCAATCCGTCGCACATCACCAATCCATCCCACCACCAATCCGTCGCACCACCAATCCGTCCCACCACCAATCCGTCGCACATCACCACCACCACCAATCCGTCACATCCATCACCACCACCACCAATCCGTCCCATCCATCACCACCACCACCAATCCGTCGCACATCACCAAATTCGTCCCACCACCAATCCGTCGCACATCACCACCACCACCAATCCGTCCCATCCATCACCACCACCACCAATCCGTCCCACCCATCACCACCACCACCAATCCGACCCACCAATTTATATAAAGGTAATTTGTTTAAATTTGTTATAATGATAATGATAATTTGTTTAATTTGTTATAATGATAATGATAATGATAATGTCGGCAGCAATACCACCACCACCACCGACAGCAGCAATAGCAACCACCACCACCGGCGGCAGCAGCACCACCACCACGGCAGCAGCAGCAGTAGCTAGCCACTTATACTAAAGGTGGGTGTTTATTTTTCTTATATTAAAACGTATGAGCTAATTTTTTAGTAGTTTTTGGCTTAGTTTGGCTTAATTGATTTCGGGTTATATTTAGGCTTAGTTGATTTCGGATTATATTTAGGCTTAGTTGATTTCAGCTTATTTAGGTTTAGTTGATTTAGTCTTAGTTGATTTCGCTTAGTATATATATATATATTTGATTACGGCTTAATTCTTTTAGACTTAATGGATTTCGGCTTAATTTTTTTATATGTTTATCGTAGCCAAGACCCCAGTCATAGCCGTGAACCGAATTCCCGAGTCACAGTCGTATAAAAGGTAAAAAAAAATTTGAAACTGTTTTAGTGTTTGTTTCAAATTAGATAAAATCTCGGAAACCAACTAATTTAGATTTTTTTATTTTATGTTTGTGTTTGATTAGCACCGGGACAGTCGGGACAAGTTCCTCATCCGCACCTTTTTTTTCTATCTTTCCATATTTGTTTATTTCAGCCGTGACCGAGGTGTGTAATTAATATTATGCATATGTTTATTATATTATATATTGTTAGTCTTTTGTAGTAAATAATTTTAGGATTGTCTTAGGATTCTAGTCGATTAATTTTGGAAAAGCCCCGTCTGAAATTAATCAGCCTTAGAAAACCCGTCTGAAATTAATTTATTAGAAATTAATTTCGGAAAGTCCCCATTTTTGGGACTGCTTTTTGAATGTTTTGTCTCATTTAGGATATGAATGCGTATAACTAGTTTATTATTTGAGATGATTTCGACAGCGTTTCTCCTTTACTCCTACGAATATGTCTTTAAACACATATTTGGGGAGTAGAGGGGAAATGCTGCCGAAATATTCTCGAATAGTAAATCAGTTATACGTATTCATATATGAGACGAAACATTCAAAGAGTGGGTTAGGATTGCCTTCCATAGTGCACTAGTAGGTGAAAAAACATTCCTGATTATTTGTTTTAAGGTGTTTAATTAAATCGTTTATTTGAATAATGTTTATTTGCAACGCAGTTATGATAATTGATAAGAGTTGGACAACTATATCCAATCGTAATTCCGATGAATTTTTATATGGTCTTTTCACCTTCCTCGAGCATTGTAAGACATTTGTGCACCCCAACACACAAATGATCCGTTGCCCATGTAAACGTTGTTGTAACTGTGAGAGATTGGTTGACCTCCACACTCTTGAGGTACACTTATCCCAACACGGGTGGGACGAATATTATACCACTTGGAAATATCACGGTGAACCGATTCTTCCGCTTCCTACACCAGTATCACATTCACCTGAACACCTTGACATGAATACGTTCTTAGAAGATATTTCTGTAACTAATGTCGAAACTCCACCGACTCAAACTCCTCCGAGTCAAACTCCTCCGACTCAAACTCCACCTGATCAAACAACGGGTCCTAATAACGAGTTTGAAGAGTTACTTAGTAGGTCCACCTAAAAGTTGCACATGCTTACCAATTTGACTACATTGGAATTTACAACAGAGATTGCACACATCAAGGTTTTAAATAAAATTAGTGATGTCGGGTTTAACCAGATTCTAGCTTGTCTCCAGAAGTTTTGTACCCGTAATCAAGGTTTCAATTTCCCATCGTCATACTATGAAATCAAGAAGACATACAGAAAGATCGAGTTAGGATACGAATCGATTCATGCTTGTATAAACAATTGCTTTTTATATTGGGGATCAGAGGATAACAAAAAGAGGGATAATTTTCCAGTCTGCGGAGAGAGTAGATATACAGACCCCAAGAAAACAAAGGGGAAGTTGGTTGCAAACAAGGTGGTGCGTTACTTTCCGTTAAAACCTAGACTTCAACGCATGTTCAACACAAAACACATAGCAAAATGGATGAGTTGGCATGCTACTGGACAGTCTAAGGATGGCAAGTTGAATCACCCGTGTGACGGTAAAGCATGGAAACATTTTGACATGATGCTACCTGATTTCTCTAGTGACCCTAGAAACGTTCGATTAGGGTTGGCTGCTGATGGTTTTAATCCTTACGGCATTATGAGTCAAAATTACAGCATGTGGCCGGTCATATTGACAACATACAACACACCACCGTGGATGTGTATGAAAGAAACTTCTTTAATGTTGACGATGTTAATTCCCGGCCCTAAATCACCTGGAAAAGATAATGATGTTTTCTTGGCGCCTTTGATTAAAGAACTCAAAGATTTATGGAAAGGAGTCAGGACGAAAGACGCTGCTACGGGTACTTATTTCTATATGAAACCGGCGCTTTTATGGACCATAATGATTTTCCAGCTCGGGGTAGTCTTTCTGGGTGGGTTGGGCAAGGCTACTACGCATGCCCCACTTGTAACAAGGACACTCCATCGATGGCTATCAAGAACAAAATCGTTTATGTTGGTCATAGAAGATGGTTAAGAACAAATCATTATCTAAGGAGTAAAACTAGGCAATTCCATGGTAAAGCCGAACGGAAGCCTAAACCGGGAAAGTTTACCGAAATGGATATCCAGTTACAAATTAATAGCCTCTTGATTCGTAAGCCGGGGAAGCATCCAAAAATTAAGAAAACCAACCCACCTCCTAATAGAAATGTTGAATTGAATTGGACTAAGCGTTCTATCTTTTGGGAGCTTAAGTATTGGCCCTTTCTTCTACTAAAACACAATTTGGATGTCATGCACATTGAAAAGAACGTGCTTGAGGCAATACTGAATATCTTGTTACAAAACGACAAATCCAAAGACACGGCAAAGGCAAGGCAGGACTTGGAAAAATTGGGAGTTCGACCCGAGTTGTGGTTAGTTCCAAAAGGAAACGGGAAGTTTGAGAAGCCTCATCCAAAGTAATCTTTCACCAAAGCTAACAGGGAACTTTTTTGTAAATTCATTAAAGGAGTTAGACTACCTGATGGGTTTGGATCCAACTTTAAGCAAAAAGTCACCGCTAATTATGACAATATAACAGGCATGAAATCTCATGACTGTCATATCATGATGCAACGTTTACTTCCTTACGGAGTACAACAATACTTGTCCAAAAGCATTACAGATCCTATAATCCAACTTTGCTTGTTTTTTACAGCTTTGTTCTAGAATTTTGACGGAGGAGGACATGGTAAAAGCAAAAAACCAATTGATCAGTGTGATGATTAATTTAGAGCAAATCTTTCCTCCTGCTTTTTTTGACATAATGCCTCATTTGGTTGTACATCTACCCGATGAGGCTATTCTAGGTGCCCTCATTCACTGCAGGTGTATGTATCCATTTGAAAGATACATGAATAAGCTAAAGAATTATGTCCGAAATAAAGCAAAGCCTGAAGGTTCTATTGTGGAGGGTTATGTTGCAGAAGAAGCATTAACTTTTTTTTCGCGTTATCTTGCTGAGGATGTCGAGACGAGATTTAACCGTCTTGACAGGAATGACGACGGTTTGCCTGAACAAAAAGATAAATTCCAGGTGTTCCGGTCCGCATGCAAACTGATGGGTAGAGTCAAAGATATTCATATGAGTTTAGATGTTACGCGGGCAGTTGTATGGTATATACTTAACAACAGTCCTGAAATCGAATCAGACATCTTGGCTTACAAAGAGTACGTTTCTTCCTTATCTATATTTAAAAAAATCTTCTTTCGGGATGACTTATCCTAATATCATGAACTTTTGCAGAGAATCGCCTGAAAACGTGGAAACGAGGTTTCCCACATGGTTTAGTCACAAGGTAAATACATTAGATATATTACCTTGGAGTTATTGCTCATATATCTAAATATGTTTGCATCTCTTTCGTAGATTCGTGACAAAAAACGACAGGCGACTGTAATGAAGAGTTATTCTCTTTGTCATATGGACATACTAGTGCATGTACATACCCCGCTTGCGTAGTTAACGGTGTGAGGTTTGTGATACATGAACGCGATAAACTTCACACCACTCAATGCAGCGGTGTTTCAACAGCCGGGCTTGATGGAGAGATGTATTATGGTCAACTCGAAGAAATTCTGGAGCTCACTTATATCGGCAACCGCAAGGTTGTGTTGTTTCGATGTAAATGGTTTGACACCATTAACCCCCCAAATTGTACGAAACCCAATAGACGTTCTTACATTGAGCAGGGCATACATCATATTTTGACTAATAAGGAATTTCACAAAAATAACCAATACATTCTTGCGACACAAGTATCACAAGTATTTTACCTTGAAGACCTTGCTAGAAAACCAAAGGGTTGGAAGGTGGTCGAACATGTTTATCATGGCGATGTTGAAGAGTCCGATCAAGATGTTATACATGGTAGCAATTCATCACATTTTACGCTGAATGTTGGTTTGACTTGTTTGGAGGATACAAATTTGAGTTTGAATGAAGAATCGGCAGAAGTGTCCGCCACACAGGTTAATGAAGACGATGATGATCTAATCAATAATGAAGATGATGACGTTGCACATGCCCTTGGTGATGATGATGCTGAAATGTCTGATGATGATGAAGTGAACCCTAAATTTGTTAAAGAAGTTTTATCTAGCGATGATTCAGATTGTGATAATTAATCTTAAGTTGTAATTTGAATGAAACAATGATTTAATCTTTAGATGTGTAATTTTTTTTAATGGGATTGTTCTTATATCTTTAAATGTGTAATTTCTTTTATGAATTTGTGTATTAGCATTAACCGGTCCACGAAATTGTGTGTTCATGTACTTGTTATATTACAGATGGCGTGTGTAGGTGGTAGTTCACACGGTGGGGATGCTGGTGGTAGTCCACCTAGACGACCTACAAAGTCCGTACCTGGCAATTGCGAAAGTAAGAAATTGTGATTTATTTTTATTTTATTTCAACTCTTATTGTTAATTTTTTTGCTTGAATTTTCACGAATCAATAACTTCAATAACTAATCTTTGCAGGTGACCCGATACCACATATGGTTACGGTTAATACGAGCCTAAGGAGGGCGCATAGGGCGCATGGGGACCTCTGCCAGTTACATTTGATGTTTATGATCTTAATAGCTTTCATCCGTTAGGCAATTATGCTGCGATGTTGAGCTCTCTGATGGGGGAAACAGTCCGACCACTTCCACTTGCTTGCGAGTGGGAAGAGATACCATTGCACCTCAAAACCTATATCTTTCCTACACTTGAGGTATTAATTGTTTGTGTTACATCTAGTCTTATTAACTGTTTTGGTTGAAAATTGTTTGGTTATTTAAATGCATATGTTTACATGTAGACCTATTTCAACCTGACGGGTTGGTTGGATAGTCGTGAAAGTATGACTTATGGCGGGAAAACATATGTAGTGGGAGAAAGGATAAAAACTGGAATTAACTGTAAGTTGAGGCTACTTTGGCGCAAAAATAAGAACAAGCTAAAGGCTGACTATTATTCTATCCATGATTCGCCCGAGGAAGCGGCGCTTGTACTGCCCCCATCGAGTTCTACGTGGGGCAACAGATCAGCAGGGGAGTGGCTTGATTTGTGCCGGTATTGGTCCGACCCGAAACGGGTGAGGAGAAGTGAAGTTAATACAGTTAACCGCTCGAAAAACAAGGTTTCTACACATCAAGGGAAAAAATCATTCGCTCAAGGAAGGAACGAATTTGTAAGAATCGTTATAGTTTTTGTGATCATTTAAAAGTTTTTATATTGTTTATTTGTATTTTTTATTAATTTTTTTTGGTAAAGATCTTGTTATTAATTTATTTGATATTGTACATAAAGTTACGCATGGGGCTTACGAGGACCTTATACAAACTTGGAAGAGGGCACGCACAAACAAGAATGGCATTATATCTGAGGAAAATCAAGACAGATATGTAAGTAATTTAATTTATACATGCTTTAATAACATATTTTTATTTGTTTTTAACTTCTTTTTTTCTCTTTCTTTTTCACAGTCGAGAATGATGGCCATAAAAGAAGCGATTTCTTGCGGTGCTGAGCAGTACAAAAGTGATCAAGAAATAATTGATCTAGTAAATCCGAGTCGCAACACTCAAAATATCGTCGGCAGGGGCAGGAAGTTGCCGGGTGGTGGTACCTCATATGGATGCGGGAGTAGTTCTTATAGTCAGGGAGTGACTCGAGAACAACTCTCGGAGGTACTTAGGATTCATGAGCAAGAAAAAGAGCTGTTGAGGAAGCAAACCGAGGAGGTGCAACAACGGGCTAATTTGGCCCATATGTATGCTAGTGTGACGCAACAAAATGCTGAGGTAAACAACGCCCGCCTAAGTCATTTAATTTCTCATTATACTTCACATGTGGGTCGAGGGTATACCGGACCTAATAACCCTTTTGTACCGCCACCCCAATTCTCTCCTATGCCTGGCATGTCTCAGTTCCCTGGTATGCCTCAGTTCCCTGGTATGCCTCAGGTCCCTGTTATGCCCCAGTTCCGTGGTATTCCTCCCCCTCCCGGATTTCCATATAATGCTCCACTCAACCCACTCCAACCTCCATTTAACCAAAATAATAGTTTCAACAACTGTAATCGACCCGTTGTCAACACCACTGGCCCCTGAAATAAGGATTTGGTGAAATGTATTCTAACGTTTTGGCTATTTAACGTATTGTAAATTATTAGTATTGTACTGTTTAGTGATTTGTAATATTGTGGATTTGTTGAAATATAAATTTTTTTCCGGAAAAAATACCGGAAAAAAATCTGGAAACAAGCTGCTCAATGCAGTTTTTTTTTTGCCCAGGCACCATTTAGGGTCAAAATTTAGACCCTAAACATATAGTTAGGGTCAAAATTTTGACCCTAAACTTATAGTTAGGGTCGAAATTTCGACCCTAATATTTAGGGTTCGAAATTTTCGACCCTAAATTTTGACCCTAATTTTAACCTGCACAGATGTTTATGCAATTAAAAGTAATATAAAATATTTAGGGTCGAAATTTTCGACCCTAAACTTGAATAATGTTTCGACCCTAATTTATTAAAATAAAAAAAAAAACGTTTTCACAATGTTTTTTTAATTTACACGTGGATAATATTTAGGGTCGAAAATTTCGACCCTAATTTTGAAAGAGGGGTTCGACCCTAATTTAATAAAATAAAATAAAAACGTTTTCACAATCTTTTTTTAATTTACACGTGGATAAAAATTAGGGTCGAAATTTTCGACCCTAAATTACAAAGACCCAAAATGTTGGTCAAAAACTTTGCTGAAAACTTGTGGGACCCATTTTTTCGACCCTAAAATACATAGGGTATTTCGACCCTAATTTTTTAGGGTCAAATATTTTGGGTCGAACGGTTAGGGTCGAATATTTCGACCCTAAAAATTAGGGTCGAATACCCTTTGTATTTAGGGTCGAAATTTTCGACCCTAAACCTTGATTTTGTTGTAGTGACTGGAGAGATTCTGAAGAAGATCGTCATAGCTTCCTGATGGAAAGAAGATGATCTCTTTCCATCCAGTGTAACGAATGGTATGAAGTCGTATTTGACAGCGTACGTCAAGGCGTCAACGACTACATTAAACACGTCCACAAAAAATCCTGTTGCAATATAACTAATTTGGTTTGAGGATCGGTGTAGGCATGTATAAACTCATCAACAAGCACCACTTTTGCTGGTACCCCGATTGTTAACAGGTTCTCATCGCTGGGCGGGGTCTCCCAGCCTTTAGGGACGACATGTGTAGTTATTACAAAGTTTAAGGATGAAAGACGTAAGTGTGTGTAAATGTACGTGGGCCCAAGCCCGGATAGTAAAGAACGTGTTGGCCAAGTTAGGGTTAATTCACGTCCCAAGCAGATCTTCCTTAAATTCCCAACCCATTTCATTTCGTAACCGTATAGAAAAATAAAACCATGCAGATCTTCGTGAAAACATTGACAGGGAAGACAATAACCCTTGAAGTGGAATCCAGTGATACCATCGACAATGTTAAGGCCAAGATCCAGGACAAAGAAGGTTATAACAATCATCATCCTTATATTTTTTATAATAATGTTTCCGATCCATTTGATCTATATAATAATTATGTTGAATGATCATATAGGTATTCCACCGGATCAACAGAGGTTGATTTTTGCAGGGAAACAACTTGAAGATGGTCGTACTCTTGCTGATTACAACATCCAGAAAGGTCCTTATCTTCTTCTTTTTTAAGATTCATTAACTTTTGTTTTATATAAATCAATTATATTGTGTTCCTCAAATATGGGTTAAATTGTTTATTATTCAACATTTTTTTGTTTTATATAAATGTTGTGACATGATTATTATTAGTTGATTTAAGGGAAAAATAGTTTAGGATTGTGTTTCTCACATATATGGGTTAAATTGTTTATCACTATTAGTGATTTACTAGTGAGGTAAGGGTTGGATCAGTTGTTTACCACTCTTGCTTCTCGAAATAGAGGAAGGGTTCGATCCTCACTCCTTGCAAGTAGGGGGTGTTATCATTTATCGGGTCGGGTTGAGTCGGGTTTTGATATTTAACAACTTACCCGTAACCTGACCCGATAATGAATCGGGTTATCGGGTTCAGATCATATTCGGGTCAAGTTATATTGGGTCGGGTGATTCGGGTTATCGGGTTGGACACTACAACTAAGCAGCCAACAAATTACCAGATCTGATTTTGATTAAACAAACAACTAAATAGTTGCAAACTTTGATCACATATACGACAATTAATAACCAGGCGACTAAAGGTTATCCAAGAAGATCTTTGATAATTTGTTGACAACACTTTTACGATGATTGTACAATTTATGTTAAAAGGAAAAAAATGAGTTGGATTTCAAGTGCTGTTAGTAATATTTTTTGGATATCTTCCGGAGCTTGTTAGCGTTTATGTTAAGTTTTCTTGGAGTCTATTAGTAGCTAAATTGATGTTTTATTTTTGCCTTGTTTTGTGATGTGCTACTTGAAGTCAGTGAATTTAATTATATAAGCAATAATACAGTTTGATATCAAACACAGAGTTGAATGGGCAATCTCTATTTGAAATCAATTTACCATACACCAAATACACATGCATGCAAACTGTGGTTCATTGAGTAAATAATAATACAGTTTTATATTAAACACAGTTTTGTAACAGACCAACAATTGTACTAAAACAAAGTTAACTACTCTATTAGTTTTCAGGTTGGCCCGATAACAAAAATTATTTAACCCGAACCTACCCGATAATAATGTCGGGTTATCGGGTTCGGGTCAAGCTAACCCGATAAGTTTCGTCAACCCGCTTTGACCCGACCCCATAAGGCTTATCGGGTTCGGGTCGTGTCAACCTGCCCCTACTGACACCCCTACTTGCAAGGCGGAGGTCCTTTTCTATCTTTTATAGAATCGGAACCAGCCTCCCTACCTTAGGTAGGGGTATCGCTGTCTACACTAACCTGCCCATACAATGTCCTAGACGTTATTGGTCCCATAACCGTGGAAGACGGCATTGGGTGTTACTTTACTTTACTTTTTAGTGATTTACTAGTGACTTTTATCATAAATTTAAGTTTTCAAGACTTTGTGCTGATTATTTGACGTATTAAAGTTCCAAATAGATTTGACGTATTTGTTATTATGTTGTGTTGTTTTAGTTTCTTATTTGGGTACCCTTCTTATTTTGCATTGTATTTTCAGAGTCGACTCTTCATTTGGTCTTAAGGTTGAGAGGGGGAGGTATCGGTCAGGCCAAGGTCGCTCCTAACCTTCTGATTTTGGCTCAGAAGTACAACCAAAACAAGCAAATTTGTCGCAAGTGAGTTATCTCTAAAACTATTTCGTAGGTGGATTTCTGTTACGTTTCATATCTTAAAATAACTGTGAATACTGTTTATAGCATAATGGTGTAATCGTACGCCTGCTTTCTTAGGTGGTGTTTGTTTCACTAAAATGTTTTAGGTCTGAATCTGACTACCGCATCTTACTGGTAAGAGGCGGTCATAAAGTCTGAATCTTAATAAAATAAAGTTGTTTGTTTTTTATAATTATCTGAATAGGTTTGATTATCTTTTCTGAAAAAGTATATATTAAACCATAAGAGTATGATTACTAAATAGATTGAATATATCTTTGAAGATTGAAGATGAATATTTTTACCCTTAGTTCACCTATGCTAATAAACTTATTATGGTTATTACTTCAATTCTTCGGTTTCACGCTTAGTTTATAATCGAACAAACCCGTAAAGTTCATTCATCCCGATACTATTTGTAAGAAAAATTATAATTCCAGAATTCATAAAATGATTCTGCTCATAAAAACTGATTTTTAAAAATACATTTTGACATTTTAGAGTGTATATTGTCTTGGCCCAACCAACATCCCTCATTGACCTGGCCATGGAATTGTTAAGCCCAACTTATAAGTAAACCTGAACATAAAACGATAACATCTTTTACCCTAAAACTACAGCCACAACATTCACAATATCCCATGCGCAGCAGTCAACACCTTCACATTCACAATATCCCACTACAGCCACAACATTTGAATCTTTCTATCAAAGTACAAATAAAAATTATATATTCCATAATATTGTCTCATGATGTACGATTTTAAAATACTTGTTGGTTTTTAACTTGATGCATGAACGATCCAATCCCCATACGTTGGTAAAGGTCCAGGATGTAATTTGGAACAATGGTGAGAGTGTGTGGGAAATAGCTATTCAGACCTAGTAAGAGCTGCTCACCGCCTCTGACTTAGTCAGATGTATACCAGCAGACCGCGTCTGACTCAGCAAAGAAAAACAAACGACACTCATGTCTGACCGCGTCTGACTCTGACCAGTCAGAGGCAATTCAGACTTTTTTTGTAAAAACAAACACACCCTTAGGTGGTGTTTGTTTCACTAAGATGTTTTAGGTCTAAATCTGACTACCGCATCTTACTGGTAAGAGGCGGTCATAAAGTCTGAATCTGAATAAAATAAAGTTGTTTGTTTTTTATATTTATCTGAATAGGTTTGATTATCTTTTCTGAAAAAGTATATATTAAACCATAAGAGTATGATTACTAAATAGATTGAATATATCTTTGAAGATTGAAGATGAATATTTTTACCCTTAGTTCACCTATGCTAATAAACTTATTATGGTTATTACTTCAATTCTTCGGTTTCACGCTTAGTTTATAATCGAACAAACCCGTAAAGTTCATTCATCCCGATACTATTTGTAAGAAAAATTATAATTCCAGAATTCATAAAATGATTCTGCTCATAAAAACTAATTTTTAAAAATACATTGTGACATTTTAGAGTGTATATTGTCTTGGCCCAACCCACATCCCTCATTGACCAGCCAATGGAATTGTTAAGCCCAACTTATAAGTAAACCTGAACCTAAAACGATAACATCTTTTACCCTAAAACTACAGCCACAACATTCACAATATCCCATGCACAGCAGTCAACACCTTTGCATTCACAATATCCCACTACAGCCACAACATTTGAATCTTTCTATCAAAGTACAAATAAAAATTATATATTCCATAATATTGTCATGATGTACGATTTTAAAATACTTGTTGGTTTTTAACTTGATGCATGAACCATCCAATCCCCATACGTTGGTAAAGATCCAGGATGTAATTTGGAACAATGGTGAAAGTGTGTGGGAAATAGATATTCAGACCTAGTAAGAGCTGCTCACTGCCTCTGACTTAGTCAGATGTATACAAGCAGACCGCGTCTGACTCAGCAAAGAAAAACAAACGACACTCATGTCTGACCGCGTCTGACTCTGACCAGTCAGAGGCAACTCAGACTTTTTTTGTAAAAACAAACACACCCTTAGTCTTTTTTCAATTTTGAACATCAAGAGATTATTTGAGCTTAGTATAAATTTTTTCTTAACGCCAGTTTGGTGCAATGGAGTATAATTATCGTTAAGAAAGTTAAACCATGTTAAGGTCATTGTTGATTATCTTGTTACTGCAAGTTGCAACAATGATATGATACTATAAGCTTGTATGGATTCTTTAATATGTGTTTCCAAAACTTATGGTTATTTTGTGTGTTGTCTAAGTTGATCATCACCTTCTTTGTATTGAATTTGCTTGTTAGGTGTTATGCTCGTCTTCCCAAAAGGGCTACTAACTGCAGGAAGAAGAAGTGTGGCCGCACCACTAATGTAAACTTTCTTTTAACTTCATTATGATTGTTTAATCTGTGTTTAATTATAATATAATTTGTTGTACTTTACTCTCACCGATTAACTTGTTTTTTTTTATGGTTGCAGCTAAGGCCAAAATCGGTGTTTATGAGTAAATCTGGTAAAGGTAACTAGTTACTAGTTCTGGGTTGCAGCTAAGGCCACAGAGCATGTTTCTGAGAAAATCCCTTTCTAAGTAATTACTTGTTTTGCTATTTCTAGAACGTTCGCATCTTTTTTAATCACTTTTGTTTTATTTAAGTACTATGAACTTAAACTTGATGAATTGTTTCTTTGATACAAGAATATACTTGATTTGATATTTTTTTGATTGATATGTTTAAAGTTAAACATTGTTCTTTTAGTGCTCGATCAACTTATTGGGATGATGGGCCGTAGTTTTTACATCTTAGATACCTGCTCTTGGAAATTTGCTACTAGGATTTTATATATTATGTATCCACATCTCCCTTTCTGTCTGCTTATTTCCTTTGACATGCTGTGGGAATTGGCCATTATAACTCCAGTTGCACATAGAATTGCTTTCTGAGGCAAATTGTGTAGAATGACTAATTATAATACTGATAAATATATATATGTATAACGAGTTGCCAAAACGGTTCAATTTTTTAAACAGAGATTGCAAATCCGACTAGGTAACACATTAAAACGAGTGAATTGGGTCATATTTGGATGTGCAACACTAGTCTTTTCCGAACTTTAACTTTTTAGACAGAGATTCCAAATCCGACTGGGTAAATCATCAAAACGGGTGATTTGGGTCGCATTGCATTTGCAACACTAGTCTTTTCCTAACTTTAATTATTATAATAGGTTATTATAATAGTCATGGTAATAACAAAACCATTACGATATACTAACTTTTTATTAAAAGATATGACATTTTACGAGGATTCAGGTGTTTAAATACCTTCAGGTGGGTGTTCATCGGTTCGGTTTTCGGGTTTGTGCGTTGTATGGTTCAGCTTAATCGGTTTGAAAATTATTAAAGTTAAAACCAAAACCAAATTAAACCAATTATATAGTACTGGTAAAACAAAACCATAAACAAAATTAGATTTCGGTTTGGTTGCGGTTTAAACCAAGAAAACCAAATTCAAGTAAACTCCAATATATAATTTAGAAGTCACAACAAAAACCTAATTTTTCAAGTAAAAATAACAAATTAGAAACTCTTAGGTAAATTGACAAAATTTTTAAAGAAACCTAAAGGGTTAGAACTTTATATAAATAAATAGAAACCAAATAAGGTAAAATTTTCTTTTAAGAAAGTGGTTAAAATTATGAGAATTTATATAAATAAATAGAAACGAAATAAGGTAAAAACTACTTGAATAGTCCATTTTCACACATCCAAACACAATTGCAACTTCAAACTCACTCCATATATGAGAATTTATATGAATCAAGTAGGAAAATTGTAGCTAAGTTGCTGGGATATACATCAATTTTTTGTCCGGTGTATGATTAGATTAAAAACAACTACTTAGGATAATAATATATGTATATATAGTCAAAAATTTAATGTGTATAGAGTTATTCGGTTTTGTTTAGTTTTATTTTTGTCAAACCGATCCGATTTACTTTTCGATTTGTTCGGTGTCAAATCAAACACTGAACACTCCTAGTGCCTTGTGATTCGCCGCCCGTCTAGTTTTTAATGTTGATACATGGACATAACCGAAATTGACTTGTTTGTTAGCACTTTCCGTGATGTTCGGTATTATAGTTACACCTTATGAACAAACATTCCTTACACTTACATGTTCATATATAGTGAAACATATTATATTATGAAAAACATATCAATCGTCATCAAACACAATTGAAATCACATATTACTCTTAAACAATCTTATCAAGCTCTAAACATATTACCTAATAATAGTCATAGTCATGCAGAAGTTGTAGGTATATATAAGAAAAACGATTCACAATCAATTTGTACACTAATTTCAGTTCTTGACCTTCGGTATCCGCCTGTCATAACTAGTGAGGCATCTAATCTAAAAGGAGTTAGGTTCACCTTCAATTTGAATTGAGTCGTGAATTAATTATCAAATATGTGTGAAATCAGGATCAACTGTCCTCATTTTTTGTTATGATAATGTTAAAAAAATCCATTTTTTGTTATGATAAGGTTATAATAACACTCATTAGATTTAGCTAGCGTAGGGTAGCTTTAGGATCTTAATCTTACATTATACTTGCGAGTTAGTTGTTATAATAACAATGACTAAAATAAAACTTGAGATCAACTTCTGTTGGGCTATGAAAATAAATTGGGGGTTGTATGTAACATTAGAATTATGCACATCTGGATGTATATAATTATGGGGTACAATAAGTACAGCTAGGTCTATATAGTAGTTTCTACGACTAATATTGTGTGATGAACTGGAGACCCGGGATCAGTAGTAGAAACCCATCATGAGAGAAAATTTCTGCTTCTTGTCGGGCTATAGAAATTTTTGGAGTATTGTTAATATCGACCTCACAGAATAATTAAATATCTGGTGCACGTCTCTTTGGACTCATTATCCTTAAGCCCATCAAAGGTTGTTGCAATTGCAGCGAGCTTTTGCCTTACTGAACCTCGTGACGTTAGTAATTCTTTGTGTTTATACAAAAATCTAAAGATGAAAATCACGAGAGCAGAAGTTGAGGATAAACCAGCAATAAGAAAAAGGCCCTTGAAGCTATCGAGCGAGAGTCTATCAGATGTCATAGTAGCTTCTGCTGAATACAATTTGTTGCTTCCACAAACCATTGTGCTGAAATGTTCGTCATCCGCTCTTCTGTCACTTGTATGACTGCTCTAGAAAAATCCAGGACTAAAGGAGACCCTTTTCGAAATGCCTGTATTGAACAATAGAATCATGGTCAGAACTCAGAAGCTATGAAATACTGGAAGAGAATGAAACAGCATGAAAAGAAACTCATGAAACCAAAGCCAACGGTTTTGTAGATGGGATCGGTTATCGTATAGTTAGTACAAAATCTAGATAAGAAACCCCTGATATAAGGGCGCTCGTCCACAATAGCGGGAACACACTTTCAAGTATATTCTATCACAATTTAGATTTGTCTTAATTTAATAATACTCCAATATTATTAATCGACAATGGACATTGTTAGAATATAATAATACTCATGGATTAAGACATGTAAAATAAGACATAAAATTAAATACCAATTCATACCATTTGTTACACTGGATGGAAATAGATCATCAGGAAGCTACGATGATCTTCTTCAGAATCTCTCCCGTGGGGTAAACTCATCGAATAGATGATATTATTAATATTAATTCATAAGCTTTGATTCGTGACACGACACAAAAAGCTTAATTAAAGGTTGTATCCTAATGTTTATATTTTATAATGCATGTAACAGGATTTCGATGCAGTAATGCAGTAATAGGAGACGTTACTGTCCTTGCAAATCGTTGGGATCATGTTGATTTCACGCTGCCATTCTCTGAAGCTGGTGTTGCAATGATTGTTCCGATCAAGGATGAGCGGAAGAGTGCATGGATCTTCATGAAACCCCTGGAGAAAAATCTATGGATAACAACTGGAGCATTTTTCATATACACAGGAGTTGTGGTATGGTTTATTGAGCATCGTGTAAACAAAGAATTCCGAGGTCCCCCTCATCAACAAATTGGAATGATCTTCTGGTTTTCATTCTCCATGCTCGTTTTTGCACACAGTAAGTTTGCACACATTCAACTTGCTTTAATTTAAGGGGTGTTTGGGTAACTAAAGGGGTGTTCAAGATTACTCGGGGGAGTTTGAGATTGATTATTTAAAAGTAGTTACTGTATTAGCTTATATTAAGCATCTAACATTCTTGTTTTCAGATGCTCTTTAGTAAATAAGCAATCTCAAACACCCTATTACTAAAACTGCAAATCTGATTATTTATTGTATGTCTTTATTTATATAGCATATGAGCAGTTTTTAGTGTGTTGAGGACTGCTTATCTTATTATTTGTGAGTAAAATAATCTTACTGAAAAAAGTGAAATGAATATTTTCAGGGGAAAAGTTGATAAGCAACTTATCAAGATTCGTGGTTATCGTGTGGGTGTTTGTGGTATTGGTGTTGACCTCAATCTACACTACAAGCTTGACATCCATGTTGACAGTACAACAACTTCGACCTACATACACCCACATATCTGAGATAAAAGATAAAGGAGAATCAATATGATACCAAGAGGGTTCATTTGTTGTTAATATATTGAAGAAAATAAATTTTGACGATAGCAAGTTGAAAAGCTTTAGTACCTTTGAGCATATGGACAACCAGAAGTCAAATGGAGGAGGTTATGGACACCGCCATAAAAGAAGGAAGTCAAAATGGAGGAGTTGATGTGTTTAAATATTATATTTAGAGGATATTCAATGAATTGAATATAGGACTTATCCCAACTATATAATTATACTTTTGGATATTTGTTATCAAGTAAATCATAAATAGCTATCCATAGACCTGAGATACCAGGAAACTGTCGTGGATTATTTTTAGAAGTTTTATTCATAAGTTTTGGTGAAATAATATAAAGCTATACGTAACTGGTGGCCACAAAGGTTATTTTTAGAAGTGTTGCAAAATTCATATGTTTTGCTTGTACTCAATATGGGATTTATTTCCTTCAAATTCATTTTGGAGTTTGATATAGTTAGGCACCTCGTGGGATTAGTAAGATATTTGTGTGGCCACACCCAAAGTCATTCAGAACTATGTTCAGAAGTTTTGGTAATCTTGCTTAATCGGATAAACGCAAAACAGAATAGTTAATTAAGGAATGAATAAGATCCACATCCTTATTAACATTGTATTAGAAACAAAACGGTAATAATAATGATGAATCATTAATAAGGTTTTATCCAGGAGACCTTACTCGAGTTGTACTAGAGGCGTCAGCGTGTAACTAGACGCTAACCGATTTGATCACACTATTAAAATATGTTCAAGTGGAAGCTATAAGTTTATGGACTTAAATTAATAGTCGTGTGTTAGGATCAAACTCGATATTGCGGGATTGCACATAATACGTAAAAAGTTAACTTATTAATAAATATATTTTATATGTTTATTAATAAAACGAGCTTAAAACATTTAACAGCCGTTAAGTTTTATTAGTTAAGGACTAACGATTAATGTGGATAAACATAGAAGAGGAAAGAGGGTTCCAGAAACACCATAGAAAGGGTGAACAGATCGGATGGGGGAGGGGAAAGAAAAAAAGGAAACTTTTTCTTTCCTTAATCCTAATTACTAAACTTGAGCTCTAAGTTTTATACCCCTATAAATACTAATGGGATTTCTCATAGTTTTTTTTCCCACACATCTCTCCCTCTCTCTTTTGTAGCCGATCGGCCGAACACCCCTTTAGGGTTTCGGTTTGATTTTTTCAATTTTGTGTATCGCTCGTGTATGCGTACTAGTATTACGATTAACTCGTTATTATACGTGTGTACAAGGACGTAATATAATCTTACTATAGATTATATCTTGGATCGATTAACAAAATGGTAAAGGGTTAATCATTGATCCTCATAAACCCTAAATTAGAGATTTGTTCTTGTTCGTTGGAATCACATTTCAAAAAGGTACGTAACCCTAATCGATTAATTATGAATGTGTTATTGTATGATCTTGTTTAAACCGCTTCCGGTATTACGTGCTTTGATCTTTACTTATGTTTTTATAATTGTTATGAACTACATAAACTTTCAAGGTTGCTCATGCTTTTCTACACTTTCTCATACGGATAAAACTACTTTTTCATGCTCAACTACTTTTTTTATTGTATTATACTTATCAAACAAGTATTTTTAATTCTTTTTACATGAATCATATCACATGGTGATGGTTTGGATTTTTTATATCCAATGGATAACAAGGATCATTATTTATAAATCCAAATGGGAACGAGTTAAATACTAAAATAGTTGTTGATGCCAGTGTTGCTAATACCGGTGTTGTGTTGGAAATTTAGTGCAATTGTGGGAACGGGTAATACTTGTAAATGGGTTTAGAGGTACGGAGTGTACACCCATTAAGTCCCTTACCTCCCTGGACTCAATATAGTGGTTGTGATATCAGTAGGAAGTTGCTCCTGGTCAGGAAGTTGCTCCTGGTTAGGAAGCTGCTCCTGGTTAGGAAGCTGCTTCTGGTTAGGACGTTGCTCATGGTGATGCACAAAGTCTTTGTAACCTCTTTGACCAGTTAATGAGGGTTGAATATTGACTTGATGATCAGGTTTATGGTCATGTAACCACTATGCTTTATGAAGGTAATTATGAGATTAATAGGCCGATTAATGCTCTTAATACCTTTGACTAGGAGTTACATTCCTTAAGGAATAGGATCACTATAAATAGTGATCATATTTTGCATGATGAAATATACCGAAACAAGAAACACTTACACGCACAGAGTTCTTGATTTGTGCCTAAAACAAGAACTAACTCTTGGTTTTATCCCAAGGAGGTATTCGTGTTAACCCAGGCATAGGGTCGAATAATCTTCTTTGGAAAGTGATTACACGACTCCAAGAGATATCCGATAACCATTCATTGGTACGTAGTTAGGCTATTGATTATCTTCACCCTGTTGGAACGAAGTAAACCCCAACAATCAAAGAAGATTATTTTGTGATAATCAATGGCGGCGGCAATGAAGCATATGGTGGCTAACTTCTCCAAACTGGACAAGTTTGAAGGGGTTGATTTTAGGAGATAGCAGAAGAAGATGCACTTTCTTCTTTCTACCATGAACGTGGTGTACGTGCTGACCACTCCCATTCCTGATGGTGGTGATGATGCTACTTTAGAGGAACTGAGGAAAAGGAGCAAATGGGAGAATGATGATTATGTGTGTCGCGACATAATTCTCAATGGTATGTCTGATTCTTTATTTGATATTTACCAAAATGTTGAATGTGCTAAAGAACTATGGGATTCCTTGGAAGCCAAATATATGGCTGAGGATGCATCAAGTAAGAAGTTCCTTGTGAGTGATTTCACAAATTACAAAATGACTGATTCAAGACCAGTCATGGAACAATACAATGAACTTCTTGGAATACTTGACAGATTTACACAACATAAAATGAACATGGATGCGACCATTCAGGTCTCGTGTGTCATTGACAAACTACCTCCTTCTTGGAAAGATTTCAAGCACACCTTGAAACATAAGAAGGAGGAGTTAACTCTTGTTGAGTTGGGCAGTCATTTGCGCATTGATGAATCCCTCAGGGTGCATGAAAGTGATAAGCCAAAGAGCAACAATGTTGCTGGTTCATCTGTTGTCAATATGGTGGAGCATAACAACTCCACCAGGTACAATGACAACAAGGGCAAACGTAAGCATTAGGATAACACCAAACTAATCCTAACAAGAAGTCATCAGTGGCTTGTTGGAAGTGTGGGAAACCTGGACACTTCAAAAGGGATTGTAAAGGTGTTAGCATTGGCAACCAAGCTAATGGATCAGGCACAAAAGGTCAGAATATGTTTAATGAATCTCTCCAGATTTATTATGTTACATATGTATCTGAAGCTTATTTTGTGCAGGATGATGATGTTGCGTGGTGGGTTGACTCTGGAGCAACACTACATGTGTGTAAAGATAGATGCTGGTTCAAGACTTATGAGTCAATGAATGATGGATCTATTCTTCACATGGGAAATGAGTCAACAGCCCTAGTGCATGGACGTGCTTGTGTAGATCTTAAATTTAGTTCTGGAAAGATTGTTTCTTTGTTTAATGTTTTGCATGTTCCTAATATTAGGAAGAACTTGGTTTCTAGTAGTGTTTTGAATAATTGTGGTTATAAACAAGTGATTGAATCTAATAATTTTGTTTTATCTAAACATGGTGTGTTTATTGGTTTTGGCTATTTGAGTAATCAAATGTTCAGGCTTAATATTGATTCTAGTATAAATGTTGATTCTGTCCTGATGACTACCACTAAACAGAATGATTCATCACTATGGCATGCTAGACTAGGCCATGTCCACTATAAGAGGATGCAAGATATGTCTAAGGATGGGTTAATTCCAGCTTTTGACATGGACACTGATAAGTGTCAGACTTGTATGCTGAACAAAATTACTAAGAAACCATTTCAGGATGTAAAACGTGAAACTACAGTTTTGGAGCTAATCCATAGTGACCTATGTGATTTACATGCTACTCCCTCATTAGGGAATAAGAAATACTTGGTAACATTTATTGATGATGATTCTAGGTTTTGCTATGTTTATTTGTTACATGAATACTCAGTATTTTCAGTCTGTTGGAATAATCCATGAAACTACTGCCCCCTATACTCCACAACAAAATGGTATATCAGAAAGGAAAAATAGAGTACTAAATGAGATGGTTAACTCCATGTTGTCCTACTCAGGACTGAGTCAAGGGTTTTAGGGAGAAGCTATGTTAACAGCTTGCTATTTATTAAATAGGGTTCCTAATAAAAGGAACAGGATTACCCCTTATGAACTCTGGACTAAAAGGAAACCAAACTTGAACTACCTCAAAGTTTGGGGTTGTAGGGCTGTTGTAAGACTCCCTGATCCAAAGGTGAAAACCTTGGGTGAAAGAGGCATTGAATGCATCTTTGTTGGATATGCTGAGCATTTCAAGGCTTATTGGTTCTATGTTATTGAACCTAATGATTCAGTTTCGATAAACTCAATCATTGAATCAAGGGATGCTAACTTTGATGAGACTAGGTTCTCATCAGTCCCTAGACCAAGCATTAGGACTCCTATAGGAGCTGAGGACACTGGTGTTTCAGTGGAACCTGAAAGGGTCACTGATGAGGTTGTAGTTCAGCAACCTGAGCCTGAGCTTAGAAGAAGCACAAGGCATAGGACTCCAAAGAATTTTGGGCCTGAATTTCAACTATACCTAGTTGAAGGAACAAGGGATGAGGTCTCTGACCAGTAATACTATTGCTTTAATGTTGAGGAAGATCCCAAAACATTTGATGAAGCAATGAAGTCCCAGGATGTTGCTTTCTGGAAAGAAGCAATCAATGATGAGATGGATTCCATCATGGGAAACAACACTTGGGTGTTGGTTGATCTACCTCCAGGTTGTAATCCACTTGGTAACAAGTGGATTTTCAAAAGGAAAATGAAGGTAGATGGAACTGTTGAAAAGTTCAAGGCAAGGTTAGTCATTCAAGGCTTTAAACAAAAGTCAGGGATAGACTATTTTGATACTTATGCTCCAGTAGCATGTGTCAGTACCATAAGAATGCTGATTGCTCTAGCAAGTATTCACAATCTGATTATTCATCAAATGGATGTGAAGACAGCATTCTTGAATGATGACTTGGATGAGGAGGTTTATATGAACCAACCTCAGGGCTTCATCATGCTTGGTCATGAAGGTAAGGTGTGTAAACTGATTAAGTCCTTATATGGACTGAAGCAGGCACCTAAGCAATGGCACCAGAAATTTGATGAAGTGGTTTTGTCTAATGGTTACTCACTTAACCAAGCTGACAAATGTGTATATAGCAAATTTGATGAATCTGGTAAAGGAGTCATCATTTGCCTATATGTTGATGACATGTTAATCTTTGGTACTGACCAAGCTAAGGTTGATCAGACAAAGGATTTTTTGTCATCAAAGTTCTCCATGAAAGACATAGGGGAGGCTGATGTTATCCTTGGCATAAGGATTAAACATGAAAGTGATGGTATTGTAATTTCTCAGTCTCATTACATTGAGAAGGTGCTGAAGAAATTCAATCACTTTGATTGTACTCCAGTAAGTACACCTATGGATACAAGTGAGAAACTAATGCCTAACAATGGTCAGGCTGTCTCCCAGCTTGAGTATTCTAGGGTTATTGGTTGCTTGATGTATGCCATGACTAGTACTAGGCCTGACATTGCATTTGCTGTGGGTAAACTGAGTAGGTATACTAGTAATCCTAGTACTCAGCATTGGCAAGCAATTCAGAGGGTACTGAAGTATTTGAAAGGAACAATGGATTATTGTTTGTCTTATACTGGATATCCTTCAGTGTTGGAAGGTTACACTGATGCAAGTTGGATCAGCAATACTGAGGATAATTCATCCACAAGTGGCTGGGTATTCCTTCTTGGTGGTGGTGCAATTTCTTGGGCATCCAAGAAGCAAACTTGCATTACTGGTTCAACAATGGAATCTGAATTTGTGGCTCTAGCAGCTGCTGGTAAAGAGGCTGAATGGTTGAGAAACTTGCTTCTTGAGATTCCACTGTGGGTCAAACCTATGGCACCCATTTCTATCCGTTGTGATAGTGCAGCTACATTGGCTAAGGCATATAGCCAGATGTACAATGGCAAGTCTAGACACCTAGGTGTTAGACATAGCATGATTCGTGAGTTGATCACGAATGGGGTGATTTCAATAGAGTTTGTGAGGTCTCAACAAAACTTAGCTGATCACTTGACGAAGGGATTGGCTAGAGACTTGGTTATAAAGTCTGGTAAAGGGATGGGTTTAAAAGTCCACTCTAGTCACTGAATGCTAGGACACCCAACTCCCTCCTGAGGAAACTTGGGAGCTGAGTTCAATGTGGAAAGCTGAACATTCAGGGGACTGAAGCACATGTTTTACATATCATCCCAAGGATGTGCTTGTACCTGCTGAAAGGAGGATGAAGTTATAAACTTCTTAATGGTTAATTTCTTTGAATAAGTGCTTAAGCAGGAGCATGAACTAAAGAGGAACCACCTATGTAAATGTTGAGGTTTCGCCGCCTCAAGGAGCATGGACTTTGGCTCTTACAACATTTATGAATTGGATATGGACACATGGCTTGTATGGTGTCAAGAGCGTTTTAAGTGTTTGAAAACTTGTGTGTATTTTATCTTCAGGTATTCAAAGTAGTTGAAGGGTTCAATTCTTAGAACACCCTGATTCTCGAATATTTGGAGTGATGTACTAAGATGGAAATTCAATCCTCAGGACATTTTCATTTATGCACTGGTTTTGCTAAAGTTGATTTTCATGCAAAAATGAATTGTACTAAATTGGGGAGGATTGTTGGAAATTTAGTGCATTTGCGGGAACGGGTAATACTTGTAACTGGGTTTGGAGGTACGGAGTGTACACCCATTAAGTCCCTTACCTCCCTGGACTCAATATAGTGGTTGTGATATCAGTAGGAAGCTGCTCCTGGTCAGGAAGTTGCTCCTGGTCAGGAAGTTGCTCCTGGTTAGGAAGCTGCTCCTGGTTAGGAAGCTACTCCTGGTTAGTACGTTGCTCCTGGTGATGCACAAAGTCTTTGTAACCTCTTTGACCAGTTAATGAGGGTTGAATATTGACTTGATGGTCAGGTTTATGGTCATGTAACCACTATGCTTTATGAAGGTAATTATGAGATTAATAGGCCGATTAATGCTCTTAATACCTTTGACTAGGAGTTACATTCCTTAAGGAATAGGATCACTATAAATAGTGATCATATTTTGCATGATGAAATATACCGAAACAAGAAATACTTACACGCACAGAGTTCTTGATTTGTGTCTAAAACAAGAACTAACTCTTGGTTTTATCCCAAGGAGGTATTCGTGTTAACCCAGGCATAGGGTCGAATAATCTTCTTTGGAAAGTGATTACATGACTCCAAGAGATATCCGGTAACCATTCATTGGTACGTAGTTAGGCTATTGATTATCTTCACCCTGTTGGAACGAAGTAAACCCCAACATGTTGCTGATGTGTTTGCTAATGTCGAGGAAGTTGTTATTTATATTATTTTCGAGAACACAAAAGTGTGATATGAGAAATTGACACTTTCAATTTGTTCAGTTGTAAAGAGAGTGAATTCGTTCAGTGAGCTTGTTTGGGGTTGAATGGCTTGGTTAAATATTTAAGTAGCTTAGTTAGGTGGCTTGCTTGGAAGTTATTTTTCCATTTGGCTTATGTATTTGCTTGAATTTCTAACACTTTTTTTTGTTTCCATTGTTTTATACAGATAAAAATTCTTTTTCCATTTGACTTATGTATTTTTTCATTTGGCTTATGTAAATCAAAACAAGAGAGAAACAATCTTTTATCCTCTATCTTTTATATAATAAAAGAATTAGATTATTTGAGAATTTTAGTAAAAATTAGAGGTTGGAGAAAAAAAAATTGGACCAATCAAATTGTTTGATTTTGACACATAATCAAAATCGAACAATATGATTGGTGGAAAAAAGTCAAAATTGAATTAAATTAGTAAAAATAGAAATTTGTGGTGGAGGAATTTGATGAAAACACACAAAAATATATGTGTCAAACACCTATCTATACTCCTTATAAAAGAGCTATAAAATTGTTGAAAAATGAGGAAAATTAAGCATTGTGCTATATTAGGCAACATACTAATAAAAAGGAAACAATGCAATGAAACACATTATTCAAGTTATGAATACATATATATATACTGTAGTTTTGAAACGCAATATTCTAGGAATTATTGATAAGGAAGGATATAAGAGCATCCACTATGGTGGTTTAAGAATAACTCCAAAATTTTTTAAAGAGATTTAAAAAAATTTGTAAAATAGTGAGCAACTATTTCAAATCTATGTGGCATGAAGAGGTTTATGATTTTGAATAGGTTTATAAATTAATGCATTGCATGATTTGACAATTTTATAAACTAACTAAATGTTTATCTATAGTGGTAATAGGTTTATAGTATCATAAAGGTTTATAAATTAATGACATTTGAAGATGTGGTAATACTATAAACCTTTCAAGAGGTATCAATCAACGAATGTGAACAGCCAATCTACCCTAACAATGACAGCTAACAAAAGCTTGCAGGAAAAGCTTACATTCAAAAAAAATTGAAGATAGCTAGAAAAACAGAATTGATTGGGAAAATAGCTGGCATCTCTGGCATCCTAAAATAACTCAAGATATTTCGATGGAGGATCCACTCATCTCATTCAAAGAAATCACACACACATATCATATCTCGGTTCGAACAAGCACATTCTCACCTCTCAAAACTCACATATGTTCGTCTCAACAAATCACAACATCACCACTGGTGCCGCAATCATCTCCACCGCCAGTGACTTTGACTGGGTTGCGGTGATGACTGGCGTGTGACTATTGTGATAAATGTCATATTTTTTTTATCTGAATTAGTGATTGTCTTGTGACAATGGTGATGGAAATTTTGATTTGGGGTACCTTCACTCGGACGTGACTATTGCCACGGTGAATTTATTAATTTTATGTGTGTTTTCGCCATCGTGAATATTTTGTCGGTTCCATCAATTCTTCTATGACTTCGAACCAATGGTGAAACAAAATATTTTGATTCGAGTCCAAGAATTCTTCGGTTATCCGTTGGGGTGCTCGGTTTAGTTCAAGCTATAATGGCACGAAATCAATTTATCTATTTACTAAAACTTGTTGAATTCTCATTTTATGACTTCGTCTTTCATTTCATTGTTTTAGGAACACTTCTTGTGCATTTTCTCATTGATGGTAAAGATCTGCAGTCTTTGCTATCTCAACAAAAAAAAGTTTCTGGTAAATGATTCCAAAATATGGCTTGATATTTATGTGCTAGCTCTCTGTTTTTAGGCTTAAATGTATGTTATTTTGTTCACTTACTGTACGTTAAAGCTTGCTTGAAAGAGGCTGTTACGAATCCAACTAGGCTCGATTACTATATGTTATTTAGTTCGCTTTTTTTTCTTTTAAAGTATTCAATTTGATTTGTTTTTTTATTTATTGAAAAAAATTGCTAGCCCATAATGTATCATCAGTGTGTTGCATTGTACCAAGTAAATCAAATAGTTCTGACCCACAGGTGTGAAACTGCATATAGATGTGATCGATTGTGCCAACACCCAAAACACATTAAATAGTTCTAACCCAACACCAATAAAACTCCATATAGAGCTGCCCCACTACACGAAACAACCCATAAACCCAAACTAGAGTTGATATAAAGATATGAAAATAAAGACTCTAGGCCAAACACCCATATAGCTGCAACTAGAGCTACATGGTCAAAGTTAAGGCCTAGGTAGCATTTTAGTACTAAATATGTGTTTTTGCATACCTCGATTGGTTTAAGATGTTATTTATCTAAAAGATAGAATATAGGGTTGTCCCTATCTTCGGATTCAAGATGGTTTGGGTATTGTAACCAATGTCTCTGCCATGAAGAAAGTGAAAATAATATATTCGGCTACTTTGCTATCTCTTTTGAAAAATATGAACTCTAATCTTGCATTCTGCTATGAAAATTTTTGTGGCAAGCTAGAACCTCTAAGTCGTGATGATAGATAGGTAGAAGAAAAAGGATATTGGTTAGTCGGTTAAATCGTAGTTGACTATAGCGAAGAATGAGGTAACAATCAAGAGAAAAATACCTGCATACTTGAAGCAACAGAAGCAAAGTGGTGATGTTGTGAAGTTGCTATATGCATACCTAAGGCTTATTTATAAAGGTACAAACGTATTTTGGGTACTTTAGTGTTTGAGGTTCAACCAAAACTGTACAACAATCTTATACGGACAACCTTGATTAATTTAAAATTGACCAGTATTCATAGTATGCAAATTGTTGTTTATCTTGCATTAAAACACATTGTCTAATTTCAAAAAACTTGTTACCTCTTCCTTGTGTATCATTCATTTCAAATAAATGTGTAAACGCATAAACATACTAGACATTTACTTCATAATACACATAATAAAAAAAAGGTTAAACGCGGTGACTTTCACCCCCCAAAAAAGACGAAGTAAGAGCACCAGTTGATACACTACGTGTATATAATTGTTTAAATAGTATTTGTCTTGTTTATATGTATAGGTGAATAAGAGCGATCATGAAATTATACAAAGCTCTATAAGTATGTGAAACTAAATCTTCAAATGGCGGTTACTAGGTTCGTTTTTATGGTTCTTAATAAGTTTATAAGTTTATATGGTTTCTAACTTTCTAATGACTTTAGTATGCAGTGTTATGTTAAAGTCATAAGTAAAAAAAGAAGCCGAAAGCAATGGGTTTATGATAGCCGTGTGACTTAACGTCTTGGTTAGTTAGCAATTTAACTTTGAAAATCCCATATTAGCCTTTAGTTGTAAGAGAGTTTTATTGAACATACATTATAGCTAAATATATATCTATGTATTCCTTTATGAAGTTGTTCTATTAACATAGTATCATATACGATGTGCGTGAACAAGTATCTCTCTAACATGGCATGTAACAAAACTTAGTATCACTAACGGGCCAATGATCCAAATTTTGATTTTCAACACCAAACTTATTTGAGGTCTATTGAATTTTTTAGTGAAATGAAAATTAACACTAAGACAAAAGCCGCTAAGTAGTTAAGGGGTGCTTGAAACAACTTAGTATTTGGGCTAATCAACTGATTTTTTTGACAAACCTTTAATTTTCAAATTCAAACATAATGGGTCAAAGATTCAAAATATGTGGTTATTTGTAATTTCTGTTTTTATTCCAATATTCATGAGAAGTCAGGGTCGAACAGAAGAGTAGTTAGTGGAAGCCATAGCCACAACAATAAGAGCAGAGAATGATTTAGTATGCTTTATAGGAACCTCTGGTGTCAAGTTGTTTTCCAACACTAAAAAAACTCAATCTCAAAGACGGCAAGACTGGCTTTTTAGGTGCACTACTTAAAACAATGGAAAATCCCGGAACTTTGCTTAAAGGCTTCAAAGTAAGCCTTGCAGCTCATGTGCAGCTTCAATACTTTTAAGAGATTTCACTTTGAGAAACTTTATTAGAGAAGTTGGAAAAAAATAACCAAAGAAGCTGTTGCTTTTAACAAGTTATATAAATGTGGTATTCCATATATATATTTCTATAAGTATGTAAGTTTTAGAATGTGAAATTGTTAACTTCCCCAACATCAAAAATAAACAAGAAAACCTTGCGCTTCACAACGGAGTGCAAGTTGAAAACCTTGTTAAGAATATGGCCAAAATTGTACCCATGGGTTAGTGATACACGGCTTTTACCTAGTAAGAAATTTAAAGATTAAGTTCGTGTTCTTGGTATCTTAACGAATTGATCATAGTTCTCTATGTGTGACTTAGTTGATCTTGGTGAAAAAGAATATTTTTGGGTATTTTAAATTTAAATGCAAAGACTTAAAAGTAAAAGTGCTTTTTAAGTAAATCTAAGTCTAATTAAAGTAAAGTGCGAGTATTTAAAAACGTGACTAAAATTAAAGGGTCTAAAGTAAAATGACGTAAACTTAAGTCTATCTAAGGCAAACTTAAAGTGCGACTAAAACTAAGGCAAATAATCTAAAAGTGCAATTAATTAAAAGGCAAGAAAAATAAAGCTTGAAAGTAAAAATCAAAGACAAAAGCTAATAAGAACCTGAATTCAGCTCATTCGGAATAAACCTTCGTTTGGAAAAATCACTCGTCCTAAATGTCACCTTGGGTTGAAATGATCCTTCTTCACTTGGAATATTACCAAAATCCTTGATCCGGAACAAATTGATCTGAATATGTCACTTATCCAAAACAATGCTTCGTTCGGAACTTACTGATTCGGAACTCTCACTTGTTACCTTGATTCGGAAGTCTTTGGTCACTCCTTGATTCGGAACTTTCCGGATGAACCCCCTTGATTCGGAAGTTTATAACTTCCGAATGAACCCTTCTTGAGTCGGAAGATTTCCCTTGGTTCGGAAGTTTAGAGTTCCGAATGAACAACCCTGACTCGGAAGTTTTTGACTTCCGAATGAACAGCCTTGATTCGGAACTTTGGCCCTTGATTCGGAACTTTGAGTTGATTCGGAACTTTTGAAAAGTTCCGGATGAACCCTTGGTTCGGAACTTTGGAGTTCCGAATGAGTATGTTTGGTTCGGAAGTTTTGGACTTCCGAATGAAGAGTCTTGGTTCGGAAGTTTTGACTTCCGAATGAAGCCTTGGTTCGGAACTTCAGAAGTTCCGAATGAACAATTTCCACCTTCTTGGTTCGGAACTTATCTGGAAAGATCAGAAACAAGCAAATATTCCCGAAGAACAAGGAAACAGTAGCAGCAGGTATAATAACAATTTAACCAAAATCAAACAAACGTATGAATAAAATCAGTAACGATTCAATGAAATAACATCAACAAGCAATTAAAAACATGAAATTAAACAACTTTTACCACAATAATCAAAAACCACTTTGGATCAAAATAAAGCATGAACTTGAACATAAACACAACAAATCAAAGAATAAGAAAGGTAGATAAGAGATTGACAAGATATAATAAAGATTTGACAAGAATTAAAATGAAAACTTACTTGGAATTAAATGATAATTAAGGTGCATAACATGAATTAAAATGACATGAAGAGTAAATGACAAGTATTTAAATGGTGGAAGAACTAGTGTCACCCTCGCCAACAAGAAAGAAAAGTAATCAAGCCTAATCTATTTATAGGGGAGGATTAAGGAAGCTTCCTCCCCTCTTTCCTTTCTTCTTAATTACAAGTTTAAGTCCCTCCTTTTATTAATCTTCATTAATTGCGTACTTAGTCCTTTTCTTCTAATCTTCTTTAATCTTGGACTTTAAGGGACTTTTGACTTCGGGATTTCTTTTGAACTCGTCTTTAAATTCTTCAATAAAATAGACTTGAATTCTTCGGCTTTTGATAAACTTCCGTCTTTTGACTTTTTCTTCGATAAATCTTCAGAATTGGTCGTGGACTTCCGTTCTTTTTGCACTCTTGATTTCTTGACTTCGTCTTTTATCCTTTTCTTCAATAAACGTCCATAAATGCCCGTGAATGTCCGTGTTTTATCCATTTTTCACCTTTTCATCCTAAATCACAACAAAAACACAAACCACGCATAATTCCGACATAAAAGACATAAAATACACGTTTTGGTCCGGTTATTATTGTAGTTAAGTGGTAGAAAAGATGGGTGTTTACACACCTATCAAATCCCCTACACTTGACCATTGCAATGTCCTCATGCAATGCATTAGTTACAAAGCAAGATTACACTTTTCATCGTAATCAATCCATGTTGGCCTTTATTAAAGAGATAGAAAATTAAAGACATTCAAAAATAAAGAAATCAAAAGCATACCTTGGGTTTTGAAAATGTTATGAATAATCATCATCCTCAAGTTTTCACTTTCTCCAAACCAAGCTTAAAAACGAGATCATTGTTATTATAAGTTAGTAAACTAACACGAACTCATGTGGGCCAATTATTCACTTAGACTCCCTTATTCCTGTGGGTATCTCTTATATTTTATTATTTGTCTTGAATGATCACAAAGATGCATTGTTTGACTTATTTCGATAGTTATTTAGTCTGAAAATAAAGTGCACGATTTAATCAATAGTTAGCTAAAGGACCAAATCTTTTAAAACTGCTTCTCGGGATATCAGAAAGTTCATATCTTGGCATAACTTGGTTCGCGATTTGAGACCTTTCTCGGGCCGATATTTGGCAGCGACTTCATACTTCAAATCTTGAGAGACGTTCATGAAATAATGGTCTTCTCTTCATAATTGGAATTTCTTCACTTGAAGTTTTGAGAGATTCATACTTGGACCACGACTTCTTCATTTTTCTCCAATCTTTATTTTGGACTTTGATATACAACGATCCGCCTCCTTTTATGACTTGGATCTATTTATCCTCATACCTTGTTAGGGTCTTTTCGGATACACTTCTCCATGACTTTTGGGGAGTTTTTGCTTTACGTCGTGTGTCTCGATCCTTCATATTGATTTTCGATAAATGATTCTTCACATCACTTTGGATCTTTAGCAACAAAACATAGCCCTCATGCCTTGTTAGGGCCTTTTCGGACTCGCCAATCTTCGCGCCCCGCTTCATAAGTTATGCCTTGGCTATGAACTCTCGTCATTACCGAGCAACTTTTAAACGATCTGGGGCTAGAAGCTAAGTAACTTTTCAAATCGTACAACCTTATTTATTAGCAAATAAATTATTAGCAAGCGATGGGAGAATAGGCTCATAATTAACTCACATAAATTCATGAAAGAATACCGAACTTATAATTGGCTCTATCATCTCTCGTTCTCCACAGTTTAAAATCTCAAGTAATGAGACTCGTGGATTCTTAGCCTATTAAATCAAAGTTTTAGGTTTTCGAGTCGCCTATAGGATCTTGCAAATTCTTAGACTCTTTCAAGTTTATAAATCGCATTTTAAAGTTCCCTTGATAAACGACTCTCTAGGATCAATTATAGGAACTTGCGAAAAGTTCTTGTTCTTAACCCGTGTGAGTTAAGACTTTCGCGTTTTATAGCTCCCTATATAAAAGCCTAGCAAAACTTGACTTAAACACGTTAAGGATACTAGCTAGAGTAAACTCGGATTGAGTCAAAAGATTCACAACGTTTGAAAATTAAAACCACTTATTAAACATTTATTCTAGCGGAGAAAGAAAATAACTATACAAAGATAACAATTAATAGGCCAAAATAGATCAAAAATTTTGAAAAATGTCGAAAAATTGATTTTCGGGTTAAAATGAGGACAAAAACAAGGAAAAGACCACTTAACTTCGATAGAAGTCCCCCTACACTTAAGATAAACATTGTCCTCAATGTTTAAGCATGTGGGAGTAAGCTCCCCTACACTTAGGACATTGTGCACGTTGTTTAAATCTTTCTAAGGAAAAGACAACTAAAGAGATTCCTATTTTAATATTGAGAAAATATAAAATAGTGAATCGAAAAGAGTTTAGGATAGAACCGGGAAGAAGTAAAACACGGAATCACGGGTCGTCAAGAATCATCAAGAGTGGATCATTGAAGCTTGAATCACTGATTAAGAAGTGAGGAGAGGAAATAGCAATCCAAAGGGTCCCCCCTACACTTATGATATAGAAAGCGGAAAGATAGATGCATGGGTTGCCTCCCAAGAAGCGCTTGGTTTTTGTTAACCGAGTCGTGAGCCTGACTCGACCTTGATCATCAACGGAAGTAGCATGAAATAAATCCACCAGGATCAAAGACATAGTTTTCATCCATCAATAAGAACGAGCTTAAGGCGAACAAGGCAAGCCAAAAGAGAAATGGCAAGGTTCCCTTAAGCAGCGATGGAGCACGGTGGAAGCAAAGTTGAAGTGGAGCAAGCATGTCTTCAAAATTTCCAAAGATAGTTCCTTTTATTTCATCAGGTGGATACTGAGATGGCTTAAAGACTTCAATACCGGGGTCGAACACCTTTTCCTTTAGGGGAAAATAGCACTCAGGCTCAGCCGAGTGTGAAGAAGATCCGCAAAGAAGCACAACCTCGTCCTCAGAAGTGGGACAAAGAGGTGTCAAATCATACTTGCAACGGATTTCGGTGTCGACCGGTTTCTTCTCCTTTGACAAAATGCTCTTCAAATCCAAAGTAGGATCAAGACGATAATCTTCAAAGTCAAAAGGAGGAGCATCACTCTCATGAGGGAAGTATGTGTTGAGAAATTCAGAGAAATCTTCCTCAAATGAATAATCGTCCAAAGTAGGATTGAGTGATGGTGGAGGATCTTCATCATGTGAAGAATCACTCGATAGAGTATCAGCCTCATCGAAATCATCGAAAGTGGGCAGCTCGGGATACTCAGAAGTAAAATTAAAATCATCCGAGTCTGAGCTAGAATCATCATCATCATAAGCATCGAAGACCGGTTGAGAATCATAAATGGGCGAAGCGTCCAAGGTAGGGGGAGAATCATCCACATTATCTTCAAAGAGTGGATTATCAGTGGAAGACTCGAATAGAGGATTGTCATAGACGGTAAAGTCATCGAGCACATTTATCATATTCACTGATTCTCGTCCTCCAAAGGATTTGCCTGTAAGCTTCCCCATTTTAAAAACTTTAGAATCATCCCCGACTCGTAAGATTAACTCACCTTCGGCCACATCTATTAAAGCACGTCCGGTTCTCAAGAATGGCCGACCAAGTATTAAAGGAATACGAGGGTCCATTTCATAATCAACTACGACAAAATCGACCGGGAAAGTAAATGTGCCAACTTTGACAAACACATCTTCGGCTATACCAACGGGGTAAGCGAGAGTGCGGTTTGCAAGTTCGAGAGTCATCTTTGTTGGAATGAGATCGGGCAATGATAGTGTTTTCCAAACACTGAGTGGCATAAGATTAATACTAGCCCCGAGATCAGCAAGGGCAGTAAATTCTTCAGTTTTGTTGAACACGCAAGGCAACACAAAACGACCGGGATCTCCAAGCTTTTCCGGAAGTTCTCTAAGAATGACTGCATAGCAGTTTTCATTTAAGCGTGTGTTGACGAGTTCAATCAGCTTCTCCTTCTTGTTAAGCAATTCCTTAAATGCTTTAACAAATTTGGGCATGTGGACAAGTGCTTCAAGAAAGCTAATGTTGAAGTTCATTTGAGAAAGCATCTTAATATAGCTAGTCACTTGAGCATCATTCTTAGTTAGCTCGTTGGTCTTGCCTATGCGAGAAGGGTATGGGATTCTAGGTTGATAAGGGTTAGGTGAAGGTGTAGTTGGTGAAGGTTGTGATGTTGAAGGGTCCTTCCGAGATACATTGTCATGACGAGGCGAAGACGGTAATGGTGCACTACTACTAGGTGTAGGTGGAGTAGGGATACATGGTGGTGGAGGAGGTGTAGATGATGGTGGTGGAATAGGTGGATCGACAATGGTAAGTCCACTACGCGTAGTTATAGCACTCACATTAGCTCGCGGATTAGTGACGGTGTTTGAAGGTAGAGAACCCGAGGAAGAAGAAGGTTGAGCTTCGGGCAAGAAACTAGCCAAGAGATTCTTTAATTCAGTTGTTTGAGTGATGAAGGAGGATTGAAGGTTTTCACGAACCTCGGTTCTGATGTCATTACCTTGCTTCAAGATATCTCCTTTCAAATTGATTATTTGGCTCTGTAGATTCTTGATTTGCTCACCTTGAGTTCTCATGATTGTGTCAACATCGGGGTTAATGGGTGGGTGTTGTTGGGTGGGTGGTTGATAAGGGTTAGAAGCATGAGGTGGGATTTGGTTGCTTCTATTGTAGTTGTTGGGGTTTTGGTTTTGAGGAGAAAAACCGGGTGAAAGGTAATTGTTGGAACGGTAGCTCAGCAGGTTTCTATCCCCTTGTTGTCTAGCTTGGTAATTTTCCGGTGAATAATTACCGTAAGCTGCATACACATTTTCCAAATTTCCTTGTGTCGAAGGACAATCGGTATATGAGTGAGGACCGCCACATGTTTCACAAGGATTAGCGACCGCTTTAACTTGTTGTTGTTGGTTTGAAGCGAGAAGCGTAATACTTTTGCTCATTTCAGCCATCATGCGGGTGAGTTCGGTCATCTCAGGGTTTGCTGAGGTAGAAGAAACATTGACTCTCGTGTTGTTTCTAGAAGAAGCAGAGGAATCCCAGTTCTTATGATGAGTAGTCATGTTCTCTATTAACTCTCTACACTCCTCGGGTCTCCTTTTCATGAATGTGCCACCGGCGGCTGCATTAATCGTATCACGATCTCGAAAAGTCAATCCGTTGTAGAAAGTATCGATCAAGGTGACCGGAAGCATGTTGTGGTTTGGACAACGGTCGATCAAGACATTATATCTCTCCCAAGCGTCGAAAAGAGATTCATCGGGATCTTGCATGAAACCGCTGATCTGATTGCGAAGGCTTGTGACCATGGATGGTGGAAAGTAGCGCGAAAGAAAGCGTCAAATAGAATTCTTCGGGAGACGATCAAACCATTTCTCGGCATGATGCGGTAAAGTATGTGGGAAGAGTTGTAGGCGGAGAACATCCATTGTGGCCCCTGGCAACTTCATGCTTTGGGTGATTGTAATGAACTTGTCGAGGTGTTTGTTGGCATCATCATCAGGCAATCCTCTAAATGGGTTTGTTTGTACTTGCTGAATCATGTGGTGTTTCAACGAAAACTCAGGAGCGTTGATTTGCATCGGCGCAATCGGTCCTCCTCGTCCAAACATTGTTGGTTGACAAAGTTCCTCCATGGTCCGAAGATCGGGCTGTGGAAGAGCATTGTTGTTATTATTAAGGTGCGGTGGTTGATTATTGTTGTTAACACCTGCCATATCTAAATCTTCTTGAGGCTCGGGCTCTTGATAATTAGAAGATCTAGTACGCATACACCTGAAAATGCAAAAGAAAAAGAAACCAAACACAAAGACAATATATATACACAAGAAAGATAAAATCTTTTTGTATTTTTTGAAATTTTTAATTTTTATGGTTTTTTATCAATTTTTAATTTTTATGATTTTTGAATTTTTTTAGGCAAGAAAGTTAACGTTCACAAGTGAACGGATCCCAAAAAGCAACGTGTCTAGCACAGAAAACTGTTGATCTTAACGAAAAGAGCCGGCAGCGGCGCCATTTGATACACGGCTTTTACCTAGTAAGAAATTTAAAGATTAAGTTCGTGTTCTCGGTATCTTAACGAATTGATCATAGTTCTCTATGTGTGACTTAGTTGATCTTGGTGAAAAAGAATATTTTTGGGTGATTTTAAATTTAAATGCAAAGACTTAAAAGTAAAAGTGCTTTTTAAGTAAATCTAAGTCTAATTAAAGTAAAGTGCGAGTATTTAAAAACGTGACTAAAATTAAAGGGTCTAAAGTAAAATGACGTAAACTTAAGTCTATCTAAGGCAAACTTAAAGTGCGACTAAAACTAAGGCAAATAATCTAAAAGTGCAATTAATTAAAAGGCAAGAAAAATAAAGCTTGAAAGTAAAAATCAAAGACAAAAGCTAATAAGAACCTGAATTCAGCTCATTCGGAATAAACCTTCGTTTGGAAAAATCACTCGTCCTAAATGTCACCTTGGGTTGAAATGATCCTTCTTCACTTGGAATATTACCAAAATCCTTGATCCGGAACAAATTGATCTGAATATGTCACTTATCCAAAACAATGCTTCGTTCGGAACTTACTGATTCGGAACTCTCACTTGTTACCTTGATTCGGAAGTCTTTGGTCACTCCTTGATTCGGAACTTTCCGGATGAACCCCCTTGATTCGGAAGTTTATAACTTCCGAATGAACCCTTCTTGAGTCGGAAGATTTCCCTTGGTTCGGAAGTTTAGAGTTCCGAATGAACAACCCTGACTCGGAAGTTTTTGACTTCCGAATGAACAGCCTTGATTCGGAACTTTGGCCCTTGATTCGGAACTTTGAGTTGATTCGGAACTTTTGAAAAGTTCCGGATGAACCCTTGGTTCGGAACTTTGGAGTTCCGAATGAGTATGTTTGGTTCGGAAGTTTTGGACTTCCGAATGAAGAGTCTTGGTTCGGAAGTTTTGACTTCCGAATGGACAAGTTTAATCTTCCGAATGAAGCCTTGATTCGGAACTTCAGAAGTTCCGAATGAACAATTTCCACCTTCTTGGTTCGGAACTTATCTGGAAAGATCAGAAACAAGCAAATATTCCCGAAGAACAAGGAAACAGTAGCAGCAGGTATAATAACAATTTAACCAAAATCAAACAAACGTATGAATAAAATCAGTAACGATTCAATGAAATAACATCAACAAGCAATTAAAAACATGAAATTAAACAACTTTTACCACAATAATCAAAAACCACTTTGGATCAAAATAAAGCATGAACTTGAACATAAACACAACAAATCAAAGAATAAGAAAGGTAGATAAGAGATTGACAAGATATAATAAAGATTTGACAAGAATTAAAATGAAAACTTACTTGGAATTAAATGATAATTAAGGTGCATAACATGAATTAAAATGACATGAAGAGTAAATGACAAGTATTTAAATGGTGGAAGAACTAGTGTCACCCTAGCCAACAAGAAAGAAAAGTTATCAAGCCTAATCTATTTATAGGGGAGGATTAAGGAAGCTTCCTCCCCTCTTTCCTTTCTTCTTAATTACAAGTTTAAGTCCCTCCTTTTATTAATCTTCATTAATTGCGTACTTAGTCCTTTTCTTCTAATCTTTTTTAATCTTGGACTTTAAGGGACTTTTGACTTCGGGATTTCTTTTGAACTCGTCTTTAAATTCTTCAATAAAATAGACTTGAATTCTTCGGCTTTTGATAAACTTCCGTCTTTTGACTTTTTCTTCGATAAATCTTCAGAATTGGTCGTGGACTTCCGTTCTTTTTGCACTCTTGACTTCTTGACTTCGTCTTTTATCCTTTTCTTCAATAAACGTCCATAAATGCCCGTGAATGTCCGTGTTTTATCCATTTTTCACCTTTTCATCCTAAATCACAACAAAAACACAAACCACGCATAATTCCGACATAAAAGACATAAAATACATGTTTTGGTCCGGTTATTATTGTAGTTAAGTGGTAGAAAAGATGGGTGTTTACACACCTATCAGTTAGTTCAACCCCGCCTAGCCATTTTGACCTATGATGTAAATTTACCTATTTGCCACGTTAATCTATAACCGTGATCAGTCCATTTTGCTTCTTTTATTTTTAGATATATATTTGATGTTGATGAATTGGTCACAAGTGGAGTAGTTCCATTGTCTGAGGTGCTCCTCTCCCTCTTTGACACACACATTTATGTTCTTCTCACTTATGTTTTCTGCAAATCCTAACTTATAATTGTAATTCTTCTGATCTCACTAAAAAATATGGAGAGCGCGATTCGACCTTGTTTTTTGCTAAAGAGGTATTGTTACTTAATCAAGGTTTTTTGGAAGTTTTTATTCTTTAATTTTTCCTTGGAACTTTTATCTTTATTTTTTCCTTGGAACTTTTATTTTTAATTTTTCCTTCAAAAATGCTAAGCAAAATTTACAAATAAGAATTATATTCAAGTGTGAGATAAAGGCCATCATTTCATTTCAAATATTCAGTTTTAGTTAATGTCTTTATTTCCATAATTTGGTGATTAATGGAGAATAATGCACCAAAACAAACAAATCGCTTCTTCAATGACTCTCTTGTGTAGCTTTAAAAAGCGTGATGTTGTATGCTTCAAAAACCTTAAAAATCTATCTCTATCGAACTATTTTTGTTTCTCAATATTTTAAAATAACTTGATATCAACTATTATGGTTATCTTCTTCTCGAAACGGTTTATATAAGTCCCAACAACTATTTGGTGACATCGTGTAACTATTTGTGCATAACATGATGAAACAAATTGTGCATCTCAGATAAATATATCCATGATAGTTACGTAGTAACTTGTTATACGTTGTTTAATACATGTAAAAAAATTACTTGAATTGAATTATCGCATGTTACAACCCTTTGCAATTAAAAAAATGTTTTCAAAACACTAACTAGAATATATGATATCGTTAATTATCTGTCGCTAGGCAATTCCCGCTACTATGTGGGGGTATTCGTCTAGTATGAAAATAAAAATTTAAAAAGAAGTAGATGATTAATAAAACATCGGTGGTTGAATTTTAAATAAATTATATGGACTTAAGTGTAAAACTATAAACTTATAATTTTCATATTTTTTAGTAACTTTGGAAAATAAACAAAATACCCTTAAACTTTATATCCTCTAGACTTTATTATATAATCAAACATATAAACACTAAATATTCTTAAAAAAAACATATATAATATAGATAAAATCATAATAATAGAATTATTATTTAATTTATCGTTATATTCAAGTCTTGTGTTCATTTTAGTATTTCTAATACTTGTGGAGAACATATATATAAATTAAATTGTGAAATAATAACACGGACTCACTAGATTTCAATGGGTATTAGTTTAAGCACAAACTGTTCTAAACGGCGTGACGAATTGATATGCTGCAATTTTGAGGTTAAAAAGGAGTTTGACGAAACTATAAAGTGGTCTCGTGAAGGATCATAGCAAACTTTATACTTTTTATATTTTGAAAATACAACATATATATTGTTCTAGCAATAAAGCATATATGTTATTTTAAAAACCACAACATATAATCATATATATCTTAACAGGACTATAACTATCAAATTTAAAACACAAATTATAAAAAAAATAAAAATAAAAACGATTGTACATATTTTTTAATATTGTAATGTGCTACCAAACACTTATAATGTTTAGAGTGAAATAATAAAAATATAAGGTAAAGAAAGAAAAATCATTCGTGCAAGAAGATCTAGACAAAATATTAAGCCATATTAACACATCATGAAAAATGATGTAAAACCAGTAAGTACATGAATGTTGTAACCATTTAATTATTGAGAAGTTGATATAATTTTATATATAATATCAAATTTTATAAAATCATGAATTTATGAATTGTCACAATATCTAATTTCAAATTACCTTAGTTTACGTGTTAATATAATTTTTTACTGATAATCAAGATCTATCTATGACAGATAAAAATACTGAGTGTAAAAAAAGTTTGAAACTCGAACTGCATTAATTGAATTATGTACTTTACACGGAGCAAAATAAAAGGCATAATCAAATATATAAAAATTTTAAAAATCAATATAATCTACTTAAAATCACAATAACATAATTATTATTAAAATAATTATTTATTTCTAAGTCCTGTGCGTGCACCTGTATTGAAACAAGTTTAAATTTATCCAATCAAGACACGACATATACCTTTTTCATAAAGGTCTCTATAGGTGTATTATCTTCTTTTCAATTAAGATCAATGATGGCTTGTGAATCCAACTTATTAAATTGTAGAAAGACTAACACTAAGTGAAAAACAGAGATCTTATATTGGTTTTCGTTTATATTTCGATCTAGGTTTGTGTCTTTTTTTAAATGGAGTTGTGATGATAGGATCAGGATAATAAATTTGGCGAAAAAGTGGATATGTGATAGCTTATTTATTGGTTTGTGATTTTTTTAGAAGTTTGATTGATGTTTATGTCTATATCATCAACTAACAAAATAAACTAAAAGTAAAAAATAATCAAAGTTCAGTTAGCCTTTTATCAGAGTTTTTCTTTGTCTAAATCATTATTATTTAAACTTTCTTTGATTTTCTGTGATTTGTGTCTTGTTTTTATTTCGTTTCTGAAATAATTATTAAATTAAAGAAAAAGTAAGAAGATGTAAGTAGTTAAGTCATTTTAGTTTGAGAATCATGAGTTGTAGAAAATAATAAAGAAATTAGATGACACTTTGGATGTTACCGGGAATCATGGGTTTTAAAGAAACGAGTAACTTAAACAACTGGTCACATTAACATAATAACCTAGAAGTATAAAATGAAACGTTAATAACTTATGCGAACATTTTTGTAAATTTTTGTAACATGCGTGTATATTAACCCTTTTTCCAATTCATAATGTAAAACACATAAGCACAAGACTGAAAAGGGGGTACAGGTGAAGACAGAATCTATATGAAAATAGTAACATATAAGATCCGAGATCTCAAATTGAGTCTTCCCTAATTGAAGAACTAAAAGAACCCCCTTGATAACCAAGGGCAACCACATGAATCAAATAACTTGATTTCGTAGGTCTTTTAGCCGGATAAACAATCATAATATGTTATTAACCTATTCAATTTTAAACCTGCCTTTTTTATTATATCTAGATCAAGATTAAAACTTTATCGCAAGAATGCATGTTATTTCCATAAAATAATAAATAAAAGAGATTTTAAGCGGATCTAGCGTGTTCATTCTGTGTGTAACCCGTGAATGCCATACGATGACTCGTGATGAAACTGTTGGGATTTAGAATACTAGTTAAACCATTTGTAGAAACTAGAAGGGGGGTTGAATAATTTCTCTTCGATTCATCTCCTAATTAAAATTCCTTTCAATTAGGTGAGTGTCAAAACCATATTTTACTTGAAAGCTAGTTGCATAATGATTAGGTTCAATTCTAATTCATTAACAATGACAAGTAGTAAGTGTAATGATGATGAAGGTAAGTAAAGAGTAAGGAAAGAAACAACCTAGTAGGAAGACACCAAGATTTATAGTGGTTCGGCAACGAGGCTCTATCCCTGTTCCTACTCCACTCCTCGAGTACACCTACTCGAGATTTCCACTATATCCACAAGCTCCCTTCTTGGAGGAGAAAACCTTACAACGTCGCTAACATTATTTTCCGACACTAAGCTAAATGTCTAGACCTAATCTTAGCTAGGACCAATCTACGCAACGTCGCCCACTTCACCATTTTATGACACAAGGCTAGATGTAGAGTTCTAATCTAAAGATAGAACCCATATTCACAACATTGCCACTTCACTATTTTCCAACATAAGGCTAGATATCGAGTTCTAATCCAAAGCTAGAACTAATCTTCACGACTCTTCACTTTGAAGCTAAGTGTGAACTTCACACAACACAACTACACATCACTTTATAGTTTAGTGAGAACTCACAAGACATAACCACATCACTTTATAGTTCAGTGAGAACTTACACAACTTATTACAACTCAACTAAACATATCCAAGTACACAAATGTAAATTGGATCTACACAACACAAATCCAAGCTTACACATATGCAAAGGATTTACATAACTCTAATCCAAGAATTCACAAATAGCTTGGATGAACACAACTAGTCCAAGTATTCACAAATACATTGGATCTACACAAGACACAAATAAACAAATGATGAACATGACTAGATCTTTAGAAGAGGATGATCTTCATCAAGGCTTCATCTTTAATCACATCACAAGTATGTGAGTGATCTTCTCTTTTGACAAGGTAAAGAAGGAGATCAAGAGGATAATCATAAGTAAACATACTTAACACATTAAGTGATCATTTACAAATGATTATGATTAGAAAGGAGAAAGAAGGCTGAAAGAGATGTCCAAAAAGGGTTGTTGAAAATGCAGATTTGATCCACTATTTATAGAAGACAAAACCCAACGGCTAGCTGAGGGCGATTCCTTATCTATCTAGGCGGTTCCTTATTGATAGAGAACCGCATAGGCACTTAAGGAACCGCGGAGGTAGACTCCGCTCCTTTTCTTATAGTGGATTTGAAATATCTGAGGCTGTTTAAACCTTCAAAGGATATTCTTATGGCATTTGGAATATGCCATATTCAAATTTACATTTTAATTTTAATAAAACATTTTCTTAAAAATAAAGTTTATTAAAAATCTTTTGTCACATTTGACAAAAGTGAGTTTTAAGGCTTATCACTTTTATGATCACTAAACATGATTAAGATATGTTAGTGTAATGATTATTACCTTGATGATAGTGTTTATTAGATAATTCGTTTTATGATTGTGTTTGACAATAAATGTCTTTGTAATTTGTCATGATCAAAACTAAGAAAGATTAGTTAGCACTAACAATGTTTTTAGGCATTGCTTTGCATTAACAATCTCATTCCCCTTTTTGATTACGACAAACTATAAACTCATTTATGTAGAATACAAAATTATTCGAATTACTAACGAGTTTATTACTATCATTTCTCCCTCTTTGTCGAAAGAAAAAGGTTATCACAAGTCTTTGAAGTAGAAAAGAATCGGACTTTGCTAGTAGCTCCCCCTTGGTGTTTACTCCCCCTTGCTTAGGGCACCAAGTGAATGAGCTAAGGTGATATGTTACACAAAGGTTAGAAGATAGAAAAGAAACACCAATGTATATATGTGCACTACCTACTAACTAACTTGAGAGGGAGGAAGAAAAGAAATATCAAATTAGAAGTAAGTATTTGCTAAGTATGTCCAAAGAGTGTGTGTTGACAACATCAAAGTTCAATTGGTGGAATAAAGAAAGAAAAGAAACATCAAAACCAATTAAAATATAATTAAAATGTCAAGGGGTTAAAAATTTAGAATTTATAGAATCACCCATACTCAATTGTAAATTTTAACCATGATCAACTCTTCAACAAATCTGTGAAAAAGAATTAGCGGGAAAGATAACACACATAACATTCATATTACACAAATATGAAAGAACATACAAGAGAAATATTCATACACACAATATGAATATTTAAAGCAAAAAAATATGGATAATAAACCGCAAAGCATAAATGTCAAGGGGTTAAAAATTTAGAATTAATGGAATCACCCATACTCAATTTTAAATTTTAATAATGATGAACTCTTCAACAAATCTGTGAAAAAGAATTAGCGGGAAAGATAACACACATAACATTCATATTACACAAATATGAAAGAACATACAAGAAAAATATTCATACACACAATATGAATATTTAAAGCAAAAAAATATGGACAATAAACCGCAAAGCATAAACTACTCTAATAGTGATAATCTTCCAAGATTGCTTAAGTTTTATTGACTCAAACAACTAAAGTACAAAATGTGCCTTAGTTTGAAAAGAAAGAGGACGAAGCGTCATTCGAAGTTTTGTTTACAGGGACGAAAACTTTGAGAGGAGGTCGAGTGAGGAGAAATTCAAGGAAATTTAGCTTGTCATAAATATGAGCAAGTTCAATTTGTTGAAATCGACAACAAGCACACGAGGAACCATGATATAAAACAAAGTCGTTAGATGGGGGAGGTCTATCAAAATGAGAGTTTAGTGGAGAGGGAGATAATGGATAAGAGATGTTTTCACAATGCCTAGTGAGATTTGGGAAATAAGATAGGTCATTGAGTTGTGGAGAGTTGAAAGGTTTAGGTGGTGGTGGAAGAATTTCCTTTTCTATGGTAATTGGATTTATAGAGTAAGTCTCATTTCAATATTTAATCGGAGAGAAAGAGGAATTCTTGGAGGATTTGGGAGAAGAGGAATCATGAGGATTCTTGTTCTTCTTGATCCAAACTGGCCGAACCGAGATTTTCGGTTTTTTTGAAACCTTAGAGGAAGAAGCTTTAGGTTGAGAAGATTGACAAAGATATGTCAAGGTTAGGAATGGAAGAGTTAGGCATTATGAGGGATGAAGAGAAGAACTCCCAAAAGAGAAGAATTTAAAGAAAGTAGACAAGGAAAAGATTTGAAATGAAAACAAAAGGTTTCATGGAATGTTTAGCCAAATTGGGTAAACAAAGTATCTTAACCAAGACATTGGTGAAAGAAGAAAGACCAAAAGTAAGCCAAAAGTGGCTTTGCTGTCCGCGGTTCCTTAAAGGAACTCGCGGTTCCATATCGATATGGAGCTGCCGAAGCTAAGGAGCCGCGTACAGTGGACGTTAAACCATGATTTTCAAAGGTTTGGAAGAAAAATAAAATGACTCTTTCAAAATTTTGCAAATCTTGGATCTTTATATTCTTTAGCATTAGAGTATGCTAGGGTTGCATAAAAGCAACACACTCACAAAGAGTGTCTTGACAAAGGTTGACAAAATATTTAGATAACATTTTGATCCAATTTAAGACAAGTTTTAGAGGTTTTAATAGATTTAGGTTCAATTTTAAATAAATTGAAGTTGATTAATGTGACCACATAGGTTAAAACACATAAAACTAAACCCATAGAACATCTTCATGAAAAACTCATGAAGGAAAGGAAATACAAGAAAAGAAATAACAACTAACTAATACAAAGTTAGCTTAAACTAGTTCTTGATAGCATAGTCTTCTTTGGCTTGACTTTTCTTTAAACACATTTAATTACGAAAATAATCATTCATCTCTTAGGAGGAGGAGGATTAGTAATATATGAATTTTAATTCTTTTTAAATCTATTTTTCGTTCCTCTACTCACTCGAATATCCAATTTATACGTAAGATTAATTGTTCTTGGTAAATTAAACTTTGATTGGTATTTAAAAACTAAAAACTATTTAAAATATTTAAAATAAAGCTATGTAAACAATTTTAAAAACTATTTAAAAAAAACACAACTTAAATCTATTTAAAAAGAAGTTACTATTATACTACTTAAATCTTAATTAAACAAGTAAACTATATTTTTTATATTTTTTATTTTTCTTAAACTTTATAAAAGAAAATTTATAAAAACTATTAATTAAAATTAATTAAACAAAAACTTGTAATTAAAATTATTAAATAAAACTGGCAGCTACTGAATGAGGTGATTATATTAATAAAACAAACTGTAACCTTAACAAAAAAGAGAGCTAGAACAAGTGGTTAAGACGTTGGGCTGATGAACGGGAGGTCAAGGGTTCGAGTCCAGTGATGGACTATTTTTTCGGATGATTAAATTTTTTTATATTTTTTTTACAGTTAAACACTCAAACCAAGTGAGTCTGTTACTTATACAGCAATAACTAGAATAGCAAAATAAGAAAAATACCAAAAACAGCAAAGCAGTCAAACTCAGAAGAATCAAATAAGCAAATAAGTCTAAAACTTAAAATAAGCAATTCTAACATCAGTACACTACTAACTCAAAAGCAGCAAAACTAAACATATAGCAATTCCAGAAATATATAAATTCTCCCAAATATCAGTTAAACCTAAGAACAAAGATTAAAAAGGCAAAAGCAGATTTAATAAATTTAAAACAGATATATCACTTATACTAAACCGATTAAAAAACCTAAATCTAAACAGGGAAGCAAATTAAAATATTAAACAGTTAAGCAAATGATTTCAGAAAAACTTAAACAATAAAAATTATTAAACCTCAAATAATAAACTAAATCACTTAAACATCTAAAAAAATTAATCTAAAAATAAAACATGAACATTTAAAATGGAATGAAACCTGGTGACGAAACCTTTTAGCAGATGCGCAGTGCTGAGCTGGCATAAAAACCGAGACCACCTTTCAAACCAAACCAACCTCCGAATCAGCAACACCACTATTCGAACCAGTTTTTTTTATAAACTTCCAGTAGGGAAGTTTTATATCCAAAATTTATTTTTCTATTATCTAATTCAAGCTATCATTTAACTTGCTTAAATAATATTCTAATTATTATAATAAACTATTTTAAGAATAAATTGCAATCATAAGAACTTTAATCAGAAAAAAATAAGACACGGTTTTAATCAAACTTAAATAACTTTCATTAATAATAAAAGATCACTACAATACTGAGAAAATTGAAAATACATTTTAACATAAAAACTATTTTGCATAATAAAAATTAAAATGAAAAAGGCACACAAAGATTACAGAATGAGAGGGTTTTTATAGGCAAACCCTAAAACTTCTTCATGAAGATTTGTGGAGCATATCTTGAATCTGAACCGTTTAATCCATCTTTTCTCATTCTCTGTCTTGATCTACGGCTGAAAGCCAATTACCCATCACACAGATTGCTACCGTGGATGGGTTTGTGTTTCTTGTGCTTCTTCAATGCTTATGTGGCTTCTTATTATTGGAAGAATGGTGGTTGTGATGTGGTTTAGCCAATCAAAGGAAAGAAGGGTGCCACGTTTGATGAGGACCACCATCTTCATGCTCCGATAAAGATGGGGATTTAATTCTCATTCGTGATTTACACGCGCTGTTAATTATGAAAAGCCCCAATATTATTTTGTGGCTAGGGTTTGGGTTAATAGGGGAAAAGGTAACTGGTTATTGTGAGGTAAGAGAGAAAGGTACTTTTTTCATCAAAAATGTGTGTGGGTGAGTGTGTGAATAATACGGTTTGACCAAATGAGGAGTTTTAACCGTCTCATGGTTTAGCTATGGGCTTGGTCCAAATATAACTCCCCTTGTCCCAAATTTGGATTGTATTGGGCTTGGTTATGTAAATACTCAATCCGTCCCTTTTAAATTTCCCAAGTAATATGGGCTTTTGGCCCAAATCTTTCAATCCGTCCCTTTGTTATTTAATTTTGGCTTGTAACTTGGGTTTCAGGCCCAATAAGCTTGTGTGGGACCCACTTGCCCCAAATAACTTGGATAAACTTTAATCCTCGAAAACGAACTCGTCTTTGGCTTCCTTGATCATTTCTTAGAACTTCGGTTTCTTTTGGTTCATTGACTTTGACTTTGTCTCTTTCTTGGACTTTTCTTCAATAATTGACCGTGAAATCTAGTGTTTTCTTTCCTTTTGATCTTTTGTACCTATTTCACACAAAAACACAAAACCACGCGTAATTCCGACTTTTACGATATTAAACACATGATTAGGTCTTGTTTTTCTTTGATTTTAGTGGCAAAAGGATAAGTGTTTACACACTTATTAAATCCCCTACACTTGACCATTGCAATAACCCCATGTAATGCATAATTTAAAAGCATAAAGTTACATTTTCCTCATAATTAATCCATCTTGACCTTTATTAAGATATACTATTACTACTACAATTAAAAGAAACTAAAGGACGATGAAAAGATAAAAACTTTACTCAAGGAAACAAAAGTTATAATAATTTATTAACATGGAAATTTATTTGATGGAAGAAACTTGTAAAGAAATCTAAGACTTAAATTAGGGCTTTGGTGTCATGAATATTAATCACCCTCAAGTTTCACGTTCTCTATACCAAGCTTAAAAACAAGATCATTGTTTACCATAAGTTCTTAGGTTAAAACCACTTATATAAGACAATTGTGTAATACTCTTTCTCCAATTCCTAAGTTGTATCTCTAGCTTTTAAGGATTGTCATTCACCCGTAGGCTCATTTGACTTATTTAATAATCTTTAGTCCAAAAATGAAGGCAAAACGGTGCAAACCCGACACTCAAAACCTAACCTCGTCCTCAAAAACGTTGTCACTAAAGTAAGTCCACATCAAGGATAATTTAACACGATTTGGAGAATAAATTCCCGGATCCGAAATTTGGCCAATAGTACTACTTATTATTTATTCCTCCAAAGTCATGTAGACTTTATGTGGAGTTTAGCAAGTTCACATCATATACCCTTAGGCTCTTTAAGATGTAAAAATTCTCCTCATCTATTGTCCACACCCTAAGGCTCCTTGAACGATAAACAAGGGAATTGATTTTTTGATCAATTTTTATTCAACACTTACCATGCCATACACCCTAAGGCTCTAATGACAAGGTTCGTGCTACATGCCCCACACCCTAAGGCTCCTTGAGGTAATGTTTTAATCTTATTCTTTCTTTATTTATGATATATATATATATATATATTAGGCCAAATTCCGCGGTCCCATGGTCTGAATACCTCCTACTTAGTGGTTATGAGCCACCTTAGTCGGAAGTCCACAACGCTGGCACCCTCAATGTGTTCATGCTTTAATTACAAGGAGATAAAAGATTTGGCTAAGAGCTAAGATATCGAATCTACGCCGCAAAAATCCTCATTTATTATGCAATTAAATATACAAGCGGGGAGAAAGAGCCACAAAAACTCATATAAGCAAGAATTAACCCTTAAACTTATTATCAACTCTATCATCTCTCGTTCTCCATAATTTAAAATCTCAAATAATGAAACTCGTGGATGCTTAGCCTAATAAACCAATTAAGGTCCATATGGTTAAGGATACTAGCTAGAGTAAACTTGGATAAGTAAACTCGGGTTGAGTCAAAATATTCACGACGGGCCTAATATATCAAAGATATCTAAACTTGTTAAAACCATTTTATTCATTTATTTATTATTTTACTTTATTCTTGAAATGGAATTTATTCATACGATGCGATGACAAAAGGAAAGAAAATAAAAGAAAATACTACTAGGCCAAAATAGATCAAAAATTTGAAAAACGTTGAAATTTTTTTAATTTTCCGGTTAAATGAGGTCAAATTCATGGAAAAGCCCACTAAAATTCGATAGAAGTCCCCCTACACTTAATATAAACATTGCCTTCAATGTTTAAGCATGTGGGAGAATAAACTCCCCTACACTTAGGACACTGAGTACGTTGTTTAAATCGAGCTAAGGAAGAGACAACTAAAGTGATTACATTTATTCATCTTATTTATATACATGTATGAATCACAATAGTTTTGATAGAACTGGGTACACGGGAATACGAGATCACGGGTCACGTCAAAAACACCAAAAGTGGATCATTAAGGCACACGTCCCTGCACAACATCACAACACAAACAACCTGCTTGGCTCCCCCTACACTTATTGGTGGAAATGGGTAAAGGTGAAAAAGGGTGGAAAGTATGGAAAAGGTAAAAATCTAACCTAGTTATACGATGCTTGATTTATTTATCACGAGTCTCTAGCTCGACTCGATTTCCCGAATTAATTCAAGGGAAACGTAGAGAGGGATGGAATCATCTCGTGAGAGATGTCCTCTCCAAAGTACAACTTAACCCGTTGGCCATTCACCTTAAAGTTGGGCCCATTTGGTTGGGACAACTCAATGGTGCCATAAGGGAAGATTTGGGCCACGGTGAATGGACCGGACCAACGGCTCTTAAGTTTACCCGAAAAGATTTTCAACCGAGAGTTAAAGAGTAAAACTTGATCACCAACGTGGAACTCTCGGTTCTTAATCTTGGAATCATGAATGAGCTTAGTCTTCTCCTTATAGATCAAAGAATTTTCATAAGCCTCATTCCTAAGTTGATTGAGTTCATTGAGTTGGATTTTCCTAAGATCACCGGCTTTGTTTATGTCAAAATTAGCCCATTTTAAGGTCCAATAAGCCTTATGCTCCAACTCAATGGGGATGTGGCACGCCTTTCTGTACACAAGGCGATAAGGAGTACAACCTATAGGTGTCTTATAAGCGGTACGGAAAGCCCACAAAGCATCATCTAATTTATCGGCCCATGAGGCACGATGCTCTCCCACGGTATGCTCTAAGACTCGCTTAAGTCCACGGTTGGAAACCTCGGCTTGACCATTAGTTTGTGAATGATACGCAGTGGAAAGTCGGTGATTGACACCATACTTAGCCATGACTCGTGCGAATTGATCATTGCAAAAATGAGTCCCGCGATCACTAATAATAGCACGACGCACCGAATCGAGCAAAAAATTGTTTCAAGAAGTTCACAACCACCCTCGCATCGTTAGTAGGTAAAGCCTTTGCTTCAACCCATTTTGATACGTAGTCAACGGCTACGAGGATGTACTTGTTCCCTTTGGATGATGGAAATGGCCCCATAAAGTCGATGCTCCATACGTCAAAGATTTCATATTCTTGTATGAATTTTTGAGGCATCTCATCTTTATGTGTGATCTTGCCTTGTCTTTGGCAAGCATCAAAATGCTTAACCATTTCATGATCATCATGATAAATGGTGGGCGAATAGAATCCGGAGTCGAAAACCTTTTTAGCGTTGTAGTTAGGACCAAAGTGACCACCGGTGGGTCCTTTGTGGCAAGCTTCAAGGATTTGTAAAGCCTCCGGCCCATCAACACATCTACGAATGATTAAGTCCGCACATTGCTTGAAAAGATAAGGGTCGTCCCAATAGTATGTTTTTACGTCTTTATAGAATTTTTTCTTTTGTTGAGACGTTAACCCTTCGATAAGAACACCACCTGCCAAATAGTTTGCAATGTACGCAAACCATGGGGTATCATCAAGATTGGAATTAATAGACATTAAGGTTTCAAGGGGAAAAGATTCATTAATCTCTTGATTTGGAAGTTCCCCTTGATAAGGATCCTCAAGTCTATTAAGATGATCCGCGGCTAGGTTTTCCGCTCCCTTTTTATCACGAATTTCAATTTTAAATTCTAGTAGGAGCAAAACCCAACGAAGGAGTCTCGGTTTAGCATCTTGCTTGGTCAACAAGTATTTCAAGGCGCAATGGTCGGTGTAAACGATGGTGGTAGAAAGCACAAGATAGGGGCGGAATTTCTCAAAAGCATACACTACAACTAAAAGCTCTTTTTCGGTAGTGGTATAATGCAATTGAGCCCCCGTCATTGTCTTACTAGCATAATGGATTGGTTGGAAGTGTTTGTTAACTCGTTGACCTAAAACCGCTCCTACCGCGAAATCACTAGCGTCGCACATGATCTTGAAAGGTAACTCCTAAATTGGAGAGACTAAGACCGGTGCCTTAGTTAATTTACCTTTAAGAAGTTCGAAAGATTTGAGACAATCTTGAGAAAAGATGAAAGGAGCATATTTCTCTAAGAGATGAGTCATTGGACGAGCTATTTTAGAGAAATCTTGGATGAAACGTCGATAAAATCCCGCATGGCCTAAAAAACTTCTAACTCCTTCGACGGTGGTAGGTGGAGGTAACTTAGCAATGACGTCAACTTTAGCACGGTCGACTTTGATACCGGCTTATGAAATTTTATGACCGAGGACGATGCCTTCTTTTACCATGAAATGGCATTTTTCCCAATTAAGAACGAGACGAGTGTCTTCACACCGTTTAAGCATATGTTCTAAATTGGCAAGGCAAGAAGAGAAAGAATCACCATAGACCGAGAAATCGTCCATAAAGACTTCAATAATTTCTTCAACCATGCCATGAAATATTGCCATCATACACCTTTGGAAAGTCCCAGGAGCATTGCATAAGCCGAAAGGCATTCTTTTGTAAGTAAATGTTCCATAAGGACAAGTGAATGTGGTTTTCTCTTGGTCTTTTGGATCGATAGGGATTTGAAAATATCCGAAAAAACCATCTAAGAAGCAATAGTAGTCATTACCCGCTAAACGCTCGAGCATTTGATCCATGAAAGGAAGAGGGAAATGATCCTTACGAGTGGCATCATTGAGCTTACGATAGTCTATGCAAACTCGCCAACCCGTTACGAGTCGAGTAGGAATCAACTCGTTGTTTTCATTGGGAACAACGGTTCGCCTTTCTTAGGCACACAATGGACGGGACTAACCCATGGCGAATCCGAAATAGGGTAAATCATTCCGGCATCTAGAAGTTTGATAATTTCTTTCTTAATGACTTCGTGAATTTTTTGATTAACCCTTCTTTGGTTTTGGATTGCGGGTTTAAAGTCATCTTCCATGAGAATTTTATGAGTGCAAAAGTTAGGATCAATTCCGCGGATGTCGGAGATTTTCCAAGCAATTGCTTTCTTATGATTTTTAAGCACTTTGATAAGTCGATAATTTTCATCTTTTTTTAAGTCCTTAGAAATAATGACGGGTAACTTATCATTCTCTTCTAAGAAAACGTATTCTAAATGAGACTTTAAATCCTTAAGCTCTAAATCTGGTGGATTATCGATGGAAGGCTTAGTTAAATTGGATCATCGTTTGTAACTTCCTTAGGGGTAGGTGGAGAAATATGGTCCTCATTGAGAAGTCTATCAATGGTACGAATGTCTTCTTCCCAATCGGTGGGAGAATCGTCATATTTTAAATCCACGTACCCTAAACTTGCTTCAAATTCTTGTAAAAGAAAGTCACTTTCTCCAAATGGAGTCAATGATGGAGCAATAGAAGATACGGTCTCAACATGAGGTAAATGAGAAATCCCGCTCTTACAAGACTCGTGAAAATGTTCTTCACATGCTTCGTCAAGCATATCGATGTAATTCACGGATTCGGGTCATCAGGAAGTTTGGAAAGTTTACCCATGTTAAAGACGATTTTATCATCCCTTACCCTCATGATAAGCTCACCCGCGGCTACATCAATCAATGTACGCCCGGTTCTCAAGAAGGGTCGTCCCACAATTAAGGGAACACGGGGATCTATCTCATAGTCGACTACAACGAAATCGGCGGGAAAAGTGAATTTGTCGACTCCTACAAAAAATCCTCGGCTATCCCCACCGGATAAGCAACCGTACGGTTAGCTAATTCCAAAGTCATACGAGTGGGGACTAGCTTGGGTAAAGATAATTGTTTCCATACGGACAATGGCATAAGATTGATACTCGCTCCGAGATCCGCCAAGGCCATACAATTCTCAACACCCGGAAAATTACAAGGAATAAGGAATCGACCGGGATCTCCTAACTTAACCGGTAATTTTCTCAAAAGAACCGCAGAACAATTATCATTCAATTGGGTATTGGCAATATCGAGCAATTTTTCCTTATCACTTAAAAGGTCCTTAAACATCTTAGCATACTTTGGCATGCGAGCGAGAGCCTCAACAAAGGTTATATTAAAATTCAATTGTTTGAACATTTTTAGGAAGTTCGAAACTTGAATATCATCCTTGTTCTTCAATTTCTCTTTCCTCAACCTTGAGGGATAAGGTATATTGGGTTGATATGAAGGCTTTGGAGTGGATTGCTCACTCACATCCTTTGGTGGAGGAGGGGTAGAAATGGAAGGTGAAGGAACCAGTTTGGGAACCGAAGGTGTGGTATAAGATTTAGGTAAAGGTGGAACATAAGGTGTAGACGAAGGCATAACGGGTGGTATAAGAAAGAATCTCGGGTCCTTGTTTAGGTGGGGAATAAGAAGGTTCTACGGTGGTCTTATCGCTCCTAGTAGTGATGGATTAACGTTAGCCCTAGGATTGGTCACGGTGTTAGAAGGGAGGGCACCTTGGGGACGAAGGGTTTGAATCATTTGCAAAAATTTCTTATCGGTCGATTCTTGCATTTCTCTCATAATTCGCTCATGTTCGGTTAATTTTTGTAGAACCAAATCAATTTGAGGATTATGCATGTTCCTTTGATTATATATGAATTTTTCAATTCTTTTTAAATCTATTTTTCGTTCCTCTACTCACTCGAATTGATATCTAATTTATACGTAAGATTAATTGTTCTTGGTAAATTAAACTTTGATTGGTATTTAAAAACTAAAAACTATTTAAAATATTTAAAATAAAGCTATTTAAACAACTTTAAAAACTATTTAAAATAAAACAAAACTTAAATCAATTTAAAAAGAAATTACTATTATACTACTTAAATCTTAATTAAACAAGTAAACTAATTAAAAACTATTTTTATAAAAACTATTAATTAAAATTAACTAAAATTAATTAAACATGTAAACTATATTTTTTATATTTTTTTATTTTTCTTAAAATTTATAAAAGTAAATTTATAAAAACTATTAATTAAAATTAATTAACCAAAAACTTGTAATTAAAATTATTAAATAAAACTGGCAGCTACTGAATGAGGTGATTATATTAATAAAACAAACTGTAACCTTAACAAGAAAGAGATATAGAACAAATGGTTAAGACGTTGGGCTGATGAACGGGAGGTCAAGGGTTCGAGTCCAGTGATGGACTATTTTTTCGGATGATTTACTTTTTTTTATATTTTTTTTTACAATTAAAAACACTCAGACCAAGTGAGTCTGTTGCTTATACAGCAATAACTAGAATAGCAAAATAAGCAAAATACCAAAAGCAGCAAAGCAATCAAACTCTGAAGAATCAAATAAGCAAATAAGTCTAAAACTTAAAATAAGCAATTCTAACATCAGTACACTACTGACTCAAAATCAGCAAAACTAAACATATAGCAATTCCACATATATATAAATTCTCCCAAATATCAGTTAAACCTAAGAACAAAGATTAAAAAGGCAAAAGCAGATTTAATAAATTTAAAACAGATATATCACTTATACTAAACCGATTAAAAAACTTAAATCTAAACAGGGAAGCAAATTAAAATATTAAACAGTTAAGCAAATCATTTTAGAAAAACATAAACAATAAAAATCATTAAACCTCAAATAATAAACTAAATCACTTAAACATCTAACAAAATTAATCTAAAAATAAAACATGAACATTTAAAATGGAATGAAACCTGGTGACGAAACCTTTGAGCAGATGCGCAGCGCTGAGCTGGCATAAAAACCGAGACCACCTTTCAAACCAAACCAACCTCCGAATCAGCAACACCACTATTCGAACCCGTTTTGTTTTTTTTTTATAAACTTCCAATAGGGAAGTTTTATATCCAAAATTTATTTTTCTATTATCTAATTCAAGCTATCATTTAACTTGCTTAAAATATATTCTAATTATTATAATAAACTATTTTAAGAATAAATTGCAATCATAAGAACTTTAATAAAAAAAAAATAAGACACGATTTTAATCAAACTTAAATAACTTTCATTAATAATAAAAGATCATTACAATACTGAGAAAATTGAAAATACAATTTAACCTAAAAACTATTTTGCATAATAAAAATAAAAATAATAATGGCACACAAAAATTACAGAATAAGAGGGTTTTTATAGGCAAACCCTAAAACTTCTTCATGAAGATTTGTGGAGCATATCTTGAATCTGAACTATTTAATCCATCTTTTCTCATTATTTGTCTTGATATACGGCTGAAAACCAATTACCCATCACACGGATTGCCATCGTGGATGGGTTTGTGTTTCTTGTGCTTCTTCAATGCTTATGTGGCTTCTTATTATTGGAGGAGTGGTGGTGGTGATGTGGTTTAGCCAATCAAAGGCAACAAGGGTGTCACGTTTGATGAGGACCACCATCTTCATGCCCCGATAAAGATGAGGATTTAATTCCCATCCGTGATTTACACGCGCTGTTAATTGTGAAAAGCCCTAATATTATTTTGTGGCTAGGGTTTGAGTTAATAGGGGAAAAGGTAACTGGTTATTGTGAGGTAAGAGAGAAAGGTACTTTGTTTTCATCGGAAATGTGTGTGGGTGAGTGTGTGAATAATACGGTTTGACCAAATGAGGAGTTTTAACAGTCTCATGGTTTTGCTATGGGCTTGGTCTAAATATAACTCCCCTTGTCCCAAATTTGGATTGTATTGGGCTTGGTTATGTAAATACTCAATCCGTCCCTTTTAAATTTCCCAAGTAATATGGGCTTTTGGCCTAAATATTTCAATCCGTCCCTTTTTTATTTAATTTGGGCTTGTAACTTGGGTTTCAGGCCGAATAAGCGTATGTGGGACCCACTTGTCCCAAATAACTTTGATAAACTTTAGTCCTCGAAAACAAACTCGTCTTTGGCTTCCTTGATCATTTCTTCAAAAAAACGTGTTGAATTTGCCGGTTTTCGTGAACTTCAGTTTCTTTTGGTTCTTTGACTTTGACTTTGTCTCTTTCTTGGACTTTTCTTCAACAATTGACCGTGAAATCTCGTGTTTTATTTCCTTTTGATCTTTTGTACCTATTTCACACAAAAACACAAAACCACGCGTAATTCTGACTTTTACGATATTAAACACATGATTAGGTCTTGTTTTTCTTTGATTTTTGTGGAAAAAGGATAAGTGTTTACACACTTATTAATTAGCAAATAGGTTCAACAAGAAGCTTTGCAACTTGATGTGAGCCCCAATCATCTCCAACCTAAGGATATCAATGAGGTAGAAGTTGTTCAAGCAACAAGGACAATTGGTTCCATTGTGCATGTGGGTTTACCATATATGGATCCGGTGGTCTAGTAGGGTGGTATATGGTGGTGGTAGCCATTGTTGAAGTTTAAAGAGAGAAGCTGTGTGTGTGAAGAGAAAGAAAAGGAAAATGTGATAAATGAAAAATGAAAACACAAGCAACAACCCCTCCTTGGAAGCCTTGGAGGGTTATATATAGTCACACACCGCCTACGCTATACATCGTTTCCTAGTCTAGTCTATGCGTGTGTGACTATGATAACTAATGGGAATTCTTAAATGTCGTCACATAAAGTGAATTTCCAACAATCTTCCCCCATGGGACGACGTGTAGAATTCCTTACAATATTTTTCCTAACAAGTACATAATGATTAAGAACAAAAGCTTCCATGAAGCGTCCAATGCTGATGAAGTCTTCTGAGGCCTTTGACTTCAAGTCTTCACTTCAGAGTGACTCATCTTCGTAGTAACTTGTAGTAGAAATACTGTAACGGCACAAGCTAAGTAATCCATATACTTCTGGTTAAGGAGAAGATTCTAAATTAATTTCCCCCTAATTCATGCCACATAATCTTGATGTAGAAGCTTTTAAATAGCTTCCCCCTAAACCGACAATCCTCATAAGCAATTTCAAAGCTTTCAATAAAGTTTAGAATGATTAAGCGCACAACGGAATTTAACAAGCAAACCCCATCATATGAAATGATAATGTTGCAATGAGTTCTTGAAAGTTTGGGGCACACCAAGTAGATCAACAACTTCTCTTCTCACGCTTGAATAATTCTTCTGAATTTTTCTTCCCCCCTGAGAGTTCAAGTTATGCATACTAGAAAGAATAAAGACATTTCTTCCCCTACGTAGTTGAAAAAGTAAACCAATCCCAAGTTTGAAGCTCAAATACTGAAGTAGACACTTTATCCCATTCATGAAGTTGACGTCGTAACACCAGAGTCAAATAAGTCCCGGAAATGCCCATATCTTCTTCCGGAGATGCACTAGAGTCAATTAAGTCCCGAAAATGCATATCTCTCCATATAGGATAATGATGATGAATAATTGAAACCTCAAAACAATTAAACATCAATCAATAGTGTACCGTTTAGAGATTGATAACGCCACGAGTTAAAACACTGATTCGGTTATGATAAATGTCTTCCCGGAATGTCTTTAAATCAAAAGAAGGTATGAAGTTCATCACGTGTACTCGTTGTGTGTTCAATATGTCTTCTTCTTCCCCTTTGATGGTTTCAAAACTTCGGAACCAGCAATAAATCGTACGCACATGTACTTGAAATCTCGTGAGAATAATAAATAAGCTGAATTATATATTTTGTGAGAATCAGCTGCTGATCGAAATTCTCTACTCATAAACTCTCCATGGCTATCTTTACCAACCCCTTTGTAGGCAATTTGAAGTGACTACTGATGGAATGAATCACATTTACCAAACGTGAAACTGAATAAGAATCCTTCGATCTTGTGCCTTAAGCTTGCACTATTATTGAATGAGGAACGGTGGAGAAATATCTTAGTACCCAATACCTTTCCGAAAGAAGTATATAAGCACAACACCTCTTGAAATTATCCACGACGACTATGCGCGTGACACTGAGTACAACAATGTAACTCATTAATGTGATAGTTATCCAAGTCATCAACCAACCACCCCGAACCCGGAAACTAGATAAATAAATCTTCATCCTAAAGATTAAGAACGAGCAAGTTATCATTGAAATCATGCATCCAACCATCCTCGATTTCAAAGATAAAATAAGAACACGCCTTCGAAAAATCCGTCTTCAATTTCAAATAATAATACACGATTAAACCCGTAGCCACTAAAATTCAAATTAAGCCTTTTTTCTCGGTCTCATCAAAATAAATGTTGTCACTTTGTCTCATCTTTTTCTCGTCACGTTGTCTCGTAATTTATCTCGTCCCTTTGTCACGTCACTTGGCACTTGTCTTGTCACATTAATATATTAACCAATTACAAACCGACCATATTTGATGCAAAAATATGCCTACAAAGTGTACCAATACCAAGTTGAGTGATATAAATATCAACTATTTGATATGTGTAACAAATTGCATAAGCAACATTAGTAGTAATAAATCATCCTTTTTTTTGCATGTCTTGCCACCGACCCATCTAATAATACACGACCCATCAAGCAAAGTAATACTACACTTGATATAGATTTTTTGGATAAAACAAAAATTAGCTCATGTGATACTACACTTGGTCCAAAATAATAAGCAAATCCAAGATGCCAACATAACGACATTCAGCCCATTGGTAAACTTTCTAAGCGGGTCCATGCAGCAAGTAATACTCGGTCCAACACCTCTCTCAATATATATATCAATTACCCTAATCTTTAGGTCATAAAACCTAATCCCATTTTCTAAAACACGCAGCCACTTAACAAATCTACAACTTCTCGAAATCTCCGACTCATCTCATTTGCTATGATCCCAAATCTAAATCCCTTATCATATATTCTGCTTGAATCATACTATGCATTATCAATCAAGATGAAGCAAGAACCTCATCATTTTTCCGATACAAAAAAAAACCAGCAAACAACCTCTTTCTTTTTTTAAAAAAAAACTTCGAACCACAAATGGTTGCGAAGTGAAGATGAATTTGTTACGGCGTCAAGATCCATAAATGGGTCTCGGGTAGGTGATTAATGCATGTGATTTGTTTGTAACGTTTTTCAGTCGAATCAAAGATTGAATATAACATATTTGTTATTGTTCTCTCTTTATTTTCGTATATTGATAAGATGGGTTAAGCCATTTACATGAATCTGTGATGCATGACTCTTTCGTGTTTAGAACTCAACAGATCTATGATATTGATATATCACACGATAAAGAGGAAACTGAGGTCTATTTTGTTTTATATGTTTTGGTTTGAGTCTAGTTAGGATAAGAAACGGAGGGATATAGATAGAGTCGGTGTTGATTGAGTGGTTATGATGTTGGCTGTTATGTTAAGAAATTAGTCTTGGTCAACATTGCAAAATCCATACAAATGAATCATTCCGCAATAATTTTGCGACATGATTCCGCAACCAACTTGTTACTTCATTCCGCAACCACATTGTTTCCAAGATTCTGCAACAATTATTAGATGGACATGATTCCGCAACTAACAATAGATGCAAACGATTTCGCAATCTTGAAATCTAAAAGATTTCGCAATTTGAAATCAATGATTTCGCAAAGACGGAAATCAATGATTCCACAATTTTTAGAAATCAATGATTTCGAAATCCAGAAGATCTTATCCAGAAGTACAATGTTTCCGATTTTTGTGGAACTGGTATTTTTAGATTTGGTTTGCAGATCTGAGATTTATCTTCATTTTAGAAAAACAAAGAAACCCAGATAAATATGTTTAAGACCCATATCAGATCTAAAAAAATTGAAACCATGGACAGATAGAGACAAGTTATGAAACAGAGAAACAAAACCATGGACTGATAAGAAGACTAGGACCAGCTGAGACAAAAAATTAAGACTGTCGTGACAAAAAATTAACTGATTCGATACACAAGATTTTAGACCACCAAAATCGAATAATAAAAAACTCGATTGAACCATAGCTCTGATGCCAATTGTGGGTTTGCCATTTATGGATCCGGTGGTCTAGTAGGGTGGTATATGGTGGTGGTAGCCATTGTTGAAGTTTAGAGTGAGAGGTTGTGTGTGTGAAGAGAAAGAAAAGGAAAATGTGATAAATGAAAAATGAAAACACAAGCAACAACCTAAACTTGGAAGACTTGGAGGGGTATATATAGTCACACACCGCCTACACTATACATCATTTCCTAGTCTAGTATATGCATGTGTGACTATGATAACTAATGGGAATTCTTAAATGTCGTCACATAAAGTGAATTTCCAACAGTGCATGAAAAAGTCAAACAAGGGTGGATCACCCAAGAAGCGGGAAATGGGAACACCTAAAACTGGAGTGTTAGAGGGAGGAGGAGGTGGATAAGGCATGGTATCCAAAGGTGATATGGGTGATATGGGTGAATTTGATGGAGCGAAAAGAAGAAGCCCAAAAAACAAAGGGAATTCTTTGATGAGGTTGAGGTTGAGTATTCACATTCAAAGGAGGACTAGAAGTGAATGGTGAGGAAAACTCATTCATTCTTGATTGGAATGAAGAGGAGGTAGAACCATGTGAATGGTTAGTACCATGAGTTGAGTTGGTATTCCATGAAGCAAGAGGTGGTGAAAGTGATGAAAATAGGAGAAGTTTCACTCTTTGGTTTGTGAGAAGATGGAGAACCAAGTTTAGGAACTTTGAATCTCATATTAAGGTTTCTTTTGGATGAGGAAGTTTTGGAAGAGTTTGATGTTCTAGTGGACACCATGGTTGTGTGTTTAGGTTTAGAGAGAAGTTTAAGGGATGAAGCACACAATCAACAAGAGAGGGTTTAAGAAGAGGAAGGGATGATCGAAACTAGTAATGGGTTAAAAACATTTTATATGAATAATGAAATTAGGTAGCCTAGTTTAGGAAAGTGCAGGTTTTTGCAAAATTTTTATCAATGTTTACACAGATAAAGGGAAAACAATGTAAAGCAAAGATTCGCTCAGAACAGACAACGGTGGTTCCTTATAGATAGGCGCGGTTATTTATCGCTAAGTAACCGCGACATAAATAAGGAGCCGCCCCCAGTGGGTTTGATAAAAGGCACTTCCTGAAACTTTTGCTAACCTAGATTTTATACAAAGGTTTATCAAGCCAAAGTGGACTGTTAATCAAAATCTAGGAAGCTAACTAACACGTAAGATGCACAAAGTCATGCAAATCAAAAGATCGATCACATAGACAATTAGGATTAAAATACTATATAATCCAAACACAAAGTATTAGTTAATAAACACATAACATCCTAAATATAAAGATAAAGGAGATGATGTTCAACAATCCAAACATGTTTACACACATGTTAATCATTCAAGAGTGGGATATATCATTCATCCATGAGCATTTCCTCACTGCCTTGATTCACTTCTTATGCCTTCTTGAAGATGAAGATTGAGACAATATTGATAGTCTGAATCAATGTCTAGAGAAGACAATTGAGAGATAGAGGATGACAAATTATAACAAGGGTTGAGAGAGTCGTCTTGAGAGACATTTCCATCTTTATTTGAATCATGTGTGGGTTCAGAAGAGACATTTCCTTCAATAGGAAGCATGACTTGATCCACGGAGTGAAATGATGAAGCATTTAAAGGTGGAATGTCAAGAAGAAGTTTTCTAAGAAGCCGTGAGAGAATCATGGCAAATGGAAGACTTGAACGAGACCCGTTGAGAAAAAATCTTATTCTTCTAGCTATGAAAAATGCAAGGTTGTATGGAGTGGAGGTAGCAACACAATACAACATATGTGCAAGACAAGCGGGCACACGGTTGCGATTACCATCCAAACACATTGCATTTTCCCTAATGATTTCGGCCCATGGGATCATAAAATCATTAAGATCGCTAGTTAGTAATTCCCAAGGAGTGAGAGTACGAAATTATACCTCAAAATTACCAAGAATAGGGTGTTCACGAGGTTTAGCAATGGCACAAGAGATGGCCGAAGCCGAGGGTATCTCGGTCACATAATTCACATCTATAGGGGCTGATTCTAAATAGTTTAAACTCCAAGCATCGGTGAACCTACATTGACCTTCGTATGGAACTTTGAGAATCTCACCAAATTCTTCAAGAGTATATACAAAGGTTTTCCCCTTGATGGGAAATCTTATTGATAAACCATTATTGATGCACGTTAATGTGTACGAGTTAAAGAATTCCACGAGGAAGGAAGGAAAGATAGACTCATTTATATCAAGCAAACAATCAAAGCCAATGGAATTGAACATGAATCGACGAAGTCAAGTCCAAGAAAGTTATAAGGAACAATGCGTCCTTCATGAATACAACGAGATTCAAGACTATGATAAGTGTTTTGAGTAGAACGAGTTTGACGCAAAGAAAAAAGATTAGGCATGTATTCTCTAGTACGTTGGTGGTCATTTTGATATCCTGAAATCATGATAGTACCTAAAAATAACATACAAACATATTTCCCCAATTACTCATATGTTACATATAAACCAAAAAAATCAAAAAGATGAGAATGTGTTTTATCAATCTCTTGAGAAACAAATGATTAATCCTTATCATTATCATGTTCACAATGTTCCTAGTTCATCATTGACAATAACAAATTAACCATGTAAAATCAACAATGAACTTGAACATTGGTTTTTCAAAACAAGGTTTTTAGGTAAGCATTTAACAATGCCATTACCAACTTGTTCATGGGTTCATATCAATTCCATGAATTAACCAAAATTATTTAGTCAAAATTCGGATTGTTCTACAAGTGGGTTTTAGTGAAATCTCAATGAATATGAACCTAAGGAATCATAGCAAGATTACCATGTCAACTCTTATTCCTAGTAAGGTTCTAATTCAATAACAATTTTAGAAATCCCCAATTATGAATGTATGAACCCTAGAATAAATTAGATGAAATGGAAATAAATAACTTACAATTAATTGATCTTGAATGAAGGATGAGTGAAACCCACAAATTGAAATCAATTAATCTTGAGTAATTGAAGGTTTTGGAAGATCAACAATGGTGGAAAACGGAGAAACCTATCGCTATGTTGGAGAAGAAAGAGAAGGAATGTTTGAAAAATGATTTTTAATAAAAAATCTGGCACTTTCGTTGCAATCACTGGACGTGGTTCCTTATCGATATGGAACTGCGCATTTGAGCCGCGACGATAAAGAACTGCCTACAGTGGCGAGTTTTTATCAAGGAAAATCAAAGAATTTTTCAAAACCAAATTTTTATAAAATACTTAAAATATGTCTTAAGCCTTTAGGAAATCATTGGACCACCACAACACTAGGTAATAATGCCTTAATGAAGGATCACGAGTTGAATCGAGATAGGAAAAGACCGAAACAGGCAAACAACTACTCGTAGCAAAGAAGCAAAGAGGGGAGAAGTCAAGAGAAGTAAATCAAGACCAAGAAGAATGCTCAAGAGACAAATGACAATCTTCAAATCAAGAAGACGAAGAGCTTGTGTCATATATAGTGGTTTAAGACGTGCCATTCCGGTAAAAGTCTAAACGGCTTTGGTAATGAACTATACCAAGAAATTTTTATAGAATAAGATCACTTTCAAGAGTAGTCTTACTCTACTTCAAAATGTGAGCAAAGTATAGATTCACTTTCTCTCCCATATGATCAGACAATTATTATTGCTAGGATTTACAATAACAATATCCTTGGAATATTTCAATTCCAAATGTGTAAAATCCAACTACAACTTGTGAAAGTAGTTTAGTATCTTAAGGGATTCATCAATCATCCTAGAGATGAGCTTAATTACACAAGTTACACATGATATAAGGCCTACTAACCGTAAGGGTGCAAACCATGGAAATCATGCTTGATACTTTAAGCTTCTACTAACTCACTCTACATCTCCATAGTGAGTCAAGCAATGAAGGTTTGAGAGGGAAAAAGTAAATAATCACAAACCACAGACAAATTTCAAGGCAAGGATGCCAAGAACAAGCATATAGTCAATTAATGATCAAAAGAATGATCAATAGGGCGTGTGGAAGAACGAGAATGTACCTTAGACACAAATTGCATTCCAAGCTTTCAAGGAACCAATGCAAAGCTCAACCATGACTAAAGTGGCTACTAAGTCTTCAAGGACTAGTATCACTCCCATCCATCTTGATATCATCATTCAGTGATGTTAGAAATCAGAGAAGATTAGTCTTCTACAAGTGTAAGTAACTCAATCCACAATCAATTGAATGATTGATCTTCATGAGTACCTACATATAACAGAATACAAACTAGTAGATACATTTCAAGAGTAAATCTAAAACGCATAAATACTAATAATCTAAATGAGATGCAATATTACCAATTAAAAGGCATATTTTCAATAAAAGATAGTTTTGACCAAAGAAAAACTTTAGTACCACTTAACCTTCTAATTTGAGGAGACAATGGATCGATCCAAGTTTTAAAGTACAATATACTTCAGAGATCTTGTGTCACCATCGCTCTGATACCAATTATAGATACTAGAGGGGGGGGGGGGTGAATAGTTTCTCTTTGGTTTATCTCCTAATTAAAGTTCATTTCAATTAGGTGAGTGTCAAAACCATCTTTTACTTGAAAGCTAGTTGCATAATGATTAGGTTCAATTCTAATGCATTAACAATGACAAGTAGTAAGTGTAATGATGATGAAGGTAAGTAAAGAGTAAGGAAAGAAACAACCTAGTAGGAAGACACCAAGATTTATAGTTTCGGCAATGAGGCTCTATCCTCGTTACTACTCCACTCCTCGAGTACACCTACTCGAGATTTACACTATATCCACAAGCTCCCTTCTTGGCGGAGAAAACCTTACAACGTTGCTTACATTATTTTCCGACACTAAGCTAAATGTCGAGACCTAATCTTAGCTAGGAACAATCTACACAACGTCGCCCACTTCACCAATTTACGACACAAGGCTAGATGTCGAGTTCTAATCTAAAGATAGAACCCATCTTCACAACGTTTCCCAATTCACCATTTTCCGATACAAGGCTAGATGTCGAGTTCTAATACAAAGCTATAACCAATCTTCACGACTTTTCACTTTGAAGCTAAGTGAGAACTTCACACAAAACAACTACACATCACTTTATAGTTTAGTGAGAACTCACAAGACACAACCACATCACTTTATTGTTTAGTGAGAAGTTACACAACTTATTACAACTCAACTAAACATATCCAAGTATACACATGTAATTTGGATCTACACAACACAAATCCAAGCGTACACATGTGCAAAGGATTTACACAACTCTAATCCAAGTTTTCACAAATAGCTCGGATGAATACAATTAGTCCAAGTATTCACAAATACATTGGATCTACAAAAGACACAAATTAACAAATGCTGAACATGACTAGATCTTTAGAAAAGGATGATCTTCATCCAGGCTTCATCTTTAATCACATCACAAGTATGTGAGTGATCTTCTCTTTGGACAAGGTAAAGAAGGAGATCAATATGATAAGCATAAGTAAACATGCTTAACACATTAAGTGATCATTTACTAATGATTATGATTAGAAAGGAGAAAGAAGGCTGAAAGAGATGTCCAAAAAGGGTTGTTGAAAATGCAGATTTGATCTACTATTTATAGAAGAAAAAACCCAACGGCTAGCTGAGGGTGGTTCCTTATCTACCTAGGCGGTTCCTTATTGATAGAGAACCGCGTTGGCACTTAAGGAACCAGGGAGGTAGACTCCACTCCTTTTTGTCTTTTAGTGGATTTGAAATATCTGAGGCTGTTTAATCCTTCAAAGGATATTCTTATGGGATTTGAAATATGCCATATTCAAATTTACATTTTCATTTTAATAAAACATTTTCTTAAAAATAAAGTTTATTAAAAATTCTTTTGTCACATTTGACAAAAGTGAGTTTTAAGGCTAATCACTTTTATGATCACTAAACATGATTAAGATATGTTAGTGTAATGATTATTACCTTGATGATAGTGTTTATTAGATAATTTGTTTTATGATTGTGTTTGACAATAAATGTATTTGTAATTTGTCGTGATCAAAACTAAGAAAGATTAGTTAGCACTAACACTGTTTTTAGGCATTGCTTTGCATTAACACCATTAACTACGAGTACGCGGCAAAATAGATATAGTAAGAAAAACATAATTATGCACATAATAAAAAAAACCAACTTCGGATGAATTGAATAAATCAATTAATGAGTCTTGATCTTGATCTTGAACACAATGGTAAAATAACCGTCTCTATCGTTTTCTTACACGACATGTCAAACGAACAATGACTACGATGCTAGTAGTAACTTCACTTCAAACAAACTAGTGTATTATCTTGTAACTAGAATCCCTAGATCCAAAACCCTAAGTGAGATTACGTAAGGAACGGTTTAAGAACATTACAAGATACTTATAGAAAATCACCTTAAACCATAATTAGGGTTTAGAGTTAATCGTGTTAGGTCAAAAGTTGACGAGTCAAATCACCATGGAAACTAGAAGGACCAAATATGACATTAGGAGAAACTTCAAGCTGGTGGACAAAATATAAGTAAGTTCCCCCTGCTATGAAACTTTACACTGCTGTGAAGTTTCCCCTGCCATGTATTGTGTAAAACCCGTAAAAATAAGGTCATAATTTAATTATATTTTTCAATTATTTTGAAGTATTTTATAACGTTAAATACTATTATGCTTAATGGTTTAAGTTGAAACCGATATTAAATATTATATTTTAATATTTTGACGAGTAACGAGGACTACTAGTGATCGCGATACTGACGGATGCCTAAAATTTTATATTTTATTATCGATCATTTCGATATTTAATACTTTCGACGATATCGTTTTAATTACGTATCGAGTCGTTATATTATTATTTTTCGTGTGCGTTTAAACTTTTAAAAAAAAAAAATATTTTTACGAAACCCGAGTCCTGTAAATATTTGTAAAATTGACTTTTAGTCATTTCCCGCTTTTTAACCAATATTTATATTTAGGACCAAAACTATCACAACTTGGCAAAATTAACCTTTCCACCACCATATAAATGATTTTTTTCTTACCTAACATCACATACACAAACTAGCTACAAAAAAAAAATTCTCTCATCCTTTCTTCTTTCTTCATTTTGCCAAAACCCACACACCACCACAATCCATCAATTTTCTTGATCAAAACTTTGATCCATCCAAAAACAAAACAAGTCCACCTCCTAATTTTTCAAGGTGATTCTAATGGTACCATTTTTATCAACATGCAACCATATTAATTTTTCAAGAAAAGTTAGTGACGTTTGATCCAAATTTGTTGTTTTTATGTGTTGGAAGTGATGATCAAATAATATTTATGCTATGTTTTTGTTAAAAAGTTGATTTTTAATTTTTGTTTTTTTATTTTGATGATGATACAAGTGTTAGGATTAGATTATGATGATATTAGGATGTTAAAATGATGATAAAAATGATTGGTTTTGATCAAAAACATGATTTTGTGGTAGATTTTGATAGTTGATTTTGGGCAGTAGGTTTGAGGCCATTTTCGGGGGTCTTAAGTCTGAAAATAGATTGATATTATGGGATTATGTTGTAGAGAATTTCGTTAGCTTCGATTTGATATAAAGTAGGCCTTCCAACTCCAAACAAGGTGGAAGATACACTAGTTTGATTTTCGTGTACCGGGAGACGAGTGTCGACACAATCCGAAAATTGTTGTCGATATTTGGATCGAATCTCGGGGACTATAAAATGAGTTTCAAAATGATTCAAGGGCTGTTCTCAGGCTCCAAGTTTAGCATTTTGAGTCTATTTTTAGAATCAAGTGGCGGTTTTACAAACGGAGTTGTTTAGAATGGTTAAAATGGTTTCGTAAGTCAAGGTCGCTAAACTGTCTGGATTTTGTGATTCAAAGATGAGTCGGGCAGGGAACTTTATAAGTAAAATCTTTTGATGGGCTCTTGAGAGGACTTTATACATATAGTAAGTAAGTTCTGTGAGTAGTATCATAAAAATTTGATGTGTCTAAGTATGGGAAAACGGCTTGGACATTCGGTATGTTCCGGCAGATTTTTATTAAAGGCGTAGAATAATAAAATGAATATATAGGAGAGTGTAATAGTATCACTTGTATCGTTTTCTCTCGAGTTTGTCGTGATTTTACGAGTCGAGTTTTATATTCTTATGTATGGTTTATTTCTCGAGTCTATTATTAATGAACGCACCTCATTTGATAGGTTGCGGTTCTCTTGTTTGAAAGGCATCATCTATCGTCGGCGATCGTCTCATTACCACTATTGGCTAAGGTGAGTCTATAGCCTCGCTTTATACTAGTTATTAAATGATTTTAAACCCGCGAGGGGGAATACATGTTTTATAAACTTAGAACACAAGATTTCTATTGTATGCTTTGTCCCTTTATGAATGGACCCGTGGTTGCCTTTAAATTGCATTAAGTGATTGCCTTTGTTAAAGCCTCAATTATGGACCGTTAACTAGCTTATGATGGGCTAGCCGCTAGTAAAATTAATAGATCTATGGGGAAGCCGCCTCGGTTCAGTTTGTGTGGACTTGTCATAGAAGCTTAGGCCCGACCTCCGCACTGTTTGGACATATTGTATTGAGAAGTCAGGTATACGGCAATGTACCAAAAATCTAGAGGTAACCGACAATTAATAAATCTCTCGTCTTATTAGACTGATATGGGAGTGTTTAAGGGCTCGGTTCCATGAGCTTATTGCAATTTATGCTATATACAATTATCATTGTTGATGCAAATTATTATTTGATGCTTATAAGCATGCCACAAACTTATAATCTTTGCTTGTGTTCAAATTGATTTCATAAACCTATAGATTCACTCGGCATTTTTGCTGATTGTTTTACTCACATGTATTTCAGGTAATCATGAAGTGGAAGCTTGGAGGTCACGGGAATGAAGTTGTACACTGTTTTTTTTGTTCAAACTCTTTGATTTATTTATCGTTCCATTTTTAAAACAAACTAATATGTTGTTTTAACTTATCTTTTGGTAACGATTACTTGGGACTACGCTACTCTGACAAATGTTTTAGGAACGATAAATCTAAAACGTCTCTTTTCGAGTCGTTCTTTATAAATTATGTGTTGTTGTATCATTGTATAGCACCCAAAGATGTATTCCGGTGCGTGTAAATTTGGGGGTGTTAAAGATTGGTACCAGAGCCATGGGTTATAGAGAACTAGGTCTTTTTTCTAAAAACCTAAACTATAACTGTCGGTTTTATTTTTTAAAGAGTCGGTGCACATGATTTCGCGTGACTTCAGGTTCAAGCTACTTCTGGGATTACCACTTTAGTATGCGTTATTACGTATACCTTATTGGCAAGTATTTATAAATAAATAGTATGATCCATTTATGGATATATATTTATATCTAGGATCCCTTTATCGATATATATTTATGTCGTTAAACTTTTCGATAAAAGTTTGTCATTTATTAATGATTAACTTAAATAAATTCAATGAATTTCAGGATCTTTCTGTCTTTATTTTTTAGGTATTTAAATTGCTTTTATTTCAAAAATTTTATATTATGACCTTACATACCTTCATCTGCGCGCGTTACTTTGATTGCTTAACCCTTTAAGATATCTATATAGATATCCAAATCGTCTTCCGACTGTTTGTGTTTAGACGTCTTGAAACGTAATTTCTAGACCATTGTGTAGCTCAATGTGTCCTTGGAATAGACCAACTGCTATTTATTGACATTTATATGTATCGACTCCGAAGTGTATTGTTCACTTATATCTCGATAACGTCATCGTTATTTTATAAATCATCGTCTAGATTATGGCACTAGAATTGGAATACGATTTTACTTATATAAAATGGTATCATTTATTTTTCATTAACCTTCTCGCTCCCAGAGTGTAGCATGTTAATGTTCCATTCTTTTCTTGTTATGTTTTGTGTTTTTGACAATCGTGGCACCAAGGAGATTTGCCTACATTGCATTTTGAAATCTAAATTACGAACGTCTTTCACCGTCTTGCTTCCTAAATTTCGTGTTGAATACCTTGAAGCATTTTCTGTCATTCATCATGCTATATTTTATTTGATGCTCATTACGAGATTTATTTTTCGTTGTTATAAAATCCACAAGATGTGTGTATATATGTATATATTTTGAGCCGTTAAGAAGTGTCGATAAATACACTTTATGCAGACACTGTAGGGGCAGTATAAACAGGTCAAAACTTAAAAGTAAAACCTGCATTTTTAAAATAAAATAGTCAAACCTGCACAGAACTTGCAGGGGTATTTTGGTCATTTTATATTGGGTTTCAGGTCTCGGGTAAAACTAGAAAGTCGTCTGAAACGTCGTTTTGCATCAAAATGCTTTAGACTCCGAGTCTTGGAGATGTCGTTTATCGGGTCAATTAATCGGCTCATATTTAAAAGTCAAATCTGATAGAAAATTCGGAACATGGGTTTTAAACGTTTCTAAGAAGTTTTGAGTTCATTTGAGATCGTAAAATTTTAACGAATATTATTTTACAATTAACTAATACTAGTTGCATGTTAAAATGTTTAAAAATAGAAACGTTACAGGATTAGCAATTACCAGATTAATGGTGTAATTTAAAAACGAATAATATATTTTCTTAAAAGCATGTTGTGTCGAGTATCTTACATAGAATACACATGTGGATTGTTTTATTCTTTTCATATATTGACTCCTTTGTCATTCGATATTATTTTTATTTTCTTCTAACCTTCCACTGATTTGGGTTGAGTTTTGAAGTTTTGTCTTCACATTGTTCGTCGATATTTTTATCGCGTGTCTCATGGCGTATTCGTCTAACCTTATAACCTTTGAAACCTTAACAACTTGTAACCATTTCATTGGTTGTTTTACGAGCTACTATTTGCCACTTTTTACAAACCCTTGGCTACTTTATACGTTGTCATAAATCTGATACTGTTTTACGATTATTTTCACCAATTGTTTTTACTTTGGTCTTATAAAATACTTTTCGTAACAAAAAAAAATTGCTTATTGAGTATCTCACAAATTACTTGTATCCTATAAATTTATAAACTATTTTTAAATTCCATTTTTCAAATGGCATGGTTTATATATAAACATAAGAAACGTAATACTTTTCGACGAAACTGAGCACTGCATTGCTATTCCTAAATTATACATGGTCTGATCACCTATGTCTAATTTAGATGGAGCCATGCTAGGCTGAATAGTAGTCCACTTAAAGTTTTTGATAATAATCAACTTTTTACTTGTATTTATGATAAAGATAAATAAAATGAAATAAAATGAAAAGTAGTTTTAAAAAACTTTATATTTCATGCAAGTAGCGCAATTTCTATGCATCCGCATATGTTTTCTTACCTTTTCTTGAACGAATTACACTCTTACGAATACGTTTTTACTCGACGATCTTTTTCTACTAGTTACTTCATTTTATCTTATAACTGAATTCGTTTGACCATTCGTCTAATTACTGACTGTTGATAAAAGACTTGAAAGTCTCGATGTTTTATCCTTCCTTCTCGTCCAATGTTCGTTATGCGATTTTATAGATCTTTGGAATGTCTCCGCACGTTAATATTGAATTACCACTAGAGTGATTTCCGTATATTCGGGATTACGTCCGTCACTCTCGTTTGTCTCGAAATCCACTCTTGTGAATCGTGCTTTAACTTCTCTCTTTAAACACTAACATCGTTCATTTGATTTGTTTTAATTACAAGTGATTATTAGGAATTTTCTTTGATTAAAATTTTTGTATGGATCTTATTTCCGATCATGTATCGACCACCGCTAAGTTAATGAGCCGATGTTGGTGAACCATCGACCGCACTAACAAAATTGACAACTTGTTTAATCTATTATTTCTTATCGTCTTACCATCAACGCCTTTATCTTATTATTCTCTTTAAGAATTCATACGACATTTGTTTCGTCCCCTTTTGTACCGTTGATTTCGTACTAATTGTTGACTATTATTTCCATTCGTATTCGTTTGTTATCTTGTCACATTTCGAAACCCGAATACATCCCATGTTTATTTTGAAATAATAAACACCTTTAAGTATTTCTACAATGTATTATAAAAATTTTATGTTTATACATTTTTCCAATGATTTTCAATTATCGAAATAACCATCATAAGTAAAAGGTCAAATTTATACATCATATTTTGTATAACTAAAACTAATGTTTAAAATAAAATTATGTTCTACTTTTTGAACTAATTGACATATCATACTCTACTATAAATGTAATGAAACTATCGGTTTAATTTATATTCCTAATAATGATTTAATTTGGAAATTATATTTTCTAATTGTAATCATCAAAACGAGTTTAATTAATAAATTCATGTCATTCTTTCAAAGTTTCTTAGGACAACCAAAATAAATTATGAAGCTATTTAACTTCTATTTTTGATATATCATCTTTATCATGAAGGTACCTCAACTGAGTTTTAATGTAATACCAAATCCGGGACGGATAATTGTGACAAATGTTATTTTAATGATAATGTTTAATTTATTATTCGCTCTCATTTTTCTAGTATTGTGATTTATTATGTTTTACGGTTACGTGAGTCGAGATCCCTCGTCGATCGTCAACCTTAAATCATTTTACCACATCTTGTCCGTTTATGCGTTTATTGAGTTTATTTTTATATCGTTCTATTCCTCGTATTGAAGATCACTATTTTATTCTGAGTTTAAAATGAATCTCGGGAAGCAGTGTATAAGAAGAAACGATAAGTGTCACCAGGATTTATGCGTGTACTTGTGGAATGATTGAGGACCGAATCTATTAATGAATGGAGCTAATAAATTCGTTACGACCTCGAGGAGTATGTTGAAGCCGACACCACAAGTGGAAAGACTCTGGAGATTAAGTGGTTATTATCAAGGGTTCGTTCAAGGTTTTCTCGATGATTAACGGTGGAGATCTATAATCGATGTTTATGTTCGACCTTTTTCTTTTATGTACTTATATGGTGTGTGATCTAGTCAAATGATCTTAAGTTGTGAGAACTTGAGACGGCATCATCCGATGACGTCCGATCATGTAGAACACATATTATGTAATATCTTTTTGACTTTCAACAACGATGTTTATTGAGTCTTTGAATGCGCGTTGGCGAAAGTAAGATGGTGTCTTTGTATTATCTTTTGAGTAGGGACCCGCGTGTGAGCACCCTCTGATGACGAAAATGTTTTTCTTGTTAATTCTTTTTTATGTGTGTCCATGGCTATCCGGCCAGTGGCTATCCTTTAAATTGCAACCTTCCTTTTAACTGGACTTACCCGAAAATCCTGTCATCTATTCTTGTCGTCAAATTAGCCTCGTGTGATTCATCAAATTTTCATGTGTCGAGCTTGACGGGTGACTTGTGGATAAGGACTTATTTATCCCTTTTTGGTGTGATACAACTTGACGACAAGTTGCGTTTTGTAAAAGAACCAGTGGAGATCGTGGATCGAGTTCACGTGGGAACGTAAGGACTTCTTTATAAAGAATGCCCTCATCCTTCCGGGTAGTGAACAACTCGAGTATGAGAAGAGTTGAGCGTCGGGGCGTCGCTCCGTTAAGGTGGTGAGGATGTAAAACCCGTAAAAATAAGGTCATAATTTAATTATATTTTTCAATTATTGTGAAGTATTTTATAACGTTAAATACTATTATGCTTAATGGTTTAAGTTGAAACCGATATTAAATATTATATTTTAATATTTTGACGAGTAACGAGGACTACTAGTGATCGCGATACCGACGGATGCCTAAAATTTTATATTTTATTAACGATCGTTTCGATATTTAATACTTTCGACGATATCGTTTTAATTACGTATCGAGTCATTATATTATTATTTTTCGTGTGCGTTTAAACTTTTAAAAAAAAAAGTATTTTTATGAAACCCGAGTCCCGTAAATATTTGTAAAATTGAATTTTAGTCATTTCCCGGTTTTTAACCAATATTTATATTTAGGACCAAAACTATCACAACTTGGCAAAATCAACCTTTCCACCACCATATAAATGATTTTTTCTTACCTAACATCACATACACAAACTAGCTACAAAAAAAAATTCTCTCATCCTTTCTTCTTTCTTGATTTTGCCAAAACCCACACACCACCACAATCCATCAATTTTCTTGATCAAAACTTTGATCCATCCAAAAACAAAACAAGTCCACCTCCTAACTTTTCAAGGTGATTCTAATGGTACCATTTTCATCAACATGCAACCATATTAATTTTTCAAGAAAAGTTAGTGATGTTTGATTCAAATTTGTTGTTTTTATGTGTTGGAAGTGATGATCAAATAATATTTATGCTATGTTTTTGTTAAAAAGTTGATTTTTAATTTTTATATTTTTGATTTTGATGATGATACAAGTGTTAGGATTAGATTATGATGATATTAGGATGTTAGAATGATGATAAAAATGATTGGTTTTGATCAAAAACATGATTTTGTGGTAGATTTTGATAGTTGATTTTGGGCAGTAGGTTTGAGGCCATTTTCGGGGGTCTTAAGTCTGAAAATAGATTGATATTATGGGATTATGTTGTAGAGAATTTCGTTAGCTTCGATTTGATATAAAGTAGGCCTTCCAACTCCAAACAAGGTGGAAGATACACTAGTTTGATTTTTGTGTACCGGGAGACGAGTGTCGACACAATCCGAAAATTGTTGTCGATATTTGGATCGAATCTCGGGGACTATAAAATGAGTTTCAAAATGATTCAAGGGCTGTTATCAGGCTCCAAGTTTAGCATTTTGAGTTTTCTATTTTTAGAATCAAGTGGCGGTTTTACAAACGGAGTTGTTTAGAATGGTTAAAATGGTTTCGTAAGTCAAGGTCGCTAAACTGTCTGGATTTTGTGATTCAAATATGAGTCGGGCAGGGAACTTTATAAGTAAAATCTTTTGATGGGCTCTTGAGAGGACTTTATACATATAGTAAGTAAGTTCTCTGAGTAGTATCATAAAAATTTGATGTGTCTAAGTATGGGAAAACGGCTTGGACATTCGGTATGTTCCAGCAGATTTTTATTAAAGGCGTAGAATAATAAAATGAATATATAGGAGAGTGTAATAGTATCACTTGTATCGTTTTCTCTCGAGTTTGTCGTGATTTTATGAGTCGAGTTTTATATTCTTATGTATGGTTTATTTCTCGAGTCTATTATTAATGAACGCACCTCATTTGATAGGTTGCGGTTCTCGTGTTTGAAAGGCATCATCTATCGTCGGCGATCGTCTCATTACCACTATTGGCTAAGGTGAGTCTATAGCCTCGCTTTATACTATTTATTAAATGATTTTAAACCCGCGAGGGGGAATACATGTTTTATAAACTTAGAACACAAGATTTCTATTGTATGCTTTGTCCCTTTATGAATGGACCCGTGGTTGCCTTTAAATTGCATTAAGTGATTGCCTTTGTTAAAGCCTAAATTATGGACCGTTAACTAGCTTATGATGGGCTAGCCGCTAGTACAATTAATAGATCTATGGGGGAAGCCGCCCCGGTTCAGTTTGTGTGGACTTGTCATAGAAGCTTAGGCCCGACCTCCGCACTGTTTGGACATATTGTATTGAGAAGTCAGGTATACGGCAATGTACCAAAAATCTAGAGGTAGCCGACAATTAATAAATCTCTCATTTTATTAGACTGATATGGGAGTGTTTAAGGGCTTGGTTCCATGAGCTTATTGCAATTTATGCTATATACAATTATCATTGTTGATGCAAATTATTATTTGATGCTTATAAGCATGCCACAAACTTATAATCTTTGCTTGTGTTCAAATTGATTTCATAAACCTATAGATTCACTCGGCATTTTTGCTGATTGTTTTACTCACATGTATTTCAGGTAATCATGAAGTGGAAGCTTGGAGGTCACGGGAATGAAGTTGTACACTGCTTTTGTTGTTCAAACTCTTTGATTTATTTATCGTTCCATTTTTAAAACAAACTAATATGTTGTTTTAACTTATCTTTTGGTAACGATTACTTGGTACTACGCTACTCTGACAAATGTTTTAGGAACGATAAATCTAAAACGTCTCTTTTCGAGTCGTTCTTTATAAATTATGTGTTGTTGTATCATTGTTTAGCACCCAAAGATGTATTCCGCTGCGTGTAAATTTGGGGGTGTTAAATATTGAAGAATGAAGATTTGGTAAAAGTATTAGATAAGTATGAATAAGTCAGTTTTGACTGAGTCATTATTTCTTTATTTCGTTTTCGGTGTAATCTAGGTTTCCTTATGTTATAAAAGAAACCAGACGTAGATTTTATTTATCACTTCCATATTCACAAATGTAACCTACAGTAAACTTTGATCTCTAGGTGTGGGATTCAATGTACACACATGTAGATTAGTTTGTGTTAATGATTAATACAAACTCTTTGGGAACTACTCATCTTTGTTAAACATCTTGTTCTAATCAATTGTGCTATTCCGCTGTGATTCGTCACATGTACAATTGATAACTTAGATAAAACAGTTTTTACTGTTTGAGTCTAAAGATCTGGGATTCAACAAGTGGTATCATAGCATGTGGCTCTCGATATCTAGGAGAATCAAGATGTTTTTCATGTTCTTGTTGCTGTAAAGATGTTTTAGAGTTTATTGAGAGGGTCAATTCCTCAAAGCCCTAAAAATATTGGTGAAGGATAAATCTTGGTTTTTGTGAATAAAACTCAATTTTATTTAATTGCAGTCATGAAAATGTTTTTTTATTGCCGATACCATTTGCTACTGTCCAAGTTCTGATGTTCACGTGATTGCTTGGAGCGTTTGGTATAGAATTAATACTATTGGCGGTGGTGAAGAGACGTTTGATATAATTAATAGCACTGATTTGTAGCTTTGTCTCTATTCGTATGGTTTTACAAAAGGGGTGGTTGTTGGTACCCCTCCTAAATGGATTCCAATACCCCCCCTAACTTTTTGATTTTTTTTTTTGATTTTTTTTTTAATTTTGTTATAAAACTGTGAAACGGAAGATACGGAATGAAAAATATAAAGTTTAACATGTCAAAAATAGTAAACTGTCAAAAAATACGGAACATAACATGGACCTTTACAAAAGGTAGAGATAAAACAAATGGTGATAGAGACGTGTGGACATTTTGTCTTTATAGGCCACAATGTTTGACTGAGCAATTCAATGATTTGGACATTACGTGAGGTATTATTACTTTGTGTTTATAATCGGTTTGGTCCCACTTTGAATGAAGTTGTTCACAATTGATATAACATACAAAGTAATATTTTGCTTTTATATGGAGGTCCAAGGCTGAATTCATGTGGTCCCATGTGAAAAAGAATAGTATTATGCTCCTTTTTGTCTCAGTGAAACCAAGGGCTAAGATAATTTCGGTGGACCATCATGTATATTTGATAACGTATAGTCGCCGAGCCGGTTCTTGGGCCCGACCCATTGGTATTATCCGTATTCAGTCCAATACATTTGGGCTGGATGTATGTTATCTAGTTTGTCAGACTCTGGGTAACATGGGCTGCACGTGTAAGAGCGCGACCCACATCTCTACCGTACGTGACAAGGGTTAGACATAATCCTAATCTAACAGAGATTGGGATTTACCTTAAAGTAAGAGGATATTCACTATCCTTAATTAGAAGATATCAAATAACCTAATTATGATACTTATCTCATACTTGGGGCCGAAGGTTCGGTAGTGCCCAATAAGGAATCTACCACCTATATAAGGAATCCCCAAGGGTTCTACAAAGGTATCACATTCTCTCTACTCTCAACCTACAGCCGATTATCTAACCCTAAACCGATTACTTACTCTCATGCCGGAGTCTAATCTTGGGATACGTTCCCACGATAAGCTTAAAACATGTTGTTTTAGTGTGCAGGATCTCAACAAGCCATTCACTTGGTGCAAGAGCTGGAGCCCAGCCTACCCGAATTAAGCCTAATTCGGGTCAAGCAAGGATCATCCAACTTTTGTATCAACAAGTTGGCGCCATCCATGGGACCCATACACTAAACTAAACTCAATCTTAATCTCAATCTCTCCCAATGACGAAGGGACACTTTCAAGGAAACCTAAGGAACGCGAATCCTAGGAATCGGAAGTCCGCGGGTGATGGGATAATCATCTCCACCCAGCCCCCTGGTGGCCAAGCAGGAGGACCGAATAATCGAAACACTTTTCAGTCTCTTGTTGGGGCAGGCACGTCCGATAATACCCCACCACCAACCATCACCCTGGATAATCCTGATCTGGGAGCTGCGCCAAAGGCCCCTACCAAGGAGCCGAAGAGGCCACCAGTGGTCGAGGCAGAATTGGAAGTTGGTTCACTCAACGATAAGGACCTCGAGCGTGTTCTCACATAGAACTTTGACAGAATCGTCCTGGGCATCTCGTCAAGACTAAACCTGGGAAGGAACCTCCAATCCAGGCTTAACTTTGGCAGCCCCGCGCCTGGTACTCCCCCTCGAACTCGAAAGAGGAGAAGGAGGGTGCGACCCTAAGAACAACCTGCCTTTAAGGAAACCCCTCAACCTCGGAACGTGTTCGAGTGCATAAGGGATCACATCATGCAGGAATTGATACAAGCCCAGGAGGATGGGGATAGGTCCGATGGATCCATTGGACGCCCGGTGTTAGAAACTCCCGTGAACAATCGCCGCCCTAGTGTGTGGGATAGGGTGAACTTTGGTGGGAAGAAAGCTCCTATCTCTTCTCACAGGAGTGGTCATCGTAACCAACCGAGAGGTGGGGCACCCCTCCCCCTCATGACCCTTCGGGGTCTGATTCGAATGACCATCCTCTCAGACGTCGCCGACCTAGGTATTCTCCCCCACCACCATCGGAGATGAAGGATACTATGATGATCTATAGTATCGTGATGAAGAGGAGGAAGATCTATCCCTTCCATGGTGCGACGACAGAGAGGACGCCTTCAGTCTTCGCACACGGAACTACTCTGAGGAAAAGAAGTGCCATATGCCGGCGTGCGTTAAAGCCTATGATGGGTCTGGTGATCCGGACGATCATCTAAAAGTATTTGATACACAGGCTAAAATTGAACGATGGCCGATGCCTATATGGTGCCAGATGTTTAATTCGACCTTGATTGGCAATGCCCGTGATTGGTTTGAAAAGCTCCCTCACCGAAGTATTGATAGCTTCGGCGAGCTACGCACCGCATTCAAAAACAATTATACTCAGCGAAAGAAGTATAATAGAGATCCGGTCTCGTTAGAAACCGTCAAGAAAAGGCCCGAAGAGTCTACAGAAGACTTCACGAAACGTTTCAATGACGAGTGCACGCGCACAAAAACGTGCCCAAAGCTCCTAAAAATTTCTTATTACATGCATGCCATAAACGGACAAGGAGTTAATTAGGCGTCTCAATGACAAACGACCGGAGAAGTACGACGAACTCATGGAAAGGGGCAGAAACTTTGTAGAAGGAGAAACCGCGGTAGCTGCAGCGTACCCTACAAAGGGGAATCATAACTATAGATCGAACGACCAGCCCAAGAGGCAACGGGGGGAACTTGGATCACAAGAGCCAGAATAAAGGAGGGTGGTTGGATGATAAATTCACCCCTCTAAAGATGACTTATCGAGATATCTTGTTGACAGAAGGGGCAAACTTCCCAAGGCCTCCCCCAATGACAACTCCATTTAACCGTCGTCAAGGAAATCGCTTCTACGAATTCCACAATGACAAGGGTCACGGCACCGAGGAGTGCATTCAACTCAAGAAGCACATTGAGTCACTGATCAAATCAGGTAAACTCAAGCATCTAGTCAAATACTGGAAGGACGGGAAGGGTAATAAAAAGAACGACAAAAACGATTTCTAGAAGGACAAGCCTTCAACCATATATATGATCCAATCATGGCAGCGCCGGACAAAGCAAAAAGTTAGTCAAAAATTTTCACGCTGCAGAGAGATCTCGTTCCCTCCTATCACAGCGAGCAACGTAGCCGATGCACCTCTCATGATTGAGGTAAGTATTGGAACCTACAACGTTCATCGCATGTATATGGATGGAGGATCATCAGCTGAAGTACTCTACGAACATTGCTTCGTACAGCTACGACCAGAGATCAAAAGCCAATTAGTGTCGGCCACGTCACCGCTCATTGGCTTTAGTGGAGACACTATCTGGAAAATACGACAAATGCGTCTACTGGTAACCATCGGAGATAAAGAGCATTCCACCACAGCGTGGATAAACTTCATGGTGATACGTTCACATTCTCCGTACAATGGTATTATTGGAAGACCATGTATCTAGCCATACGGGCAGTCCCGTCCACAGCACACGGCATGATTAAGTTCCCAGTCAAAGGGGGGATCGTTACTATTTATAATTCAATCGTGCCAGCATCTGAATGCCACGCTATGACAAAACCAATCCAACCAGCTCCTACAAAGGAAGGATCACCATCGCCCAATTGGAAGGTGGCAATCCACCCCGACTACTCGGAGCAAGAGATAGCTATCAGGGGAACGCTCTCTAAAAAAGGGAAGAAAGCCATGTGCTCTCTCCTAAAGGCAAACCTCGATATATTCGCATGGGAGCCAAAGCACATGACGGACGTACCGTGTTCGATAAAAGAACATAAACTTCAGATTCGCCTTGGATATCCACCTGTTAAACAAAAGAATCACGGCCAAGCGCTAGAACACAGTCAGGTAATACTGGATGAGGTATGAAGCTGGTAGACGCAGGAATTATGCGCGAGGTCTATTACCATGAGTGGCTATCTAATCCGGTCATGGTCAAGAAGCATGACGGAAGCTCGCGCATGTGTGTGGACTTCACAGACTTAAACAAAGCTTGCCCACAAGACTGCTATCCGTTACCAAAAATCGATTGGAAGGTGGAATCCTTATGCGGATACTCTTTTAAATGTTTTTTAGACGCATACAAAGGATACCATTAGATCCAGATGGCGGAGGAAGATGAGGAGAAGACGGTGTTCCACACTAGTCAGGGTGTGTATTGTTACACAAAGATGCCGTTCGGACTAAAGAACACCGGCGCGACATATCAACGACTTGTTGATAAAGCCTTCGACTCGCATATAGGCCGTAACCTTGAAGTCTACGTTGACAAGTTGGTCATTAAGAGCCATACGGAGGAAGAGCTCCTCCGTGATATCCAGGAAACGTTTGACACGTTGAGGAAAATCAACATGAAACTGAATCCAAAAAAGTGCACGTTTGGAGAAACCTAAGGATTGTTCCTTGGGTATATGATTAATCTAAACGGCATCAAACTTTGTCCGGAGAAGACGAACGTTGTGATACATCTACCATCCCCTTGGACACTCAAGGAGGTACAATCACTCAATGGAAAGCTGGCCGGGCTTAATAGGTTCTTATCAAATTCCGTGGAGGAGTCACTTCCTTTATTTAAAACACTCAAGAATTGCCTAAAGAAAGGAGACTTTCGCTGGACAAAAGAGGCGGAGGAAGCTTTTGGGAAGCTCAAGCAACACCTCGCGACTCTTCCCATGCTAGCCGCACCCCGACCTAAGGAGGAGCTAATTATGTATATGTCCGCTACGTACGGAGCAATAAGCGCAGTCCATATGACTGATCGGGATTTAGTCCAGACTCCGGTTTACTTCATAAGCAGAGCATTGCAGGGGGCAGAGCTGAATTACTCACCAATGGAGAAATTGGTCTTATCGTTGGTTTATGCCGCAAAAAGGTTACGCCGGTATTTCCATGCGCACCCAATAGTGGTGGTCACGGACCAGCCATTAAAACAAGTGATTTCCAAGCCAGACGTAGCAGGAAGACTACAAAAGTGGAGTGTCCTGCTGGGGGAACATAACATCTCTTATAGACCAAGGACGACCATCAAGGGCCAAATTCTGGCAGACTTCATAATTGAGAAGCCGGAGGAGGACGAGCCAATGGTGCAAAAGGAAGAAATCCCAACGGAACCATGGGTTTTTTCACGAACGGATCTTCTTGCACGGATGGATCAGGGGCTGACCGCATGCTCACAAATCCGGAAGGAATGAAATTTACCTACGCCTTGCGCTTTAAGTTCACAGCCACGAATAATGAGGCAGAATATGCAGCATTGATTGCGGGTTTAAAAATCGCTGCTAGGATGGGAGTCCGCAACCTTGAAGCCTGTGTGGACTCACGACTTGTCGCGAATCACATCCTAGGTGGGTACGAAGCTAAGGAGGGAAACATGATCCAATACCTGGAGAAAGTCAAGTCACTTATCGCCCGTTTTGGTAACTTCTCTATCAAGCAGGTGCCACGAGGCGAGAATAAAAAGGCGGACGCTCTTAGCAAGATCGCGTCTACAAGTTTTTCCCATCTATCCAAGCAGGTGTTGGTTGAAATACTCAAGGAAAAGTCCATTACATGAGGAGAGATAGCGACCATAGTTGATGAAGAGGGGTCTACATGGATGACCCCGATCATAAACTATCTAGCTGATGAGACCCATCCTAAGGACGAAACGGAGGCGCGACACGTCAGAAGGAAGTCATAACACTTCGAACTTCGAGATGGTGTCCTATATAAGCGTTCCTTCCTACAGCCGTGGTTGTGATGTGTTGGGCCACGCCAAGCTAGCTATGTGATTAGCGAAATACATGAAGGGTCGTGCGGCATGCACATAGGCCCCAGATCAGTAATTACATGAGCTCTAAGCATAGGGTACTATTGGACAACTATGCATCGGGACGCACGAGACATGATTCTTAAATGCAGCGATTGCCAAGTACACAGTCCGGTACCGCGACATCCACAGCAAGAACTAACACCCATCACATCCCCATGGCCATTCTACAAGTGGGGAATTGACATCGCATGCCATTTTCCTGTTACCGTGGGGGGCGTTAAGTTCTTGATTGTAGCTATGGACTACTTCACTCGCTGGGTAGAAGTTAAGGCGGTCAAAACGATCACGGTCAAACAGGTAAAAAAGTTTGTTTGGGAAAATATTGTATGCCGTTTTGGTTTACCAGGAGAGATCATTTCGTCACAACGGAAAATAGTTTGCGGAGAATCCGTTCAAAGATTGGTGTGCGGCATTGAACATCAGGCGGCGCTTCGCATCAGTTAAACACCCATAGACTAATGGTCTGGTGGAGCGGGAGAATAGAAGCCTAGGTGAAGGGATAAAGGCGCACTTAGATGAAAGGAGCGCCAAATGGGTGGACGAACTACCAGATGTCCTATGGGCACACAGGACAATGATCAAAACAGCCAATGAGGACACTCCATTCGCGCTGGCCAATGGAACCGAGGCTGTTATCCCAGCAGAAATTGGGATGCCAACAATCCGCACGGCGGAAGTTAACGTCGTCACAAATGATGAGCAACTCCGGGTCAATCTAGACTTGCTAGAAGAGAACAGGGAAATAACAGCCATCAATGAGGCCAAATCTAAGGCATGTATGAAAGCTTATTATGACTCCAAATTTAAGGGTGTTTCCTTTTGATCGGGGGATTTTGTATATCGTGCTAACAAGGCAAGTCGCGGGGAGAACACAGGAAAACTTGGTCCAAAGTGGGAAGGGCCGTATGAGGTCCCGGAAGCTTTGGGGCTAGGCGCGTACAAGTTGCGTGATATGGATGGCCGTGACTTGGATCGTACATGGAACATTTGCAATCTTAAAAGATGCTACCTCTGAAAGGCTACGGCCTCCTCATGGACACTATGCTGTATTCAGCTTCAAATAAGATCCATGAATTTTTTGTTTTCATTCTTTCTAGGTTCTATTTGTCTTAGGATTTTAATTATGTCAAACCATTCTAATAAAATGCCGTGGTGCCTAGCTAGCTCCACAGTCTGTTCTTGTGCAAATTATTGTCTTATGTTCTTTGAATTATTTGTTATTTTCTAGTATGTTATTACTTGTTCATATGAATTCATTCAACCGTACATGTACTATTCGCTCCCAGGTGGGGTAAGAGGATTAAGTGAACCTAATAATTCAACTTGTCGCATAAGAGGGATGCAAATCCAATGACGTGGATCATGTATCCTTACTAGACACCTTATTTACAAGATGTTGTAATAAGTTCCGACATGCCCTACTTACATAGTATCGGGCATGGTTAATACACACAGTGCACGTCTAATAAATTATAAACTTAGTTTTATTCTTTGTCAGCCGTGACACGTCATGCAAACAGATACACGACATCTACGAATAAAAACAAGTTTCAAATATAATACCAACAAAAATAGCCATGATCATCACGGACACATACATATAATATTCTAAGTGTTCAAATAAAGGTTACACTAAAGTGTCGTGGACATCCACGGACGAATATTTGTTACAAATACAAGTGTCCAAAAGCTACATCTACTGGAGCACGCCCTGCATGGGGGGGGGGAGGAACTTGCCTATCTCGTTCTTCTCTAGCCAAGAATAGAATGCTTCACCATGAACTTCTATCTTGTTGCGGGCCCGAACCGCGTTCATCTCAAGCGTTTCACCCAACCTTTGTTCACCAATCACGATCCTTGTGACGTCCTCATAAATAGGTAGGGTGAGCTGGCTGGTGGGAGGCACGAGATGGGCTCGGGATTCTTCCTCGCCTTGCGAGCACGCGCCCAGCGTAGTTTTTCCATGAATTCCTCGTTGGACGCGTCCTTTACGGCCTCAAGCTCGGCTAGGAAAGCGTACTTCAAGTCCCTCATAGCGGTCATGGATAGGTTCATCTTCTCTGATGCCCCTGAGTTAAAATAAGCATGCTTGGTAAAGTTCTCTTTCCTGCTTATTAACTCGGCGGCCATGACCATACCTTCGTGTCGGCCACGGTCGATGTCGTCCGACACACGATCGGCAAACTGCTGAACAAACTGGGGAGCCTCCATCACTTTCATGACATCCATGCGCGCCCCATGACCCACCATCCACCTGCGACCAGGAATGGCCGTAAGTAGTTGGGGGCACAACACCTCGTCGTGATCCATGACAAGGGCGTCCAGCTCAGCGTCCTTTTGGGCCAAAGTCTCAAGCATTCTTCTTTCCAGCCTGGCCTTCTCCTCAGCAAATTCACCCTTCAAGGTCTCCTCGCCCTTGACCAACATCCGTGCCTCCTCTAGCTCCTCTGAGAGGACGGATGCTTGGTCAGTCGAGGTCTTCGCCAAAGCTTCGACGTCGGCCACCTGTGAATATTGTGCTAAGGTTAGAACAATGAATGCATAATTTGTACATGGACTTAAAATAATATATTTTACAAATAAATACCTTAGTTTTTGAAGCCTCGAGTTGGGCTTCGAGGTCGGCAACACGGTTGTCATGAGCAGTGGCATGCGCGACCTGTTCTTTCACGGTCTCCTCAGCTGCAGCAAGTTGGATTGCAGGGTCGCAATCAAGGATTCATGCTTCTCGATCATCTTCTCCCTACATATGTTCCTTATGTTCAGGGACTCGACATGCTCAAGGGCGGCCTCGAACCTCACCCGTTGATGTGCCCATGGCCATCTGATACACAAGGGCCCCATTGTATTCGTCCACTAAGTCATGATGACTTAGTTCATTTACATCCCTCACAAGGCCGGGAGGAATACAGTGGTCGAGGTAGTTCCGACACTCTTCTGCATCCCTCATTCTATCCGCGGTGGATATGTTCCACTCGGGGTTAAAATGTGGGGAGGGGCCGGATACAGGAACTTATTGCGAAGCCGATAGGGAACCTTCCTCGAAGGCCGGACCAGATCTGGGTGGCGAGGCTTGGTGGACAGGTTCTTTCCCCTTCCTTGTCTCTGTGGCTGGCACGACACCATCTTGGTGATCCCTGCGAAACCATCGTAATTTACATGAGTGTCGTTACAAGGCACGCGCCTTTCACTTGTAAAAAAACAAACACAAGACACACAAATGAGGAAGACTTACAAATTTTTCTTCTCCAGCTCTGATGTAGTAGGAGGAACCTGCGTGACTGGCTGAACAACCTGGGGTTGTACGTTTTGGGCTATATGGGCATCCTGCGCTGTCCCCGAGGCCTGGCTGGTGCTTTCGCCAGATTGGTAGAGGGGATGGTCTTCACGCAGTCTCTTGACCGGAGCATTGTGCTCCCCCACTACAGCCTCGGTGGCCTTTCTTGCCCTCTTGATTTTCCTTCTGGTATGCCTGATGATAGGTTGTTCTCCTTCTTCCTCCTCCTCGGATTCTTGCTGCACTTCCTCCTCATCATCATCGCCCAACATTTGGGCTAGGCTGGAGGTGGTTGTCCCAATGTTATCACCCTGCTCCTAGTCATGAGCATGGGTGGTGGTCTTATGCCGTGAGGAGGGGCCAGCATCGGTATCCAGCAGCATCGTGTCCTCATCCTCATTGTCAAAATCTATGAGGGACTTCATGAGGGTCGTCTCTTCCTCGTCAGAATGAGGGTCGGGCACGGCTGCCAAGGCAACGGTTACGTCCCTGGTTTTTTTGAGCAAAGGAAGCTCATTTTCTCGTCTTGGACGCATTCCCTCCAGAATGGTCTTAGGATCTCCCTGGCGTAGGACTCCAAAGAAGTTCATCTCTGCAAAACAAGTGGTATGTTAGGTACGGATTAAACACTTACATATCTTTGAAGATGAATATGCTACATCTGCCCTGGCCTCGGCTTCTCCATAATACATGATATCTATTTGACAGACCGAAATAATTGCGGCTAATGCCTAGGAGACAAAGGAATGATTCGGGTAAACCTCTGTGAAAGCCCATTCTATTTCTATCTATTTCTTGAGCATGATGGGAATTGTATGTACTGGCATGGGGAAGGAAGTCATGGCGTATTTTGTTCTTATATACAAAGTCAGTCGGCCACACTACAGCGTCAATAAAGAAGTAGTGGTCATACCAGTTTTTTACTGAATCCATGACTTTGTTATGGCTTACGGGGCTGTTTGGAGATTGCTTCTTAAAGGAAAGCCAGCCATTCACCAGGTTTGGAAGGTAGAACACCCTAAACAACTCTACGGTTAGGGGGATGTTTCGGGCACGAAATAGGATTTCGAATTGGCTTATCTTACACACACCTATGCCATGTAGTTGGGTGATATGTACATCATAGTATCCTAGTAAATCTATAAGAAACCTAGTGAAAGGGATGCGGTAGTTAGCCGCATCAAAAAGGCGAGTGTACAGACCTATCTTCCCCTGGGGAGCTTCAGTAATGAGCTCCCCGGCACCGGGAAGAGAGGGGTAAAGGTTGTTAGAATGTAATAATCAGAGCAGAACTCTCCTAGTTTTACTTCCATCATCACATTCAACACGGATCCAATAGTGGGGTTGTTCCTAGCCATAATTTATTAAGAAATGAAGAAAGGCGTGGTGTTCTAACCTGCGTGTGGGAGGATCCGTGCGAAAGGGAGTGGTGATTGTGAGAAAAGCGTTAATGGCGGAAAAAAGCAAAAGACTGTGTGTAACACACATCCGTGTGGGCAGCCTATTTATAGGGTTTCCTCGATAACGTTGGTCCATTGGATTAGTGCCACGTGTCCTCCACTAACCTAAATCGTGTGGTTAGGGAGAGAACTGGCAAGTGAAGAGTCAGGCGGGACCCACGGGTCAGTTCTGTCTCAGAAGTTGTGTCGCCTGATGTACTGACTGTTGTACTTTGTCAGTCAACATGTGAGATGAACAGTGCAATGTGTCGGGATATGCGGTCATATATATGACCATATTAAATGTTTCAATTATTTTGTCTCGGTCGACACGTGCGGCTGAGATACCATTTATTAAAACATAGGAATACATATATTTTGTTTCGGTTGTCACGTATGGCCAGGATACAGTTTTCAATTCAACATTTCAAATGTTCTTTCTTGGTACGTCTAAGGGGCATTTATTAGTCTAGATATTACGCCTACGGCTGTAACAACTAGACTGGGGGACATGATGACGTATAGTCCCAGAGCCGGGTCTTGGGCCTGGCCCATTGGTATTATCCGTATTCAGTCCAATATATTTGGGTTGGATATATGTTATCTAGTTTGTCAGGCTCTGGGTAACATGGGCCGCACGAGTAAGAGCACGACCCACATCTCTACCGTACGCGGCAAGGGTTAGACAGAATCCTAATCTAACTGAGATTGGGATTTACCTTAAAGTAAGGGGATATTTACTATCCTTAATTAGAGGATATCAAATAACCTAATTGGATACTTATCTCTTACTTGGGGTCGAAGGTTCGGTAGAGCCCAATAAGGACTCTACCACCTATATAAGAAACCCCCAAGGGTTCCACAAAGGTATCACATTCTCTCTACTCTCAACCTACAGTCGATTATCTAACCTTAAACCGATTACTTACTCTCACGCTGGAGTCTAATCGTGGGATACGTTCCCACGGTAAACTTAACGCGTATTGTTTTAGTGTGCAGGATCTCAACAAGACATTCACTTGGTGCAAGAGCCGGAGCCCAGCCTACCCGAATTAAGCCTAATTCGGGTTAAGCAAGGATCATCCAGCTTTTGTATCAACAATATTCACATGGGTTAATAGCTGCGTGGGAAATTAATGAGAATTGTTATTGTAGCAATTCTTGATTTTCAGATCAATATTTATAAGCCGACTTTTATTTATCATGTTTGTTTTTATAAAAAAAAAAGAAAAAAAAAATATATTGAATTCTCTGTTAATCGACAAGTTATGGCTTAACGTATCAAACTGTCATTTATTATTTATCGACTGAGTCTACGCCCGTCATCGACCTTAAATATTCTCGTTATGACATAAAAATATTTTCTATCGTGCTCATTTTTATTTTTCGTACTACGAGTATTATTCATAATTTACGTTAAACCTTTAAGCATCCTTCGTTTATATAACGCATTAACATTTATTAAATAATAAGCCCTCATTTACTTATCGAAATACCAATGTTCTCTGAATGCCAATGTTTTTATTTTATATGGAGCGTTTATTTTTTTGTGTTTTACGTGTATCTTTTAAATCATGTAACTTTAAAAATACCGAACTTTAATAATATTTGTTTTACAAATTGTGAAGCGAAATAATATATAGTTCACTATCAATATGATTCTTAACGTTGAAGAAATATCTAATCTAATACACTTGGTAAAAAAATATCTGCTTTCTATACTTTCATTTGTACTATCCATATACGTATCACATACTTATGTTTACACGTCATATACAAATGTCATTTTCAATGCACACGTAGTGATCTCCCTTGTTATTTTAGTACCATAAGACTTGTTCATTTTTTTAAGACAAGAATACAAAATCATAGTTATAGGAAGATGTAAGGATTCTAGCTCATACTCAAGTGAAGCTACGTAGTATTCCTTTTAACTTCGAGATATGATCGGTTGATGTTCATGTCAAAGGTGTTGGTTCGTTTACATGACTACTACAACGTTCATGTGCAACCATCCATCGAGATAGACAAGTTGTCGCACCGGTCATGTTTAGGGAGGGTCTTGGTGAAGATGATAACGAATGGACGGATTTCACGACATGAGATCTTATTATGTCTATAAAGAGCCGGTTAGGATTTCTTACGTATTTCGGTTCGGGTTCAATCATGGTGTTAGTTCAAGTCGGCATGGTTTCAGCTTTTGTTTCCTAATCATTGGTATCCGCTTCATTAGCCACGGGTTAGAGTTCATGTTCGGTTGTATTGAGGGCAGATTTAACTTCTCAGTAATCGTGTTCATGTCGGCGTATATACTCGTTCATCGCGACTCCGAGTCACTCGTAATTCCGCGTGGAGCTGAGGTTAAACTCTATATACGATTTGTTTCATGTACTATTGAAATGAAATACTAAAAAGAAGAGCTATGACATATAATCTTCAAATGAAACTAAGTTGTTAAACAATATTACGATTTTAAAACAATAAAGAACATAAGTTGACGTCACTTTCATGCAATAGAATTACATATTTATATGTTTGGTCCCTAAAGTATTAAGCCACATACAAATCTATATTATAGAGTTGTAAAAATAACACTTTTTACCCTTGTCTATTTTATTCTTTTCAAAACTAATCCAAACTATATTTATGAGAAACCTTTATAAAAATCGTTAATCGCATACGTTATCGTTTATGTCTCTAAGAGACGCCACTTTATTTTAGGTCATCGATAGAAGCTTGTGGTTTCTCGGTTTATCCTATTTCATTGATTCACTCCCATCACTATTATCTTGATCATTATCCTCGTTTGATATCGTTATTGCTAAGGTGAGTTCATAGCCTCGCTTTTACTTATTTAATTGTTTTATTAAACCCGCGAGGGGGATACATGCTACTTTTTTTACGAATGGACGCAAGTGCTTGAACTGTATGCTTATTTTATCTCTTTTAGTCATGAACCGTTAATTACTTGGACCGACTGTACTGGTCGAGTAAACACGAATGCTGTGAATAGATCTATTGGGATTGACCTCTCCGTCCGGGTTTAACGGAAAACCGACTGGACGCACTGTATTTGAAACTTGAACGGAATAACGGATGTTAATGTTCGGTTTCATGAGCTAAATGTGATAACTGATGCTATCTGATTATTGGAAACTGAGTACTTGAAATCTTGTGGTCCACTGCGTTTGCTTGCAAACCTATGAATTCACTCAACCGTTGTGTTGACGTTTTAGCATGTATTTCTCAGGTACTCATGTACTCAGGTTTAAGAGCAGCTGGAGCATGGAGTCGCACTGGATATTTTTAAAGGCAATAAAATACTGATTACCATTCGATAAACATTTTAAAACTGTTTATATTTACATTATAGTTGGGACCTGTTGTAAACTCGAATGTTTTATTAATCGAATGGATTAAACTTTTCAAACGTCTCGTTTTGAGTCGTTTTCTGTAACTTGTGTGTTGTGCTATGAAGTAATACTCCTAATGACCCTTCCGCTGATATCCGAAATTTGGGAGTGTTACAGATTGGTATCAGAGCACTTGTTATAGAGAACCGGGTCATTTTTGTTAAACCTGGACTATAACAACTCTTTTTATAAATCGATTTTATTGCCTTGAACATCATCTGTGCGCTCATGCTACCTGAAAGCTTTTAAAATATGTATACTGCTATATATATTTCTTTCTCGTTAGTACGTTTATATGAAGGGATTATTTATATAAATATTGAACTCTTTCAAGATATTGTCAGTGAAGCAATGGTTTTTGCAACGTTTTCATGTCTTTTATGACACTATTTTATATAAACGTGAACTCACCGTCAAGTGTCGATTCCATTGGTTATTTATCATCTGATTCCGAGTTGGAGTACTCATCTTGTTCTTTGAGTCATATACCTTGTTTTATAGACCGTCGTTGTAAAGTCTTCTAGTTGATTGGATTACGGCTTTGACTTGCCACCTCTAGATGTGCCATTTTGGGACACCTTTTTCTTTTGAAACACGATTTATTTGTGTTCTATGATTTTCTATCATTTCAAATGATTTTGAAAAATCATGCCATCAAGGAGATAATCTCTTTTATGAAATATCTGATTCAGCCTTGATCTCGTACTTTGTCCAATATGCTTAGGTAGGCTAATTTATAATTATCTTGTTGAAACGAATTCGTCACTTGTTTGAACAAGGAAATTATAATTTTCTGAACCATTAGTTTCTAAATCTTAATTAGATGGACCTGACGAACCCATGTAATTAATGATTTGTAACTGAGTGGGCTTAAGCATGTGGCATTCACACATTGTTTCTTTTCGACTCATCGTTCGATTGAACGGCTCATCCGTTGTCTATCGCTATTCTAATTCGTATCGATATTGTCTTATATGAATGACTATTTAATCTTTTTACATTTTTGATAGATTTACTTGGATTATTCCGAGCGTATATCGACTCTTGTGAACATAAAAGTACTCTCACCTTTTGTCGAACGTATCATGAACATGTAAAACAACCGAACTCTGGGACAGAGTTCTTTTAAGGTGGATAGACTGTAGCAATTCTTGATTTTCAGATCAATATTTATAAGCCGACTTTTATTTATCATGTTTGTTTTTATAAAAAAAAAGAAAAAAAAAATAATAATATATTGAATTATCTGTTAATCGACAAGTTATGGCTTAACGTATCAAACTGTCATTTATTATTTATCGACTGAGTCTACGCCCGTCATCGACCTTAAATATTCTCGTTATGACATAAAAATATTTTCTATCGTGCTCATTTTTATTTTTCGTACTACGAGTATTATTCATAATTTACGTTAAACCTTTAAGCATCCTTCGTTTATATAACGCATTAACATTTATTAAATAAGCCCTCATTTACTTATCGAAATACCAATGTTCTCCGAATGCCAATGTTTTTATTTTATATGGAGCGTTTATTTTTTTGTGTTTTACGTGTATCTTTTAAATCATGTAACTTTAAAAATACCGAACTTTAATAATATTTGTTTTACAAATTGTGAAGCGAAATAATATATAGTTCACTATCAATATGATTCTTAACGTTGAAGAAATATCTAATCTAATACACTTGGTAAAAAAATATCTGCTTTCTATACTTTCATTTGTACTATCCATATACGTATCACATACTTATGTTTACACGTCATATACAAATGTCATTTTCAATGCACACGTAGTGATCTCCCTTGTTATTTTAGTACCATAAGACTTGTTCATTTTTTTAAGACAAGAATACAAAATCATAGTTATAGGAAGATGTAAGGATTCTAGCTCATACTCAAGTGAAGCTACGTAGTATTCCTTTTAACTTCGAGATATGATCGGTTGATGTTCATGTCAAAGGTGTTGGTTCGTTTACATGACTACTACAACGTTCATGTGCAACCATCCATCGAGATAGACAAGTTGTCGCACCGGTCATGTTTAGGGAGGGTCTTGGTGAAGATGATAACGAATGGACGGATTTCACGACATGAGATCTTATTATGTCTATAAAGAGCCGGTTAGGATTTCTTACGTATTTCGGTTCGGGTTCAATCATGGTGTTAGTTCAAGTCGGCATGGTTTTAGCTTTTGTTTCCTAATCATTGGTATCCGCTTCATTAGCCGCGGGTTAGAGTTCATGTTCGGTTGTATTGAGGGCAGATTTAACTTCTTAGTAATCGTGTTCATGTCGGCGTATATACTCGTTCATCGCGACTCCGAGTCACTCGTAATTCCGCGTGGAGCTGAGGTTAAACTCTATATACGATTTGTTACATGTACTATTGAAATGAAATACTAAAAAGAAGAGCTATGGCATATAATCTTCAAATGAAACTAAGTTGTTAAACAATATTACGATTTTAAAACAATAAAGAACATAAGTTGACGTCACTTTCATGCAATAGAATTACATATTTATATGTTTGGTCCCTAAAGTATTAAGCCACATACAAATCTATATTATAGAGTTGTAAAAATAACACTTTTTACCCTTGTCTATTTTATTCTTTTCAAAACTAATCCAAACTATATTTATGAGAAACCTTTATAAAAATCGTTAATCGCATACGTTATCGTTTATGTCTCTAAGAGACGCCACTTTATTTTAGGTCATCGATAGAAGCTTGTGGTTTCTCGGTTTATCCTATTTCATTGATTCACTCCCATCACTATTATCTTGATCATTATCCTCGTTTGATATCGTTATTGCTAAGGTGAGTTCATAGCCTCGCTTTTACTTATTTAATTGTTTTATTAAACCCGCGAGGGGGATACATGCTACTTTTTTTACGAATGGACGCAAGTGCTTGAACTGTATGCTTATTTTATCTCTTTTAGTCATGAACCGTTAATTACTTGGACCGACTGTACTGGTCGAGTAAACACGAATGATGTGAATAGATCTATTGGGATTGACCTCTCCGTCCGGGTTTAACGGAAAACCGACTGGACGCACTGTATTTGAAACTTGAACGGAATAACGGATGTTAATGTTCGGTTTCATGAGCTAAATGTGATAACTGATGCTATCTGATTATTGGAAACTGAGTACTTGAAATCTTGTGGTCCACTGCGTTTGCTTGCAAACCTATGAATTCACTCAACCGTTGTGTTGACGTTTTAGCATGTATTTCTCAGGTACTCATGTACTCAGGTTTAAGAGCAGCTGGAGCATGGAGTCGCACTGGATATTTTTAAAGGCAATAAAATACTGATTACCATTCGATAAACATTTTAAAACTGTTTATATTTACATTATAGTTGGGACCTGTTGTAAACTCGAATGTTTTATTAATCGAATGGATTAAACTTTTCAAACGTCTCGTTTTGAGTCGTTTTCTGTAACTTGTGTGTTGTGCTATGAAGTAATACTCCTAATGACCCTTCCGCTGATATCCGAAATTTGAGAGTGTTACAGATTGGTATCAGAGCACTTGTTATAGAGAACCGGGTCATTTTTGTTAAACCTGGACTATAACAACTCTTTTTATAAATCGATTTTATTGCCTTGAACATCATCTGTGCGCTCATGCTACCTGAAAGCTTTTAAAATATGTATACTGCTATATATATTTCTTTCTCGTTAGTACGTTTATATGAAGGGATTATTTATATAAATATTGAACTCTTTCAAGATATTGTCAGTGAAGCAATGGTTTTTGCAACGTTTTCATGTCTTTTATGACACTATTTTATATAAACGTGAACTCACCGTCAAGTGTCGATTCCATTGGTTATTTATCATCTGATTCCGAGTTGGAGTACTCATCTTGTTCTTTGAGTCATATACCTTGTTTTATAGACCGTCGTTGTAAAGTCTTCTAGTTGATTGGATTACGGCTTTGACTTGCCACCTCTAGATGTGCCATTTTGGGACACCTTTTTCTTTTGAAACACGATTTATTTGTGTTCTATGATTTTCTATCATTTCAAATGATTTTGAAAAATCATGCCATCAAGGAGATAATCTCTTTTATGAAATATCTGATTCAGCCTTGATCTCGTACTTTGTCCAATATGCTTAGGTAGGCTAATTTATAATTATCTTGTTGAAACGAATTCGTCACTTGTTTGAACAAGGAAATTATAATTTTCTGAACCATTAGTTTCTAAATCTTAATTAGATGGACCTGACGAACCCATGTAATTAATGATTTGTAACTGAGTGGGCTTAAGCATGTGGCATTCACACATTGTTTCTTTTCGACTCATCGTTCGATTGAACGGCTCATCCGTTGTCTATCGCTATTCTAATTCGTATCGATATTGTCTTATATGAATGACTATTTAATCTTTTTACATTTTTGATAGATTTACTTGGATTATTCCGAGCGTATATCGACTCTTGTGAACATAAAAGTACTCTCACCTTTTGTCGAACGTATCATGAACATGTAAAACAACCGAACTCTGGGACAGAGTTCTTTTAAGGTGGATAGACTGTAGCAATTCTTGATTTTCAGATCAATATTTATAAGCCGACTTTTATTTATCATGTTTGTTTTTATAAAAAAAAAAAAGAAAAAAATAATAATAATATATTGAATTCTCTGTTAATCGACAAGTTATGGCTTAACGTATCAAACTGTCATTTATTATTTATCGACTGAGTCTACGCCCGTCATCGACCTTAAATATTCTCGTTATGACATAAAAATATTTTCTATCGTGCTCATTTTTATTTTTCGTACTACGAGTATTATTCATAATTTACGTTAAACCTTTAAGCATCCTTCGTTTATATAACGCATTAACATTTATTAAATAAGCCCTCATTTACTTATCGAAATACCAATGTTCTCTGAATGCCAATGTTTTTATTTTATATGGAGCGTTTATTTTTTTGTGTTTTACGTGTATCTTTTAAATCATGTAACTTTAAAAATACCGAACTTTAATAATATTTGTTTTACAAATTGTGAAGCGAAATAATATATAGTTCACTATCAATATGATTCTTAACGTTGAAGAAATATCTAATCTAATACACTTGGTAAAAAAATATCTGCTTTCTATACTTTCATTTGTACTATCCATATACGTATCACATACTTATGTTTACACGTCATATACAAATGTCATTTTCAGTGCACACGTAGTGATCTCCCTTGTTATTTTAGTACCATAAGACTTGTTCATTTTTTTAAGACAAGAATACAAAATCATAGTTATAGGAAGATGTAAGGATTCTAGCTCATACTCAAGTGAAGCTACGTAGTATTCCTTTTAACTTCGAGATATGATCGGTTGATGTTCATGTCAAAGGTGTTGGTTCGTTTACATGACTACTACAACGTTCATGTGCAACCATCCATCGAGATAGACAAGTTGTCGCACCGGTCATGTTTAGGGAGGGTCTTGGTGAAGATGATAACGAATGGACGGATTTCACGACATGAGATCTTATTATGTCTATAAAGAGCCGGTTAGGATTTCTTACGTATTTCGGTTCGGGTTCAATCATGGTGTTAGTTCAAGTCGGCATGGTTTCAGCTTTTGTTTCCTAATCATTGGTATCCGCTTCATTAGCCGCGGGTTAGAGTTCATGTTCGGTTGTATTGAGGGCAGATTTAACTTCTCAGTAATCGTGTTCATGTCGGCGTATATACTCGTTCATCGCGACTCCGAGTCACTCGTAATTCCGCGTGGAGCTGAGGTTAAACTCTATATACGATTTGTTACATGTACTATTGAAATGAAATACTAAAAAGAAGAGCTATGACATATAATCTTCAAATGAAACTAAGTTGTTAAACAATATTAGGATTTTAAAACAATAAAGAACATAAGTTGACGTCACTTTCATGCAATAGAATTACATATTTATATGTTTGGTCCCTAAAGTATTAAGCCACATACAAATCTATATTATAGAGTTGTAAAAATAACACTTTTTACCCTTGTCTATTTTATTCTTTTCAAAACTAATCCAAACTATATTTATGAGAAACCTTTATAAAAATCGTTAATCGCATACGTTATCGTTTATGTCTCTAAGAGACGCCACTTTATTTTAGGTCATCGATAGAAGCTTGTGGTTTCTCGGTTTATCCTATTTCATTGATTCACTCCCATCACTATTATCTTGATCATTATCCTCGTTTGATATCGTTATTGCTAAGGTGAGTTCATAGCCTCGCTTTTACTTATTTAATTGTTTTATTAAACCCGCGAGGGGGATACATGCTACTTTTTTTACGAATGGACGCAAGTGCTTGAACTGTATGCTTATTTTATCTCTTTTAGTCATGAACCGTTAATTACTTGGACCGACTGTACTGGTCGAGTAAACACGAATGCTGTGAATAGATCTATTGGGATTGACCTCTCCGTCCGGGTTTAACGGAAAACCGACTGGACGCACTGTATTTGAAACTTGAACGGAATAACGGATGTTAATGTTCGGTTTCATGAGCTAAATGTGATAACTGATGCTATCTGATTATTGGAAACTGAGTACTTGAAATCTTGTGGTCCACTGCGTTTGCTTGCAAACCTATGAATTCACTCAACCGTTGTGTTGACGTTTTAGCATGTATTTCTCAGGTACTCATGTACTCAGGTTTAAGAGCAGCTGGAGCATGGAGTCGCACTGGATATTTTTAAAGGCAATAAAATACTGATTACCATTCGATAAACATTTTAAAACTGTTTATATTTACATTATAGTTGGGACCTGTTGTAAACTCGAATGTTTTATTAATCGAATGGATTAAACTTTTCAAACGTCTCGTTTTGAGTCGTTTTCTGTAACTTGTGTGTTGTGCTATGAAGTAATACTCCTAATGACCCTTCCGCTGATATCCGAAATTTGGGAGTGTTACAGTTATTCTCATAGGCGACTTCTATTTGCTCACTTTAAATGTTGTCTATCACTTGAGCAAGTAATAATTTATTGAAGACTGGGACGTGTTAAAAAGGTAGGACAACCAGTTTTCACGTAGGATTGATAGGAATGTGACTTATGATATTATTCCTTTGTGTTTGATTCATGTGAGGTATAACATATATGGTGGAACTTCTACACAAAACAATGGTACATTTTCACAGTAGAGGAAATTTTGAGTTGCCCTGTTTTTGTTATTTACATAAATAGTGGAATTAAAAGTTCTCCATGCTTTTGAAAAAGTTTTCACTGTTTTCATTAAAATTTCCCCCTGCTACGATCCCCTTGGCTTCAATAGATCCCACTTCTTTCATTAAAAGATTCCCACTATTTTTGAAAGTTCCCCCTGTTGTCAGATATGATTTTGGGGACAATAATGTTTGGAGTATGGATTATTCACAGCAACTGGTTTAAAGGTATAAAGTCTCATTTTATTTTTATTGATTACGAATAAAAGTTTTTATCATTTATTTAAAAATGAAGGAGATTCTCACGGGTACATGTTTTATGCTTAAACGCTTAGTGACAAAGTGATACAAGATCTAGGAATGTGTGATTTTTCTTATGATACTCTATGCACATATTTTCTATCACTTGAAGGAGTTACCAGTGTCTCATTTTCAGCAAAAATGAGGATTTTGTATATTCTACAATTTTTTCATGTGGTTAGTGTTATATATAAAACGCAAGTTCGGGTTATGCTACTTCATCATCAAGTAAGTTATAATTAATTTTATTCATATGTGATCATTACATAAAGCCTACATAATTGAAGATTCATAAATGATTAGCACAATTTAAGGAGAAGCTAAATTGTTGAAGTGCTAGTCATTCGCATATGACATTGAGGTAAAGATTTTTGCTACTGCTCATTGGTATTACTACAACTAATGTGAGTATCTACTGGTCAAGATCATTTTATTAGGTGGGTGGTTCTACTGTACTTCATGGAGGGTATTTTGAAAAGTAGAATGCTTGGGTTTGATGTATTATGTTGGTTAGTAGTAGTTGAAAATCAAGGTTGTTTATATACAAAGACCCCTATTTGATCATGTCAAAAAGGGGAAGTGTCTACAGAGAATGTTCAGCCAGTTGATCTTGGTGTTGTATGCTTAAGGGGAAGTGTTTTGACATCATCAACTAGGGGAAGATTGTTAGGTCAAAAGTTGATGAGTCAAATCACCATGGAAACTAGAAGGACCAAATATGACATTAGGAGAAACTTCAAGCTGGTGGACAAAATACAAGTAAAAGGAAACATACGTTTCCTCATGTTATAAAAGGAAACATACGTAGGTTTTATTTATCACTTCCATATTCACAAATGTAACCTACAGTAAACTTTGATCTCTAGGTGTGGGATTCAATGTACACACACCTAGAGTAGTTTGTGTTAATGATTAATATAAACTCTTTGGGAATTATTCATCTTTGTTAAACATCTTGTTCTAATCAATTGTGCTATTCCGTTGTGATTCATCACATTTACAATTGATAACCTAGATAAAACGGTTTTTACTGTTTGAGTCTAAAGATCTTGGATTCAACAAATCGAACCAAGAAAGGGACAAAAACCAAACCTTGATAAGAGTATCAAGGGTTTAAAATAAGGCTTAGAAACTTCACAAAAGAGTACGAAAAGGTAGACGATCTTGCAAAGATTTTCACTTTGGTAATTAGAGTTTGTGGGGGTTCTTTGGCCGGTCGAAATCGGTGGGAGAGAAGGAGAGATGGGACGAAAATTATGAGGGGGTTGGGGGGTTTATATAGCCTCCCAAACTCCTTAGATTTGTTTCTCTTTACACCAAATTAAGGCCCATGGAATATTTAGTTACCAAATTAGCTTAACAAAAAAATCTTCTAGTCCCCTTTGGTGAATATTCGGCCGACCAAAGTTAGGAAAAGATCTAGAACTGATTTTTAACCCACAAAGTAATTAAACGCGTATCTGAAATTAATTAAACGCGTAACCAGTTTAAATATCTTTAATTAAATAATAAAGTGAAGTTTTTATTAAACGTTTAATATAAATAATAAACGTGTGTTCTCCGTATTAAGTATGTGCCCCCGATAGGCTCACTCATTTCCGATGGCTAAACGATCGTATATCCCGACAAATGACAAATATATATAGACGAGTTGAGCTTTGTCGGTCGACCATGGCTTACCTTACCCACACAAGGCTACGCCCCTACGGTTGCAACAACTAGTTAGGTTTGAGGATCGGTGTAGGCATGTATAAACTCATCAACAACGGAGTACGATCATGATTAATTCGGGAAGTCCCTCCGAGGACGACTCCCATACCATCACATGTGTAGTTATTACAAAGTTTAAGTATGAAAGACGTAAGTGTACACAAAGTATAGGGACGAGTTTTTGTGATCTTAAAAAATGTACGTGGGCCCAAGCTCGAATAGTAAAGAAAGTGTCGGCCAAGTTGAGTATAAAAACCACGTACGTCCATAATAATCTTCATTCAATTCCCAACCGATTTTATTCTTAACCGTACACAAACAAAAAAACCATGCAGATTTTCGTGAAAACATTGACAGGAAAGACAATAACTCTAGAAGTCGAATCCAGTGACACCATCGACAATGTTAAGGCTAAGATACAGGACAAAGAAGGTTATACTAATCATCATCCTTATATTTTTTTATAATAATGTTTCTGATCCATTCGATCTATATATTAATTATCCTTGAACGATCATATATAGGGATTCCACCGGATCAGCAGAGGTTGATTTTTGCAGGGAAACAACTTGAAGATGGTCGTACTCTTGCTGATTACAACATCCAGAAAGGTCCTTATCTTTTTTTTTTGAAGATTCATTAACTTTATGTTTTATATAAATGCTATGACATGATTATTATTAATTGATTTTAGGGAAAAATACTGTGTTTCTCAAATATATGGGTTAAATTGTTTATAAATTCAACACTCTTTTGTTTTATATAAATGTTATGACATGATTAAAATTAGTTGATTTAAGGGAAAAATAGTTTAGGATTGTGTTTCTCAAATATATGGGTTAAATTGTTTATCACTATTACTGATTTGCTAGTGACTTTTATCGTAACTTTTAAGTTTTCAAGACTTTGTGCTGATTATTTGGATGTATACAAAAATCAAAATCTTGTTTTTTATTGAAGTTCCAAATGTTAGAATGACTAAATCCCCATCAATAAGTATTGTATTATTGATGTGTATACACAAGGTTGGGCCATTTTATTGTCTAATACTCCCCGCAGTCCAAGCGGCGAAATAATAGCAAAAGCTCAGACTGGAGAAGTAAATTAGAAAAGAAAAACAAAACATAATAAAAACATATCTTAGAAGCGGGGGTTTTATCATTACACCAAATAGATTTGAGGTATTTGTTATTATGTTGTGTTGTTTAGTTTCTTATTTTGCATTGTATTTTCAGAGTCGACTCTTCATTTGGTCTTGAGGTTGAGAGGGGGAGGTATCAGTAAGGCCCAGGTCGCTCCTAACCTTCTGATTTTGGCTGAGAAGTACAACTCAGACAAGCAAATTTGTCGCAAGTGAGTTGTCTCAAACTATTTCATATGTGGATTTCTTTTATGTTTCATATCTTAAAATAACTGTGAATACCATTTATAGCATAATGGTGTAATCCGTACGCCTGCTTTCTTGTTCTTTTTTAATTTTGAACATCAAGAGATTATTTGAGCTTCTGTAAGTATAATTATCGTTAAGAAAGTTATTGTAACCATGTTAAGGTCATTGTTGATTATCTTGTTACTGCAAGTTGCAACAATGATATGATACTATAAGCTTGTATGGATTCTTTAATATGTGTTTCCAAAACTTATTTTGTGTGTTTTCTGAGTTGATCATCACCTTCTTTGTATTGAATTTGCTTGTTAGGTGTTATGCTCGTCTTCCCAAAAGGGCTACTAACTGCAGGAAGAAGAAGTGCGGCCGCACGAATAAGGTAAACTTTCTTTCAACTTCATTTTGATTGTTTAATCTGTGTTTGATTAGAATATAATTTGTTGTACTTTACTTTCACTGATTAACTTGTTTAATTTTTGTGGTTGCAGCTAAGGCCAAAATCTGTGTTTATGAGCAAATCCTCTTCTAATAAATAGTTACTCGTTTTGTTATTTCTAGAACGTTGGCATCTTTCTTAGTCACTTTTGTTTTATATAAGTACTATGAACACTTGATGAATTGTTTGTTTGATCTTGATTTGATATTTTTGTGATGATCTTTGAAACTTGAGATGTTTTAAGTTAGGCATTGTTCTTTTATATATTATGTATCCACAGCTCCCTTTCTGTCTGCTTATTTCCTTTGGGAAATTGGCCATTATAACTCCATTTGCACATAGGATTATCTGAGGCAAATTGTGTAGAATGACTTATAATACTGATAACCATTTGCCGAACTGGTTCAATTTTTTAAACAGAGATTGCAAATCCGACTAAGTAACTCATTAAAACGGGGTGATCTGGGTCGCATTTGGATGTGTTCCGAACTTTAATTTTTTAGACAGATTACAAATCCGACGGGGTAACTCATCAAAAACAGGTGATTTGGGTTGCATTGCATTTGCAACACTAGCCTTTTCCTATGTTTAATTATTATAAGTAGTCACGGTAATAACAAATCCATTACGATATTTGCCTTATGATCCGTCGCCCGTCTAGTTTTTTTTTTTTTTTTTTTTTTTTTTGGAACGGCAAATGTTAGTGGTTAGTGGGTTGTGTCGTGCAATGACATCCAAGCGGAAGAATGTCTTCTTCGAACCCTCGCCTAGTTATGTTAGACTCCTTATCCGTTTCGCCTGAAAGGCCCTTGGCAGGTCTTGAACCCAAGACCTCCAGGAATCCTCCCCAAGGAAAACACTTCGTGGAACCTTGGTGGCCAACTGAGCTAAGCCAGTTGGTTATCACCCGTCTAGTTTTTAGTTAATGTAGATACATGGACATAACCCAAATTGACTTGTTTGTTAGCACTTTCCGTACTATTTGGTATTATCAGTATAGCAACGCGTTATGAACATTCCCTACACTTACATGTTCATACACATTATATTATGGAAAACATATCAATCGTCATCAAACACACTTGAAACCACATATTACTCTTAAAGAATCTTATCAAGCTCTAAACATATTACCTAATAATAGTCATAGTCATGCAGAAGCCGGCGGCTTTGTTGGTATATATAAGAAAAACGAATCACAATCAATTTGTACACTAATTTCACTTCTTGACCTTCGATATCCGCCTGTCATAACTAGTGAGGCATCTAATCTAAAAGGAGTTAGGTTCACCTTAAATTTGAATCGAGTCGTGAATTAATTATCAAATATGTGTGAAATCAGGATCAACTGTCTTCATTTTTTGTTATGATAATGTTAAAAAAATCCATTTATTTTGTGGCAGTGTACTTCTGAGGATGAGTGGTTATAATAACACTGATTAGATTTAGCTAGTGTACGGTAGCTTTAGGATCTTAATCTTACTACTTGCGAGTTAGTTGTTATAATAACACTTACTAAAATAAAACTTGAGATCAACTTCTGTTGGGCTATGAAAATAAATTGGGGTTGTATGTAACATTAGAATTATGCACATATGGATGTATATAATTACAGGGGTACAATATGTACAGCTAGGTCTATATAGTAGTTTCTACGACTAATATTGTGTGATGAACTGGAGACCCGGGATCACTAGTAGAAACCCCTTTATCATGAGAGAAAATTTCTGCTTCTTGTCGGGCTACAGAAATTTCTTAAGTATTGTTAATATCGACCTCACAGACTAATTCAATATCTGGTGCCTCTGGGACGTCTCTTTAGACTCATTATCCTTAAACCCATCAAAGGTTGTTGCAATTGCAGTGAGCTTTTGGCTTACTGAACCTCGTGACGTTAGTAATTCTTTGTGTTTATACAAAAATCTGAAGATGAAAATCACGAGAGCAGAAGTTGAGGATAAACCAGCAATGAGAAAAAGGCCCTTGAAGCTATCGAGCGAGAGTCTATAAGATGTCACAGTAGCTTCCCTCTGCTGAATACAATTTGCTGCTTCCCCAAACCATTGTGCTGAAATGTTCGTCATCCGCTCTTCTGTCACTTGCATGACTGCTCTAGAAAAATCCGGGACTAAAGGAGACCCTTTTCGAAATGCCTGTATTGAACAGTGGTCAGAACTCAGAAGCTATGAAATGCCGGAAGAGAATGAAACAGTATGAAAAGAAACTCACGAAACCAAAGCCAATGGTTTTGTAGATGGGGTCCGTTATCGTATAGTTAGTACAATATCTAGATAAGAGACCCCTGATATAAGGGCGCTCGTCCACAATAGCGGAAACTCCTTCATTTTGACTTCCTTCTTTTAGGGCGGTGTCCATCTGCTCAAAGGTGCTGAAGCTTTTCAACGTGCTATCGTGAAAATTCATCTTCTTCAATATATCAACAACAAATGAACCGTCTTGGTATCCTATTGATTCTCCTTTATGTTTTATCTCAGAGATGTCGGTGTATGTAGGTCGAAGTTGTTGTACTGTCAACATGGATGTCAAGCTTGCAGTGTAGCTTGAGGTCAACACCAACACCACAAACACCCACACGATAACCACAAATCTTGATAAGTTGCTTATCAATTTCTCCCCTGAAAATATTCATTTCCCTTTTTTTCAGTAAGCTTATTTTACTCACTGATAATAAGATAAGCAGTCCTCAACACACATAAAACTGCTCATGTGCTGTGTAAATAAAGTCATACAATAAGTAATCAGTTTAGAATTTTTAGTAGTAGGGTGTTTGAGACTGCTTATTGAAGTGCGTATCTGTTTACTTAAGAGCATTCGAAACAAAGATTGTTAAATGCTTAATATAAGCTAATATAGTAATTACTTTTTAAATAATCAATCTCAAACTCCCCAAAGATTGTTAAATGCTTAATATAAGCTAATATAGTTTTTTTTTTTTTTTTTTTTGGTAACCGTGATTTCCGACTCATTGGCCGACTAATCCACGGGGTTTGAGCCCACCCCTTAGTTACCCAAACACCCCTTAAATTAAAGCATGTTGAATGTGTGCGTGCAAACTTACTGTGTGCAAAAACGAGTGTGGAGAATGAAAACCAGAAGATCATTCCAATTTGTTGATGAGGGGGACCTCGGAATTCTTTGTTTACACGATGCTCAATAAACCATACCACAAGTCCTGTGTATATGAAAAATGCTCCGGTTGTTATCCATAGTTTTTTCTCCAGGGGTTTCATGAAGATCCATGCACTCTTCCTCTCATCCTTGATCGGAACAATCATTGCAACACCTGCTTCAGAGAATGGCAGCGTGAAATCAACATGATCCCAATGATTTGCAAGGACAGTAATGTCTCCTACTACTGCATCGAAATCCTGTTACATTATAAAGTATAAACATTAGGATGCAACCTTTAATTAACCTTTTTGTGTCGTGTCGCGTATCAAAGCTTATGAATTGATATTAATAATATCATCTATTCGATGAGCTTACCCCACGTGAGAGATTCTGAAGAAGATCATCATAGCTTCCTGATGATCTCTTGCCATCCAGTGTAACAAATGGTATGAATTCATTCGTATTTGACAGCGTATGGCAAGGCGTCAACAACTTCTTTAAACACGTCCACACAAAAACCTGTTGCAATAACTTGTTGGGTTTGAGGATCGGTGTAGACATGTATAAACTCATCAACGAGCCCCATTTTTGTGGGAACCCTGATTCTTAACAGGTTCTCATCGCTGGTCGGGGTCACCCAGCCTTTAGGGACCACATGACTGTCACCGGGCCATGTGATAGCCCTAAGACCCTCCTTTACTTCATGGTTTAACTTCTTGAAGATAGTACTGTTTCTAGGAGTCCAATACCCTATAGTGTTGTCACGTGTTTCAATTATGTTCACTATTTGGTAAACTGAAGATTGTAATTGTCCATTAACGACATGAAAATCACCACTCAGACCTCTGAATCTTAGGTTTCGGACCCATGGAAGGATTCTTGGTCCCATTTCCGAGGTTCCAATGGCATCTAAATCTGTTTTGGACTCCTGTTGTCCTTGGAGACTAGTATTCATCTCATTCCCGACCTTTTCTAATGCCATTGCTAGCGCAATCACTGTATCATAAGACCATTTCGCAAACATGTCTAGTTCTGTCACGTCATCGATTCTGAATCTGAAATTCCCTTTTCCATCTTCGTTCAAAATTGGTTAGCTTGTTGGAGGTTGGGATATATGACTTGACGCCAAGTACTCCACGCATTGAATCTATGTCATTACGATCTAAAGAATGTAAACGACTAGTGAGCACTTCTGTTATGATCCAAACATACCCTTCTTCCATCATTCCCGCTTCATTTACTTTCTTGAAAAAACGTGTAGCTAATGATGTTAAGGCATGTACTATGAAGACACGAGTTTGCATCGTCTTTAGCTTGTAGAGCTCTTTAAGGATCCAATCATCCGAAGCGGAAGGATATATGACCGTGTGGTACTTGAGTTTGGTACCAAAAGTTAGCATGACATCTGAATATAGAGGCTTCTTCCGTACTCACCATCTTCATAAACAAACACCACTTCCCTCCATTCAAAATGTCTGACCAATTCTGCTATTGTTTCGAGTTGTGAGGATGAATCATGTGCGGTACGGATGAAGTAAGGGTTTTCGTTCGTTGACAAAGAAGAGCTTGCACTACAACAAAATCATTGTTTAGGGTCGGACGAAATTTAGGGTCGAAATTTTCGACCCTAAATTGAGGTGGGGGCCCACACATTTTCAACCCAAAAGAGGCCAAAAAGGCTGGTCAAAAAGCAGGTGGGACCCAAAAAATTTAGGGTCGAAATTTCGACCCTAAATTAAAAGTTTTAAATAATTTTAATTTATTTGTTATATAATTTATTTTTAATAATTAAAAACTATTTTAAAAGAATTAAATTTTAAATTTATTAATTTAGGGTCGAAATTTCGGCCCTAAATATAAAATTTAAAATAATTTTAATTTATGTATTATATATTATATTTGTAATAACTAAAAATAATTTAAAAAAAAATTTATTTTTAATATTTAAAACTTTAGGGTCGAATTTTCGACCCTAAATTTAAAATTTTAAAAATTTTTCACGAAAAATTTAAAATTTCACACGAAAATTTTTCACGAAAAATTTTAAAAATTCGCGGTTTATATTTAGGGTCGAAATTTCGACCCTAAATTATTAAATATATAAAAAAAAAATTTTTAAGTGTTAATGCTTTTAAAATATTAATATATGTATATATATTTAGATAATGCAGTAATAGCTAAAAATAATTAAGCCTAAGCAGAACTAAAGCTGTGCAAATAACTTAGCAACTACAAGAACATAACAAGTTTATCAATTACAGCACAAATCCAGAAAGATCAAGCTGGTTACCACTATGAAAAACCAACTAGACTACAAATGACTGTACCCATTGTTTTAGTGCTTTCATTAGTCCCACTATTGATGGTACTAGTTTTAGTGCTTTCATTATGTACCCATTGTGAACAGGAAGATGATAATAGATGTATGTGTGCCATCCATTTTGGGTAGTTGTTTTGCTATTTAATGGTTTGTAGTTTGCCTCCAATTATCACTCACCTCAGTTTTCCAATACTAAAAAAAACAACAATAATGCCCTGGTTAGGAAGGTTAGAAGAATTAAAAGAAGTTGCTGGTTCATATAATTGGACTGATCGAATGGTAGCATATTTTGAACAATCTGCCGAAGCGGACAAACGTTTTGGTCTGAAACTTGAACGTTTACATGAGGTTTTAGATGAAGCTGTTGAAGAAAGACAACAGTTTATCCAGGAATTAGAACGTGCTGGAGATATATATATCTTAAAGAAATGCGCTAAAGTATTGAAAGATACTCAAAAGAAGGATAAGAAAACCTCAAGTATTGAAAGATACTCAATAATGCTGCGATGTTGAGCTCTCTGATGGGGGAAACAGTCCGACCACTTCCACTTACTTGCGAGTGGGAACAGATACCATTGCACCTCAAAGCCCATATCTTTCCTACACTTGAGGTATTAATTGTTTGCGTTACATCTAGTCTTATTAACTGTTTTGGTTGAAAATTGTTTGTTTATTTAAATGCATATGTTTACATGTAGACCTATTTCAACCTGACGGGTTGGTTGGATAGTCATGATACTGTGACTTATGGCGGGGTAACATATGTGGTGGGAGAAAGGATAAAAACAGGAATTAACTGTAAGTTGAGGCTACTTTGGCGCAAAAATAGGAACTTGTTAAAGCATGACTATTATTCTATCCATGATTCGGCCGAGGAAGCGGCGCTTGTACCGTCCCCATCGAGTTCTACATGGGCCAACAGATCAGCAAGGGAGTGGCGTGATTTGTGCCGGTATTGGTCCGACCCGAAACAGGTGAGGAGAAGTGAAATTAATGCAGTTAACCGCTCGAAAAACAAAGTTTCTACACATCAAGGGAAAAAATCATTCGCTCAAGGAAGGAACGAATATGTAAGAATCGTTATAGTTTTTGTGATCATTTAAAAGTTTTATATTGTTTATTTATATTTTGTTATTAATTTTTTTTGGTAAAGACCTTGTTATTAATTTATTTGATATTGTACAGAAAGTCAAGCATGGGTCCGACGAGAACCTTATACAAACTTGGAAGAGGGCACGCACAAACAAGAATGGCACTATGTCCGAGGAAAATGCAGACAGATATGTAAGTAATTTAATTTATACATGCTTTAATAACATATTTTTATTTGTTTTTAACTTCTTTTTTTCTCTTTCTTTTTCACAGTCGAGAATGATGTGAATAAAAGAAGCGATTTCTTGCGGTGCTGAGCAGTACAAAAGTGATCAAGAAATAACTGATCTAGTAAATCCGAGCCGCAACACTCAAAATATCGTCGGCAGGGGCAGGAAGTTGCCGGGTGGTGGTACCTCATATGGATGCGGGAGTAGTTCTTATAGTGAGGGAGTGACTCGAGAACAACTCTCGGAGGTACTTAGGATTCATGAGCAAGAAAAAGAGCTGCTGAGGAAGCAAACCGAGGAGGCGCAGCAACGGGCTAATTTGGCCCATATGTATGCTAGTATGGCGCAACAAAATGCTGAGGTAAACAACGCCCGCCTAAGTCATTTGATTTCTCATTATACTTCACATGTGGGTCGAGGGTATACCGGACCTCCTAACCCTTTTATACCGCCACCCCAATTCGCTTCTATGCCTGGCATGTCTCAGATCCCTGGTATGCCTCAGTTCCCTGGTATGTCTCAGGTCCCTGTTATGCCCCAGTTCCGTGGTATTCCTCCCCCTCCCGGATTTCCATATAATGCTCCACTCAACCCACTCCAACCTCCAATTACCCAAAATAACAGTTTCACTAACTGTAATCGACCCGTTGTCAACACCACTGGCCCCTCGAGTTCTAACTCTCGGGAAAGTCCCAACTATACCGTCAGCCTAAATCCTCATCAAAATGATACTCGGACCGTCGACGAGTTGGCTCGAGATCTTGAGAATGCCAACAACATGTCCGATAATGAGCTAATTAACTCGGATGCTGATGGGGGGGGATGATTCGGGTGATAATGATCAGGCCAGCGGGGACTATTCAGATTAGGAGTTGTTGGTTTTAGACTTTTTATTTTGTGTAATAACTTAAGACTTGTTAAATTGTGAAACATGGATTTATTGTGATGTGTAATAATTTTAGACTTGTTACATTTGTGAAATAAGGATTTGGTGAAATGTATTCTAACGTTTTGGCTATTTAACGTATTGTAAATTAGTAGTATTGTACTGTTTAGTGATTTGTAATATTGTGGATTTGTTGAAATATAGATTTTTTTCCGGAAAAAATGCCGGAAAAAAATCTGGAAAAAAACTGCAAAATGCAGTTTTTTTTTTGCCCAGAAACCATTTAGGGTCGAAATTTCGACCCTAATCATATAGGTAGGGTCGAAATTTCGACCCTAAATTATAGTTAGGGTCGAAATTTTCGACCCTAAGTTTTAGGGTCGAAATTTTCGACCCTAAATTTTGACCCTAAACCCCTTCCTGCACGAATTATTTCTGGACAAAAAATAATATAAAATGTTTAGGGTCGAAAATTTCGACCCTAAACTTTAAAGAAATTTTCGACCCTAAATTATTAAATAAAAAAAAACACGTCTTTATAATCTTTTTAATATATACACGTGGATATTAAATAAAAAAAAAAATTTCACAAAGATATAAAAAATACACGTGGATATTATTTAGGGTCGAAAATTTCGACCCTAAATTAAAAAGTGTTTCGACCCTAATTTTTGGTCAAAATGTTTTTTGGAAAGTGGTGGGGCCATATTTTCGACCCTAAATTACAAAGGGTTTTTCGACCCTAGTTTTTTAGGGTCCAAAAGTTAGGGTCGACCACTTAGGGTCGAATATTTCGACCCTAAATATTAGGGTCGAATATTTCGACCCTAAATATTAGGGTCGAAAACCCTTTGTATTTAGGGTCGAAAATTTCGACCCTAAACCCCAAAATTGTTGTAGTGTTGTTGCTGGAGACATGATTGGAACCTTTGATCTGCTACCAATCTCTATCACGAATTCTGCTTGTGAGGATGTCATGGGTCCCAGGATCGTCATGACTTGACCATTTTTCAAGAGATCGATGGCTGCTGAAGCCGCTTCAACATTATCTTGCTTAGAGTCGCGAAATTGAGGGACAATTCTGGTGGTGTAGTTGTCATGTTCTTGATAGAAATCATGTAAAGCCATTGAAATGCAACTTCTGCTCATCTTACCGATGGAGGTTCTGCGTCGAGAATTACACCAACTCCGACTTCTGTCTTTGTTTTGCCATTCACTATCGATATCAACAAGCTCATCAACAAAACAAAGATTATCATATATTTGTCCATGTATAGCTAGATAGATATTTTAGTAATAGGCTAAAGGGGTTACTCCTTTCTTATTCATTCATTATTTATCATTAGAAAGAGAGACATGCATCAATGGATGTAGGAGATTAGTAGTATCCTAGACTTGTATCAAACTGGACTTTGAATAAAAAAAGTTAAAAAAAGAGAAGTTACGCATGAACTTCCTCTTACCAGTATGTGTCGAAAGACTATTAGAAAAAACAATTTGATTTTCCGTATGAGGGCACGACCTGTTCAACTAATTAGTTAATTAATATCTTCAAGCAATTCACACTTGGATCATCTAGCTAAAACTTTGAGTTTGTTTCATAGTTATGCGTAAGACAAACTAGAACAGTAATTAGCACAGTACGTAAGATATCTAAGGGTAGTCGCTCTGAGATTAGTCGGCTCGTAATGTCAAGTCGAAAACTCACTTATCACCACAAGATTAGAACAGTAAGATGAACACTTATTAAACGTATATTAGCAGTCTTATTTTAGTTTTGTTAGATATCCTTGTAAGAAATTAGGACAAGGACTTGGTATAGCAGTTTATTAAAGGTTGATTCTGTCAACTTTTTTGTGAGATATTTTTTTGGTGACGCGATAACTTTTCAAAGATATGAGAACGACTGAACTTCAAACCATCATTTTTATAGACCACACAAGTAAAGAATCAAAATATATAAGTGTCTTATTAATCAGCACAATATATTATATTTGAGTGGTCTTACTATTTTGAGAAAATAAACAACATCATTTTAATATAGTTGAAAAGAAGCTGATCTTCCACAGGCATAATGGTATATATTAAGGAATTGAATAGTATGCAAGTGTGACTAACATTGTGATTGACTTGTGACTACTATATATTCGTCAACTTTCAAGAATGACGTTACTTAAGTTTCATGTTGGACCCTGTCTTTCCTAACCATAACATATATGACAAGATGAGCATTTAGTTCAAGTTGGACCATGTCTGCAATAATGTACCCTACATTAGATTTTAAGAGCATCTTAAATCTACAAGTAGATATGTAGTATAATGTTTAATATAAAACTTTGTTATCTACATATTAAAGGAGGTCTTAGTATTAGCTCAAGCTTAAGCTCTTCGCCAAAGACATGGCAAACTAATGCCTCAATTGTTTTTTTGAGAGGTTTTACCTCTTCATCTGCAAATTATGTCGGCAGAAAAAGAGGTACATTTAATGTCTTTATCTACACGAAAAAACCGTTTGTTTTTTATATTATTAAAATACTTTTTTTCTATTTTTTATCTCTTTATCTTTTACAATAGTGTTTTTTACGTTTTTCACTACTTTCACTACAACAAAAACAAGCTAATGCAACGAAATATTTGCAACGGTAGGACTCGGATGCAAATTTACAACCCTATTGCAACGAATTACCAACCGAAAAATAACATCAAAGAAATGGTTGCAAATCAGTTGCAAAATCTAAAATATTTTATTTTTCATTTATTTTTGTTTTTTACGGTTGGAATTCCGTTGCAAAATTACAAAAATTTGCAACGAAAAAGCAAATCGTTACAGATTTTCATAATTTGCAACAGAATTGCAACCGAAAGACAAATTTAAATATGGAAAAAAATTATCATCTGTTTTCCGTTGCAATTCGGTTGCAAATTTTAAAATTTGCAACGAAATCGCAATGGAAGACAAAAAAATAAATATAAGATAAACTATCATTGAGTTTGTTTTGTAATTCCTTTGAAAAAATCCATTTCTAAACTGAACCGAACAGTTTAATACGAAACTGTAAAAAGTGTAAAAATGAAACTGAAAAACCTCGCTTATATGAAAGGTTTAGCAAAACATTATGATAATTGTACATATATTGATTTTATTATTGCACAACTTTTATTGTTTAAAGACTTTTTGCTCACAATGAAAATATTTACTAAACATATATGTGTGATCATTGATTAACGTGATGTTAACATGTTAATGTTGAATAATACGTATGTTAATATGATACAAATGTTTATTAACGGAATAACTTCAATATGAATTATTCAATATATGTTATTTAATTTTACTATAATGATATTTCATGTTTTAAACCTCCAACTAACTAAACCGAACCGCCTCGTGCACACCAATAATAGCAACCAAAAATAGAATTTAAACATAAATGAAATTATCATTTCGTTTAGTTGTAATTCCAATGCAAATTTTAGAAAATAGCGTCGGATTTCAACATAAAATTACAATAAAGTGTAAGAAATTTATCTATTAGTGTGATGCAATAGGTTGAAACGTTGAAGGAATCCTCTGGGTGGTGCATCTACCGTTGTACTGTATCCAATAGCAAAAATAGACACATTGCGATTATCAACACATACTGAGGGGTGGGCGACCATGATTGCAGCGTGTTGTCATTCGTGGCAATAATCAATACACTCGGAACATCATCAACCTACAACTATTAAGGTAACACCATGCTTGTCATTTAAAGACTTCACGAAAAGGTTCAATAATGAAACAATGAAGATCCCAGGTCTTAGTAACCACAAGTGATAGAAGCATTCATCTTTAGCATGGTCAAAATAGATTAGCTCTAAGGATGGTATGGATGAAATGCTAGAAAATGGTCATTGGTTTATTCGAAATAATTCAATGATCCTAGAAGTGTGGGATTAGATGCGAGTTTGTTAATAGAAGACGTTGGTAACGTTTCGCTTAGTGGTTTAAGTTTCATTGCTACTATACGTGATACTCCTTTGATGCTTGACTTTTATACTTCTAAAATGTGTATGAAATCATCGGGTAGGTCGAGTTATGCTAGGTGATACCGAATGACTTGAGGTTACTTAGACACACAAAAAGCAATTAAGATGCACGAAGTTTTAATGCCACTTTACTAACTATATCCTCCTAAGAAGATTTCTTTCATTTTTTAAGTATGTATCTTACTAAAGGCAGTGATACAGTCAACTCCTATACTAGAAACAGTTGCCAACCTATTCCTAGTACCTTTCTTAACCAAAGTTCAACATGGTGAGTCTAATGAAAGGCTAAACATGACCTTAAGCACATTCAACACTACCATACGCCTACTTATCCTTTATATATTGTCGTATATGCATAATGTTGTGCCAATTGAGTGCCAAAGTATCCATCCCTATATTCGAACATGAAATTAAGCTATGTGTTGAAGACTCACGCTAATGAAGGTGAATGCGTAATGAAAGACTTGTAGGGGTTGATCTTGTGTCACTAATGGTATTTCTGAGAGAAAGCATACACACTTGTAAAATGTTGTTAGAAGTTTGTTGTTTTAAAGTGGTATTTCGTTGGCGTGACCGATCTATATGTATCTCGTTGGAGTGACCGTTCTTTATGGGTTATATTGTTACATAACTAGATCGCGAGCGCATACTAGATGTATCTCGTTTTCTTCAATAATTATACGTTTTCGTTATTAAATTTACGTTTTTGTCAGTAATCTTACGTTCTCATCAGTAATTTTATGCATTCGTCAGTATTTTTATGTTTTCATCAGTAAATTTACGTTTTCATCAGTAATTTTACGTTTTCGTCAGTACTTTCACGTTTTCGTCAGTACTTTCACGTTTTGTCAAAAAACTTACGTTTTCGTCAGTAAATTTATGTTTTCGTCAGTAATTTTACGTTTTCATCAGAAAATTTACGTTTTCATCAGAAAATTTGCATTTTGGTCATTAACTTTACGATTTCGTCAGTAATTTAACGTTTTCGTCAGAAAATTTAGGTTTTCCTCAGAAAATTTAGGTTTTCGTCAGTAAATTTACGTTTTCGATAGTAATTTTACGTTTTCATCAGAAAATTTACGTTTTGTCAGATAATTTATGTTTTGGTCATCCAATTTAAGTTTTCGTCAGAAAATATACGTATTATAAAATTTACGTTTTCGTTAAAAAATTTACGTTTGCGCTAGGAAATTTACCTTTTTGTCTCTAAATTTACGTTTACATCAGAAAATTTACTTGTCAGTAATTTTACGTTTTCGTCAGTAAATTTACGTTCTCGTCAGAAAATTTACGTTTTCGTCATAAATTTACGTTTTCGTCAGAAAATTTACGTTTTCGTCAGAAAATTTAAGTTTTCATCAGAAAATATACGATTTCGTCATAAAATTTACGTTTTTGTCATAAAATTTACGAAAATTTTCGGATGAAAACGTAAATTTACCGACGAAAACGTAAATTTCTGATAAAAATGTGAATTTACTGACGAAAAAGTAAATTTTCTGACGAAAACTTAAAATTACTTACGAAAATGTAAATCTACTAACGAATACCTAATTTTATTTTTTCAAAAACGTAAATTTACAGGCGAAAACGGACAAAACCAGAATAAATAGGACAAAACGTAAAATAATAATGGAAACGTAAATTACAGACGAAAACATAAATACTGACGAAAATGTAAATTTACTAACGAAAATGTAAACTTACAGACAGAATCGTAAATTTTTAGAGACGAAAACGTAAATTTACTGACGATAACGTGAATCTACAAACGAAAACATCAATTTACTGACGAAAAAGTCAATTTTAGTGATAAAAACGTAAATTTATAGTTGAAAACGTAACTTTACTGACGAATACGTAAATTTACTGACGAAAATGTATGTTTTCTGACAAAAACATAAATTTACTGACGAAAACGTAAATTTTCTGACGAAAACGTAAATTTACTATCGAAAACTTAAATTTATTGACGAAAACGTAAATTTTATGACGAACACGTAAATTTTCGGACGAAAACTTAAATTTTGTGACGAAAACGTAAATTTTCTGACGAAAACGTAAATATTATGACGGAAACGTAAATTTATTGAGAAAAACGTAAAATTACTGACGAAAAAGTAAAACTAGTGACAAAAGCGTTAATGTACTGACGAAAACGTTAAATTACTGACGAAAACGTAAAATTACAAGCTGAAAACGTAATTTTTCTAACGAAACGTAAATTTACTGACGAAAACGTGGAGTTATTGACGAAAACGTAAAATATCAGAAAAAACGAATATTGAAGGTGGTGGTGGGTGAGTGTTGAAGTGAAAAGAAGAGGGATGAAGGGAAAGTTTTTGTCTTCAAATTGCAGAGGTCATAAGTGATTTTTTATCACTTTTTCTGCAAAATAAACAAACATTAAAACTTTGCCCGCTTCAGACAAAAGAGTTAAAAAGAGGTTAGAGAGGTTATTTGGAAAAAACAAACAAGGCCTAAGTCAACTGTGTGAGAAGAAGTCGTCACAAGAATCAACTAAATCTCATAAGATGTCTTAAGGAATGTTGAATCATGTAGTATAGCAATAGTGGGGTTTATCCCATCAGGAGAAGCTTCGAGGCTTGCATACTTCCCAATTGGATGTCAATGTAAGCTCGAATCACTAACTATTAACCCGCCGTTTAAAAAAAGCACTAGTGTAGCTTGATGTAATAGTAGCTTAGTTGCAATTGTTAACTAGATTGCTACAAGTTAGTTAGTTGACCTTACTAGTTTGACTCTCTTTTAATGCAATATAAATATTGCACCTTTCCCTCATTTGATCTTTATCAAATAATACAATTCATAATATTCTCTCCAAATACAATATGGTATCAAAGACCAATAACTCTAACCAACTCCGGCTATCCTAACAAACTACCACCATTAACGACCAATCTAACAAACTATCACCACCACTAACAACCTGAATAACCGTCAACCACCTCCAATCATCATAAATCTATCTCATTCACCATTTTAACCATCATTATCACAATCAGTTCCATCAATTTCTAATTTTTCCTGCCAAAATTTCATTCAAACCTATTCCGACAAACCCTCCTAAACACCATTGTTCTAGCATCATCACGAAATAACCAATCAAAAACACTTCAAACAATGGAGATAATGTCAATTATGTTCATCATCCACTGTACTTTCACCAAAATGATCATCTTGGTTTAGTGCTTATTTCAAAGAAATTGGTTGGGTCAGGAGAACTATAACACTTAAAAAAGGTCAATCATGATTGCTCTTAATGTAAGGAACAATCTCAAAATCATCAATGGAGGATTGAAGAACCAGATGTTGATTACCAATAAGGTCTTTATGGGAAAGAGAAAATGATATGATCATTTCTTGGATACTCAACACCGTGTTGAAACAAACTCGTAATAATCTTAGCTTTGGGAATTCTGCTAGATCTTCATGAAATGAACTGTATGAACATTACTCGCAATTAGATGGCTATAGGATTTATCAAGTTTCAAATGATATTGTTCAACTCAAACATCTTAACAAACCTATTGAATTGTACTATCACAAAATGAAAGGTTTTTGGAATGAATTAGATGCTTTAG